>CM076980.1:38163227-38363227 GCA_039105355.1 Benthosema pterotum | reverse complement strand
CCCCCTGAAGTGACGTGCACAGTAGCTACCGAGGAACTATATTATGGTTGTGTATATCTAACCTTCACTTATAGTTGTCTTCTGTTGTCTTATCTTTGTGCCCGTCATGGTACGATATCATATGTTCTGAGACTTGTAGGAGCCAAAATGTCCCGCTTAAACTTTGATAGCTCTTGTTTTGGTACAGCCTGTCTTGTTATGGTTCGGCCCTTGGTATTAGCACTGCACATCTGTAACCCATCAGGTTATGTGACATTTAGAGGGAGCTCATTAAGATTCATGCAAAGCAAACATGAATAGATCAATGTTGCAACTTCTCCCAGAGCCGGCTCATTTCTTTACATGCTGAACATCAGCCGGGGACCGCCAGTGGTCCCTGAGAGGGTTACAGGTGGTCCCCCAGGCTAAATGATGGAAAGTTGGTTTGGCAGATGTAACTTTTAAGAGCGTAAAAATGAAACCATTGGTCATGCATGTTTACCCTCATGTTTACACTCTCAAGAGTTAAAATATTCATCATGTGAATTAGCCCCAAGTCTACACAACTAGAGAATGTAGAAGATTAATGGTCATTTTTGATCTTTATGTTTGTTTTGTTTTCCAAATCCAGCCTGGTATTGTGGACAAAAGCAAAATAAATCTTTAGTTTTAGGGTCTGTGGGGCCGCAATGTCATCACATGGTGGTCCGTGGCTCAAATGCCGAATATATAGTGGGCCCTGGTATGAAAAAGGTTGAAAACCATTGCCTTAGTTCGTTCGCTCACGGAGCAGAGATGATCGACAATATTTGGACGGGTATCAATACACGGCCCTATACCCAACAACTGCAACAGCTCTTCGATTGAGTTAGTAATGTCCTGGCAGTTAGTGTATCCTGAAGGGTGAGGGGGGGGGGGGGGGGGTGTCAGAGGGCAGGATCACGGTGGTCCTCTGCCATGTTCTACTGAGGCCGGGGCCTGCCTTTACAAGGCCACAGCCATGGATGTCCTGCCAGCTTTATGGCGGTCTAGAGTACATGAGAACCCCGTAAGGGGCAATGTGATCCCTTCTACGCTCCTGTTAGACTGCTGTCCTCGTGCTGTCTTACAGTCCACCAAGACGCCCCTCTCCCAGCAAGCAGCACAACACACATATAACCCTGTACACACATGCACGCACACACACATGCACGCGCAAACACAGGCAATGAATGCAGCAGGCGCACACAAACAGTGGTGGGGAAAAAAATGTACTCGCATTTTGTACTCAAGTAAAAGCATCGATATAGGGTGCACGATGGCCTAGTGGTCCAGGCGCAAACGCATGCCACATAATAGGCTTTGGCCTGCCTCAGTGTGTCGCGTGTTCTAGTCCCACTCGGGACGACTTTTGCTGCCATGACTCTCCCCTTCTGTCTCTTTATTGAGCAACTTTCAATAAAGGCAACAGAGGACCAAAATCTTTAAAAGTATTATGTAAAATACTATGTCACGTGTAAAAGTCCAGAATTCAAAGGGTACTTGAGTAAATGTACAAAATGATTATGATTCAGAATAGTAGTTAAATTACCAAAAGAGTGGCAAAGTAAAAATTGTCGGAAACTGGAATTTCTCAAGTAAAATAGCTCGGAATTGTACTTAACCCTTAGTGTACTGAATGCGTTTTGGTGTACTAAGCATTATGTTTTAACTATTGAAAAATAGCAGATCTACAAGCTCATAGCGCGCCACCGAGTGCCGCGCTATGAGCTTGTATCTCTGCTATTTTTGACAGATCGTGAAAACGTGGTGCAAATCTTTGAATATTATGTTATTCAGAAACTAGAAATCTAGACACGGAATGGGTTAAGCACAGCCAACCTTCTTGCCACCACTGCAGACAAACACGCCCTCCCTGAGCCACCCAACTGACCGCCTGACGAGGCAAAAAACATAATTATACCTTTGCACTTTTAAAGGTCCCTTGCCGGGTTCCTGCCGGGAGGAAAACGGGGGCTCTCCGAGCCCATGCACGGCTCACGGTTTCATGGCGGCCCTCCGCTCGGCTGTAAATCGTGGCCCCGCAAAAGAATGCTTGCATCTTTTGAAGACGCACCAGTGTTTTTGTCTCAGTGTTTTTTGCCTCCAGAAGGTGACGGGCGGTCTGGGGGAGGGTGGGGGTGGGGTGGGATGGCGGGGCCTGGCATATTGAGCGTGACTGAGGACCAATATCCATCGTCACTATCTCCATAGCGGGGCGAGGAGGACGCTGGAGTGTGTCTGTCATCGGGGTTATGATTTGAAGGGCGAGCATTAATTAAGAGGAGTCGCCGTCGTCGCTCGGCGAAGGCGGTCGCCGGCAGATGGTGGTGGATGGATGCGACATGAAGGCATTTGGACGTTTTTTTTTTAATATTTAAATCACAACAAGCCTGCGGTGCACATTTGAATGCGACACGTGACAGTTGAATAAGTGTCAGGGAGGAAACATGCCTTTGTTCTTCTTTCACAATGAGTTACGCCATGAATAACCATGGCATGCCATTTATACTGCGTATAAGGGCGAGGAGCGACCGCGGGTCGGCTATTATTGTTATTATTTACTGGAAAGGGCAGTCGTTATACAGACGGGTAAAAGCGCAGCGGCTGAAGCCCCCTTTGAGGTGTGTATGTGCGCACATCCCTGGATATAATGCCATCGCTGCCTCCTTGTGTGTGTGTGTGTGTGTGTGTGTGTGTGTGTGTGTGTGTGTGTGTGTGCTAGCCGTGCGGCGCTGGATAAACACCGGACACTATAGCAGTGCTGCGCAGTGGTGGATAAACAAAGTGCAGTCTATGAAGAAAACAACACACTGGTAAACATTGCATGTAATGGCAGGATTACATGCAACGTTTACAGTGGGCCGTCACAGCCATAGAGTAATAAAATAATAGAGAACGGACTCGAGCGACAGCCCCGCCCCCTTGCCGTTCATTTCAATACAAGTTGCTCATTGGCGCTTTGAAGCAAGTGCGCCTATTTCCGCATTTGGACACCAAAATTTGGTGTCCAAATGCGGAAGTATTTCTCCATGAACGCGCCCGAAGCAAGGGATTATGGGAACCATGAACGAGCGCCGTCGAGAACGAGCAAAGGAAAAAAACATCAAAAAGCTTCAAAAAACAAGCTTTTGGGTTTGCATTGAGCTTATTATCTGTCATATAATACATACGTTATGTTTTGAGAGGTAGTATATGACGTGAGGACCGCTGGTTTATTCAGAAAACAACTTAAAAACAAACTGCCCTGTCCGCGTGCACAAAGCAAACCAGCGTGCGTGCTCTCCGGCGGTCGTGCATGAATTCCACCCGCCTGCAGTACCAGACTTGACCACCAGGGATCGTTGCTTCAAGCCTGGAGCCGCTGTCTGACGGTGTGGTCACAGCGTGAGCAGCTTACTGGCGGGTTTACATGCTAACTGCATCCTGCGGTCACAATTACAACAACCACTCTAAAAGCCTGACTTGCACTTAAGTTAACACTTAACACCAGGGGCGGATCTAGGCATGGGCATGGGGGGACAATGCCCCGCTAAATACCCAGTCTGCCCCACCAAACACGATGCCATGCAAAACAACCTAAGATATTTCAAATTAAAGTGCTTATATTTAAAATGATTTGAAACACTACTACTGCTACTAACTAAGTACAGCTGTGTCACCACTAAACCAACAGCATTTCATCATTGAAAACAGAAAACTCTCTGAGTCAGACCTTTAGCTTTATGCATGCTGCGTGTCTGTTGCAACTTCAACAACAACTGATGTTTTATTGATGCTTTACTTGACTAATAAAAGTCCTGTAACCGAAAATGGTATGGGTGCGACTTCATCGCCCGTGGCGCGAAGCGTCACGGGCGATGAAGCCGCCCCCATACCATTTTCTCTTAACCCTCCAACATGTTCTCTTGCCCCCCCAAACGGGATATGTTAAATCCACCTCTGCTTAACACTCCGGCGGTCAGGACAGGTTTACATTAATTACCTCCCCCGATGCCACAGTATCAGACCAGCATACGCACGCGGCTATAGCGTTATAACCAAAACAAACAGCAGAAGCCAAACGCATACCGATAATCGCCCTCAGCTTATTATCCATGTTGCTATGTCCTTCCAGGTCCACGACAATATGCTCCAGTACACCGTTAGAATCCGGTCATGAGGATTTCTTTCTTGCCCGTTTTCTCCCCATAGTCTGTTTTTGTGTGATAAACCATCCTTCCATTCAAATGTCGCAAAATATAAAGCAAGTTTCACAGCGATCTGTCCATGATGCTTTGGGAAACCTTAGAAACTTGAACAGTGTGTGTCGAGGTGTTCTTGAGTGTTCTAGTCTGCGTTATGTCCAGAGATCATTCATCACATGATGATTATGTCATCTACAGTCAGGCGCGTCACCGCGTCTGGAAAGATGCGGGTGCTGATTTTGCTTTAACGCGCAGCCGCGAAAAATGTTGGGCTTTTTCCCCCCTCTAAAACACTTTTTACTAATATTCCACAATAAATGTAATGGTTACACACTTCAATGAAGCAGTGTTATAATGCAGTACAAGACTGACTGTGACGAGATAAAACGGCTATCTATGATGACTAAAATATGACGAGACGTTTGTGAGTTATGGTTGACGTGACGTGTCGAGACGAGAATGTAGTGGATTGACGAAAAAGTTTCAAAACCGCACCGTCGCCGACTGTGCAACTCATATCAAAGCAATGAATGCAAGCGGCAGTCACCCCTTCTCCCTCCTTCCCAGATCAGTGCCTGCCATCTAGTAGAAGAGTTGCGACATTGAAGGGTCACAAACGGAACGCTCGCGCTGCTGTTCATGCAGCCTGAATAGGGAGTTGGAAATGCATTGTTTTCAATGAGGGCGACAGCGCAAATAAGAGCTATTTTATGCATGCTTTCAAGGGGCTGTTGCAAGGCTGTTGCCGTAGGCCGTTGCATTACTGCCTACTTCAGGTCCAGGACTTGTCCCTATTTGTTGTCCCCATTCCCGATTCGAGTCTCAGTAGAAAAGCCGCCATTGAACTTGCCTCTTGGAGTGGACGGAGTTGTCGTAACTTGTAACTCTGTCTACTCTACACTATATGGTTCATATGGCTCTGCCTCTCCCGCAGCATGGACAGTTGCGGTTTGGCCAGCACCCTCACTTTTTCGCATCATTTTTTTCCCGACGTGAAAAGTTGCGGGTGCTGAGGCACCCGCATAGTGAATGGCGGTGACGCCCATGTCTACAGTTGTTAATTATTTTGGATTGTGAATGCTTCAGTTTGATATATTCCTAAAATCGGTGGTTCCTCAAACCCTCCCCTTTCATTTGTACACTTTTCCGTTTGTACACTGATCTAAACTGACATTTAGATTGCACATCAGTATTGACTCAACACTCAGCATGGTTTTTTCTGGGACAGCATTGAGGGTACAATCGTCGTCACACAGACTCACCAGTGGAGACAAAGGACTCCATGTTGTCCTTGAAGGGCTGGAGGTGTTCCTCTGAGGAGTTGGCACACACCTTCTTCACGTCCTTCTCACAGGCTGCATGGTGGAGGAGAGAACACACAACCAAACAACTGCTCAATATCAGCCACGTTGGTTTATGGTCCTGATTAAACAGTTTTTACCCATGAGTGGGGGTGTTAAAGGGGAACACCACCCATTTTCAACAATTTACATGTCATTGACCTTCGAGCCGAGGTGTTGGGTGGACATTCTGTGTTCCCAAGAAATGGAGGTCTGAAGAAAACCACTAACATGGTGAAACATCTTGATGACATCATCAAGATGTATTTTCACCATGTTAATGGATTTCTTTAGATGGTTCTTTTTTCTGAGAGCGTACAAATGGAACCAAATGAACCCGTTAGGGTTCATTTGGTTACGCTCTCAGAAAAAAATGTTGAAAATGTCATCATTTTCATCATTAACATGGTGAAACATCTCTAAGGTAACATAACATCTCTAAGGTATATTAATGACATAATAAAATGTTGAAAATGGGTGGAGTTCCCGATTAAGACCTGAGGCCGATTCTACAAATGCCTTATAAAATCAGTACCGTAGTTCTGAAACTTCTTTGCCCCAAGTACACTGATCCCCAGAAGAGACCATGATTTGTTAAAAAAATAATTTAAATTAGTCAAAACGACTTGTAGTGAGCTTGTATGCACTGTATATATGGTATACAGTGCATACAAAAGTTTTTTTTTTTTTTTTTTACAGACGCGTGCTTTGCGATCTAGGACTTTGGTAACTTAATACTGATGTTGGGCATATAAAACGATACGACCAGTGCTCATAAACGGCAATTATAGACATACGATACGGAGTATCACCTTACTAACACCTGAAGAAGAGCCTTGTGAAGAATTACATTACAGTAAAAATAGAAAAGAGAAAACACCGCCAAGTTAAATGAAACCAAGCTGGCAATCAAAACAACAGAGTGGGAATCATTAGCATGAGGTTCTACAGTAATGAGGAAAACATTCCATAATCTACTATATAAACTATAAAGTTTAACTTGTGGCAGGCTGCAGGCAGGCAGTTGTGTGACGTGAGACCAGAGCGCGACATCACCTGCCCATTTATGGAGATCCCTGACCTCAGCCTATGTGTCATATCCAACTTTTCAAATTAAAACTAAAATAGCAGAAAATAGCAGATAAATAGCGTTATGTTAAGTACACTAACATAACATAACTAACATAAGTTTTCAAACAAATGTAAGGGGAGAAAGTAGAATATTTTCCTCAGAGATACAGTGTGACATGAGTAAAAGTATTAATACTTTGGATGAGGGAAAGATGGTATTTTATCAACACAATACAGTAATCCAATGACGCGAGTGCAATAACTCCCATTTTTTCCTTGGATTTAACCCTCTGGGCTTTATGGCGGTCCAATGTAACCACCTATCCCTATTCCATTCCTCTGGGCAAGGGGCAAACATTCATCAAAAGTAGCAGATCTGCAAGATTCACAAGATTGCAGATCATGTCACTTATGTTGAGGAGACTTGGTGCAGAGGGAAAATAGCATAGGGGTGCAATTAAAAGACCCAGGGGGGTCCCCCAGCACTGCGAAGTACGGAGGGGTTTAAGATCGTGGTCAATCTACGTACAGGTGCAAACCATGACAACTCCTTCAGTAACGCTAAGCAGTGTGTGAGTGCGCGTAATGCAATTATATCTGGCTTACTGGTCAGCGTGCGTGCGTGTGTGTGCGTGTGTGTGCGTGTGTGTGTGTGTGTGTGAGAGAGAGAGAGAGAGGGTGCCGTGTGTGTGCGTGCAGCTCATCTATTTGCCGTTTGTGCGTGCGGGGCCTTTGTTGTGATGCCAAAACACACCTCAGAGGAAACCGCTGTTTCCAGCCCAAACCTTTTCATTTCCTCCCAAACAATTAGCCTTGCGATGGAATATGCGGCACGAGAGAGAGAGCGGAGAGAGAGAGAGAGAGAGAGAGAGAGAGAGAGAGAGAGAGAGAGAGAGAGAGAGAGAGAGAGACGCCTGCCCCAAATCACTTTGGCACATTCCACCCAACCTGCAAGTCATTAATGGACCCAGTAAATACTTTAACGTGCTTATGACTGCATTGCTAAGTGGCATGGTGGTTCTGCAACATAACAAGAAACATTACCGGGGTCTTCTGGCCCTTGCTGGGTTCTCAGTGCTGCCGCTACGTTAGGTGCGTGTCTGTCGGGTTCCCTCACGTCTCCCACCGGGGGAAGCGAGCTGCACCTGCGGCTCGGCACGTTCGGACGCAAAAGCGCACGCTTCTCATGTCTCCGCAGAGTGGATTGTGAAAGCCTAGCCGGCGGTATGCAGCAAAACGTGCAACATCGCGAGTCAAACGCAATCTCTCGTCCTCCGTCTGACAGAGCCAAGGGATTTTTAAAGGGAGGACAAGGGCAATTTAGGGCAAAAAAAACAACAACAACCAACCAACCGACCAACAAAAAAACACACAAATAAAACAGGTACACGGCCACAGAAACAAACAAACAAACATATCCTATTCTCCCCCAGCCCCCCTGACTAGAAATCCCCCTACTCGAAAGAGCCCATTAAAATAGTGTTCAAAACAGCAAGTCTACAATTTAGAGGCGGCTTGCCTCCAAAATGTGGTCCAGACAGCGAAGACCGCAAGGAGGAAGCCCACAACAAACACCAGCAGCTGCAGGGAATCAAAACTAAAGACGGATTTGTCTTTGGGGACAATTGTCTTCTAATCCAATGATAATATACACTTATATACAGTATGTGCTGCGCACTGGGAGAGGAGACTGCCTGGGATTCTTCAAGACCTGTAGGACAGACTGACTTCCAATGTCAAGTTTGTTTGACATACACTACATGCCCATACCCAGTATGTTGGATCGGTGCTTCTGTGGCAGACACCACAATCCAGCCCCCTTTGTGCATGATATGCATGAAGAGGTTGAAGTGGGTCAGTCAGTCCCATACACCAGTGTTTTTCAACCTTTTTGATACCAGGGACCACTATTTATTCAGTATTTGAGCCACAGACCACCATGTGATGACATTTTAGTCCCACAGCCCCAAAACTAGGGATTCCATTTGTTTTTCTCCACAATTCCAGGCTGGATTTGGGAAACAAAACAGTCAAGATCAAAATGACCATTATTTTTCTACATTCCCATGTTTACACTCTTGAGAGTGTAAACATGAAACCAAATGGACCTGCAGGGGTCCATTTGGTTTCATTTTTACACTCACAAAGAATTACTTCTGGTTAACCAACTGTCCATCATTTAGCTGGGGACCACCTGGAAGTCTTTCAAGGACCACAGGTGGTCCCGGGACCACTGGTTGAAAACCACTGGCATACACCACAAGGGCATAACGGTCAGATCCGTGGCTCTGGACAACCGGATCTCCGTAGATATGAGCATCGGGTTTGTTCACCGTCTGAGTCAGAATGACATGGCTGTGGCGTGTCGGCCAGACCGCCTGGCTCTTATTAAGTTCAAGGTGTGCCGGCGCACTGTGCCTTACAGTATGTGGCATCACAGCGCCAACTGCTGTGCACAAATTGGCATACAGGGATCGGTTGACGCAAATCGGCAGCATTAGTCAGTGGATCGACGTCAGTGCAACTTGCTTTTGTTAGGCATGTTTCCGTGACATGTTGTCAGCACCAGAACCCCAACAAAGCCAAGCAAGATGCCCACCACACCGATTTCTGCTCATAACCTATGATCAGGGGAGGATCCGACAGGCAGGTTGGGCCCAGGCCCAGGGGGGGCCCAGGCCCAGGGGGGGCCCAGGCCCAGGGGGGCCCAGGCCCAGGGGGGGCCCAGGCCCAGGGGGGGCCCAGGCCCAGGGGGGGCCCAGGCCCAGGGGCCCCTGAGCTAGGGGGGGCCCAGAGTGATCACTAAGAGGCTCAAGCTCAGGGCCCAACCACAAAAGGGTTAACAGTGAATAACAGTGGTGCACACCGTCCTTGTTATTAACAATGGCCTTTAAAGGGGAACTCCACCCATTTCAACATGTCATTAATATACCTTAGAAATGTTGTGTGGACATGATAAAACAGTTCCCCCAATTCTGTATTTCCTAAAAATGGAGGTCTGGAAAAAAAAATCATTAACATGGTGAAATACATCTGATGACATCACCAAGATGTATTTCACCATGTTAATGTTTTTTCTTTCAGACCCCTTTCCTGAGAGGATACAAATGTGAACCAAATGGACCCTAGCGTGTCCATTTGGTTCCATTTGTACCCTCTCAGGATTTTTTTGAAAATGGGTGGAAGTCCCCTTTAACAGTCCTAAACCATTATGACATGGTACATTACTGCAAGTGTTTAAACGGTTTGCATTCATTTGGCTCAGTCATTTTGTCTGTTTGGCTATTTTTAAGCAATCCCTTGCTGTAAATCCTGCTAAAATGCTGGTGAAATTATCGCAGGCCTATATGTCATAATTGATATACGTGTGTACAGACAGGAGGGGAAGAAAAATGCTCCAGTGTAGGGGGGGGCATTTGGCTGTTGGTGGCACAGAGGCCCATCATTTCTAGATTCATCTATGCCTATAATATATATGCCTGTGATTGTTCAGGACTGCGACCCGATCCCACAATCCACAGTTGTGCAGACACGATTTTATTTCACTTCTGATTTTGTTATTTGCGTTTCTGTTTTTTTTTTTAATGTCTTGCCTTTTATTGAGCTATTTTGACTATTTTTTATTGTTCTTGGAGAGGGTGTAAGTACAAATATATCACAGCACTGCGGTGTTGCCACAGCTGTATTATAAGCGCATGAAAGAAAACATACAACAAAAATACGTTTTCCATTGGCCACAAATAAAGACGTGTTTTTTTTTATTTTTACTTTTGTTTCAATGTCTATTAAACAGCTTCAAAGGTTTGTCTCGACGAACGACCATGTCTTGCATACCCACAAGCGGGAACGTTTTGAAGACAGTGCGTGGACAATAGATAATACAACTGCTTTCATGGCCTATGCGCAATAAACGTCCACCAGGTGTAATGCAGTATATTACCCATTTTATGGTAACTCAAAGGTTGACATTTTGATCTGACGTGTGCGTGTGTGTATACGCGTGTGTGTCTCTGTGTGTGCAGGTGTGTGCGGAAGATGAAAAGCGAAAGGTCCTTCCAGCGATCTAAGATTTGTTATTTTTATGTGATTAATGTGGAAACAATTATTCGGGCTCATCTTTGAGGGCGTTTTAGCCGTCATTTATTGGACAGCAAGCAGTGGAAAGTGACAAGAGAGATGAGTACCATGTGAGCACATGGCGGTTGCCATGGCGCACCGTAGCATGCGCGGCACGCACGCGTTAACACGCCTCTGACCCGCGCTGATGTCATTAATAACCAGTGTGCTAGTTGTTGCTTTGCTCCCGTAACGAGTAAAGTGTTGCATTGTGTGCGCGCGTGCTTTTATTTTTACTTGTTGACGCTTTTTGTCACCTGGACACATTAAAGGAGTGCTTCGCCGGTACGGAATGCCTTCAAATGCTGTACAACGGCCTCCAAATATGTGAAAAAAATTGATATGTGTAAAAAAAAAAAGCCACACGGTGGCACCAGAGAAAGTATATTCTGTGCGTGCCTTGCTTCTCTCCTCTGCCTCCTTTAGTGTTCAGTGCTCTGGGAAACGTATCATACCTACGTCACTTTTAGGGCAGTGACGTAGGTATGATCGGGTCTGGAACCCCCTCCTCTGGTGTTCCACTACAGTATGCGCTGAGATCCGGGCACAGAAGCACGGATGCACAATAGTATAACCATACAGACGAGGTTTAATTTCGGCTAAGTATCCCTTTAAGGGGCCCATTGGCGGTCACACGCAGCGACCAGACATTTTCCTTGTGTCCGAATCCACCAAGCGAGCAGTTCTGCTGGAGCTGGAAGATCGCTTGGAAGAAGCCTTCGAGAGGAAGCTCTCCCGGTATGCGGGGCTGGTCAGCAACGGCCAGCAGGCTGGTTGGAGAGCAGGGTGTTTCCCCGTGAAGATTGCTTGTATCCAATCAATTGAATGTGGAGCCACCAGAAGATTGTATCATATATGAGGTAACTTGACAAAAGTTGCGGATATGTGGGTAATGTTGGTGGGTAGAGGAGCGGAAACACGCAAAAAAAATGCATTTTCCGACTTCTGTTCCACAATTTGGCCTGTGCGGTTCGTCACATGAGCGACTCCTATGTCAACATATGTTCAGTGTTTTACCGCAGTAACAGACTAGCCCCCCCCCCCCTTCCTAACCCGACTTGGATCACAGCATGTGGAGGCAAGGCGTCACTGCCATGTGGACTGTGGGAAGCAGCGTAAACAAACAAGAAACACTGGCTAGGAAGAGCTTTGGAGCATCGATGCTTTAGTGTCTGTGGTAAAACTGGATGATCGATGAGCGCTTCTGCCTCACCACTCACAATTTCCTGCTGACAAAGATTTCTCATAGTTTGCACTTCTCCTTTCTCCGTAGGACAAGAATTGTTCTGGGTATCGTGATGAATGGCGAGCGAGAACGATGAAGAGAATGAAGGTGAACTAGAAAAGCGGGAATATGCGTGTACCGAGAGACATTGAGGGAGATCTGCAGTGGCACGGATGAGACTAAACAGTAGTTGGCTCGAGCAGGGTGAGCCAAAGTTATCATTATTCATGTCGGTCAATTCCTAAAGATTTGAGTTGCCGCATATTGTAGCCAAAAGGGATGAAATTGTGATCCTTTGGGATTCCAAATGTTCATCTGGCATTATGAATGTGTGTAGTTGGGCAGAGACCTTTGTTGGTTCGCCATAGCCCTGCTGTGAGTAGCTCGCACTAAACACTCCCAGGAGGCTATAGACTTCCAGCGTATCAGTTATTTATATTCAAGACATGGCTTCATTTCTATCAGTGGAATTCTCTCGCTAATCCACAATTATATACAATCTCCAGAGAGACTGTTAACCCCCCCCCCCCCTTCCCCCCCGTTTCCTGGCGCTCTTCCACTGTGGAATCCGCCTGTCTGGTCGAAGGCCCGCCTACGGTACACAAAGGTGGGATCTTCTCTTCCCCCCCGCTCCCCTTCCCCATAAATCAAGCTATCAGCCTTGGCCTGGTCCTGGAGAACACAGCGGGTGTACAGTAGCAACATCCACCAGGACTTACACAGGCTCAAAGACAGGCGTGCTGTCGGATTGGAGTTGTCGTGAAGCGCACGGCTTGTTGCGCTCCGACGGTTCGCCACATTCCGCTGCGTAGCATCAATGTCTTTCTGCAGGCTCTGAATCCCCGATGACAGATTCCGCCTCGCAATAATCGGATATGGAGTGAATTGTATTGCCAAACAGCAATTTAGTTAGAGCCGTGCATCCCGAGACTGCATCATCGATGCAAAGGATAGAAGGAAACAATCTCATCCCACCCCACAAGCTTTTGATTTGCGCGTCGTGCACCGTCGCGTCCCGGTACGTCGGACAGAGTCTCCCCGGGCCGGTGAAACGTCTCGCCTGGGACGCAGATGGACGAGCGGAGGTTTAACCTCAACAGATAAGGCTCCACACACATGGAATGCAAGGAGCCTGAGACCCCCCCGTCGTCGTAAAACCGACGTCAGGGCTAAAGGCCTTGACTGGACCTGACGTTAAGGGCCATTTAAAATCAAGACACTGTCTGATTTGCCACGGTGATGAATGCGTAACCCAGGCCAGGCCTTCGGTGAAACACTAAACTCTCCCCGAGCAACAAATGAGGTCTGACTGTTCCTTTTTATTTGATACTATTTCATTCGGTAGCGTCCCTTGGCCCGCTGCTGTCCGGCCCAATTACGCAGCAGTTAAAGGGATCTTTATGTGTGCCGACGAAAAAAAAACAGACTCGTGAAGAAAGAGTAGATGGGGAAAAAGGTTATCCCGTTGGAAGGGCAACTCCATCAAGTCAAAAGGAGGTTTGATGACATCCGGTAAAAACTTATATCTGCTCCTTCAAAATAGAAGCCGTAGCTCTCCTGGTCTAAAAAGGTGCTGACTGGTCTTTTTAGAAAAAAAAAAAAGAATGTTTCAAGCATCATTTCCGAGCTCCAATTCAATTCTTGCTTAAAATATTAAATAAATAAATATATGGCAAATGGTACAATTTGGGCTGTCCGAGACATTTCTGAAATTCTGAATTAAATTCGGAACGACACGAAACGTTAGGGAACTATGTGTTTTTTGAGAGGGCATTTTGCAGAACGGACCTCAGGTCCTATATAATGGATCAACCTCAAATTAATCACGGCAGAAGTAACAACGATATTCCTCTGTGCACGCTTGTGCATGTATTGTATTTGTGTGTGTGTGGAGTCCTGGAGCTCTACAGTAGCCCCCCCCGCTGGCCTCCTGATCACCCCCCCCCAACCAGAGGAGCACAGGGAGAGGTCATCACCCTCTCCACCAAACAGGAAGCCCCCCACCCTCACCCCCCCATCTAAAGGGGGGAGATCGTGTTTCTGCACCACAAGCCAGAAGGAGGGTGTAGTAGTAGTAGTAGTAGTAGTAGAAGAGCCGGGCCACACGGACAGACGGACAGACAGATATACGTACGTACGGACAACGCGCCTGTCTCCGACTAAAGGCTAGGCCAGACGCGTACACGGAAAACCCTGCACTGGAGTAGTGGCGCGCGCCGCAGAAACGCACGCACGAACGATGCCGCCATGGGGACAAGACGCGGCGCGACAACGCCGTGTCTCCTGACCCTTGACCAAAAGGGGTGGGTGGGTGGGGGGGGGTGGGGGGGGTGCTGCCTGCTTACACGTCGTATCAGTACAAAACGCGGTGGAGAGGTGTGACTATACTATCAGCCCTTTTGCACGCTCTCTCAAGTCAGTCAGACTTGAGAGAGCGTGTAGGATGGAAGTGATCTGTGCACTCAGCCCTCCAGCATCGTAATTAAGACCAGTTGCTCTTCTTTAGGCTTGGTTTATAATAGCAGGGGGCATAAATATTTATTCGCGGCGGCGGCTGAAGCGGAGGGGATAAAAAATGGAAGACGGCGGCGGGCGTGTGTGCGTGTCAGGGGCGGATGTAACATGTCTCATTTGGGGGGGGGGGGGGGGGGGGGGGGGGCGTAAGAGAACATGTTAGAGGGGCAAGAGAAAATGGTATGGGGGTATCGCCCGTGTCGCTTCGCGCCACTGGCGATACCATTGGTATGGGGCGATACCGCCCTCATACCATTTTCGGTTACAGGACTTGTATTGGGCAAGTAAAGCATCAATAATAACATCAGTTGTTGTCGAGGTTGCAACAGACACACAGCATGCATAAAGCTAAAGGTCTGACTCAGAGACTTTTCTGTTTTCAATGATGAAATGCTGTTGGTTTAGTGGTGCCACAGCTGTAGTTAGTTAGTAGCAGTAGTAGTGTTTCAAATCATTTTAAATATAAGCACTTTCATTTGAAATATCTTGGGTTGTTTTGCATGACATTGTGTTTGGGGGGGGGGGGCAGACAGGGTATTTAGAGGGGCATTGTCCCACCCCCATGCCCATGCCTAGATCCGCCCCTCGTGTGTGTGTGTGTGTGTGTGTGTGTGAGGTGGGTGGGTGATGGGGAATCATAGGTGGAGCTGCCCCCCCCCCCCGTGCTGCTGCCAATACCCCTGGAGGAGGACTATATATGCCAGCCAGCGCCAGACGTCTTGCTGTGGTGGGAGATCAAATGTGAGGAACTCCTTATATGTTGCATTTATTGTCTTCCATTTTTTTCCCTCTTTCCTAATAAATGAGTGACAGCTTGGGGGGGTGGGTGGTGGTCTGGTGCGTTTTTTTTTTCTCTTTGTATCCCCCGCTCCCCCCCCAGGTCAGAGAGGTAGAGGGTTTTTAACAGCGATCTAACAAAACTAAAACTAAAACTAAAAAAAAAAAGCGAGGGGAGAGTCTCAGAGCATATCTAATTGCTTTCATATGCCGTATTATTGGTTGATTTAAATAACGACAGACACGGAGGGCGCCGGGGGGCGTCGTCCTTTAACCCCTGGCGTGGTCCCCGGGCCAAGAATAAACGACTGGCTGGGACCGGGCCGGACGCCTGATTGGCTGGATCAGCCGACTTGGACGCCGTCACTGCCAACGGCAGGGGCGGATCTAGGCATAGGCATGCCCCCCCAAATGCCCAGTCTGCCCCACCAAACACGATGGCATGCAAAACAACCCGAGATATTTCAAATTAAAGAGCGTATGTTTAAAATGATTTGAAACACTACTACTGCTACTGACTAACTACAGCTGTGTCACCACTAAACCAACAGCATTTCATCATTGAAAACAGAAAACTCTCTGAGTCAGACCTTTAGCTTTATGCATGCTGCGTGTCTGTTGCAACTTCAACGACAACTGGTGTTATTATTGATGCTTTACTTGACTAATAAAAGTCCTGTAACCGAAAATGGTATGGGTGCAGCTTCATCGCCCGTGGCGACACGGGCGACACGGGCGACACGGGCGATGAGGCCGCCACCATACCATTTTCTCTTGCCCCCCCAAATGGGACAAGTAATTTCTGCCTTTTTTGACAAAATGAATGGGACAAAATGATGAATGCTAGTTCAGCAGACGGAATCCGCACCGGTTCTGGAAGGCCAGAGTGTTGCGGTGGAATAACAGCTGTTTTCCGCATGATTATAGTAAAATAGAATCCTACTGAAACTGAAACATGTGCTGTAACTAGGACTCAAGGACCTCCTAAACAACATGCACTTGGTCGCAACCAACCCCCCCCCCCCCCCCCCCCCCCCCCCCCCCCCCCCCCCCCCCCCATCGAATATGCTGTTAAAGTGGTTAAAATACTGTGATGCAAAATGATGTGACCAATGAAATGATCTAAGATGCACTCCCAGCATTTCATACTAGTTTTTTTTTTCTTCTTCTTTATTTGGTGATAAATGGATACATATAGACTGCAGGGGTGTCAAACTCAGATACAGAGTGGCCAAGTTTGAACGAACTAACCTTTTAAAAGGGGAATTCCACCCATTTTCAAAAAATTCCTGAGAGGGTACAAATGTGAACCTAGTGGGTCCATTAACATGGTGAAATACATCTTGGTGATGTCGTGTGATGTTGGGGGGAACTTTTTTTTTATCATGTCCACACAACACAACATCCCTAAGGTATATTAATGACATATGATATACGTAAGAAAACAGCTAGTATGAAATTCTCCCCTTTGAAAAAAAAAAAGCACGATACGATGTCTGGAAACGGAGAAAGGCTGCTTCAGGCCATGCAGGGTTCCCCAACTCTCTCTCTCTCACACACACACACACACACACACACACGCGCACGCGCACGCACACGCACACGCACACGCACACGCACACACACACACACACACACACACACACACACACACACACACGCACACACACACACACACACACACACAGGCGGTTCAGGAGAAGTGCACAGGATGAACATTTGCATCCGAACCAGCTCAGCCAGGGGCGTATGTAACAATTGAAAATGGTATGGAAGCCGCCCCTACACCATTTTCAACTTACAGGACTTCTATTAGGCAAGTTCATCAATAATAACATCAGTTGTTGTTGAAGTTGCAACAGACACGCAGCATGCATAAAGCTAAAGGTCTGACTCAGAGAGTTTTCTGTTTTCAATGATGAAATTCTGTTGGTTTAGTGGTGAGACGATTGTAGTTAGTTAGTAGTAGTGTTTCAAATACTAATAAATATACGTAAGATATAAGCCGTGAAATGTCTTTTGTTGCTTTGCATGCCATCATGTTTGGTGGGGAAGTCAGGGCATATAGGGAGCATCCCCCCCCCATGCCCATGCCTAGATCCGCCCCTGAGCTCAGCTCTGGCCTGCAAGAACGTCAGCATGCATAATCACCGCCGAAGCGATTTACAATGAAACAAAAGATGACCCGAATGCGGCGAGACGCTGCAGACAATCTGGTGCAGCGATGTGCAGTTTAACCCTCACACGTGTTACTGTATGCACATACGGAACACTTCATCTCTACGTTTAAGGGCTTTCAGTGCTCCGGTTTTAGGTGGTATCACCTTTATCACCAAAAAAAAAAAATCACGGTATGAAAAGGCCTTTGGTTGACCATAATCCCACAGGACACTACATGTACTACACTGCTTTTTTCCGCTGTTTCCGCTGTTTTTCCGGTGTTTCGAGACGTGTGCAAATCACCAGAGGTGTCACGTCACGAAAAACATTTTTTTAACAATGCATTTTCAAAAGCTTTAAAACAGCTTATTTTTTATGTGTGTGCTAATGGTAAATTGGGAGTCCAGTTCTAAAGTGATTAAAGGTGAACCCCACCCATTTTCAACATTTTGAAAGTGTACAAATGCAACCATTCCATTTGTACACTCTCAGAAAAACAGATGCGTCTAAAGAAATCCATTAACATGGTGAAAATACATATTGATGATGTCATCAAGATGTTTCACCATGTTAGTGGTTTTCTTCAGACCTTCATTTCTTGGAAATACAGAATTGGGGGAACTTTTTTAATCATGGTCTCTAAGGTATATTAATGATATATTATTTATTATAAAATGTTGAAAATGGGTGGAGTTCCCCTTTAATGATCTATGGTTGCAGAAAGACAACAAAGAGTGTCCATCTCTGCAGACTAACCTGCAAACACATTCAGAGGTGGAGAAAAATCCACCGCAATGACTACATTTCTGAGCGCCCCACAGTCCTGCATACTGTATGTTTCCATTGAGATTAAGAAAGAAGACCCAGACAGAATGACATTTAGCAGACATGCACAAGACAGCGGTTGTGTATTTGTGAGCCGTTGCTCACAGAAAGAGGGAAAGTTTTTTTTTTTTTTTTCTTATTGGGTAAATATTATATTGGACACTAGTCCACAGTCCACATAGGGGGGAAAAATCACCTTTTACTCTGCAAGTAGACATTCATATCTTGTTTTAAGCACTCACACTCTATAACAGGGGTGTAAAACTCAGATACAGAGTGGGCCAAATTTAAAACTGAACAAAGCCGCGGGCCAAGTTTGAACGAACTAACCTTTTAAAGGGAAATTCCATCCATTTTCAATTTTTTCCTGAGAGGGTACAAATGGAACCAAATGGACCGGCTAGGGTACATTTGGTTCACATTTGTACCCTCTCATGAAAATTTGTACATTTGTTCACATTTGAAAATTGTTCACATTTGTACTCTCTCCGGAAAATTTGTACACTCTCAGGAAAAATGGGTCTGAAAGAAAAATCATTAACATGGTGAAATACATCTTGGTGATGTCATCAGATGTATTTCACCATGTTAATGATTTTTTCAGACCTCCATTTTTAGGAAATACAGAATTGGGGGAACTTTTTTTTATCATGTCAGGTATATTAATGACATATTAAAATGTTGAAAATGGGTGGCCTTGCCCTTTAATTTGATAATGTCTCAAGGGCCAAATAAAATTACCCGGCGGCCCAAAATTTGGCCCGCGGGCCAGAGTTTGACACCCATGCTCTATAATCTACACATCTGGTGAAAATGCCAGCCCTGTGCCTCACCAGTCAGGTCTCTCTTCAGCTTGCGGATGTCTTTGGTGAGGTCATCGAACTTGACCTGCGCGGCCAGGAACAAATCCTGAGGCTCCGGCAGTGGAAAGACACTCTTATCCGTCCCGGCATTCTAGAACAACAGACACCATGCTAGTTAGTTAATTGGTTAGTTAGTCCAACATTTGCAATACTGTGCACACAATAGACCTTTCAGTAAGCCCCTCCCCAAACTGCTATGGTCCAATCACAGCCAAGCATAACATGTGGTAGATAAACATATCCTCCAATAGTTTTCCTATATGATAAAACATTGTGCTACGTGCACATGTGCGTGCGGCGCATGCACGTGCGCGCACGCACACACACGCACACGCACACGCACACGCACAGACACACACACACACACACACACACACACAACACACACACACACCACACACACACACACACACACACACACACACACACACACACAACACACACACACACACACACACTTGGCGGATTTGGAAGAGATTTGAAGGACTGGTTCCAAAAATGAAGCAGTATTGGATGTGTAATGTCCATTACACTTTCTATTATTAGAGAATGGAGACAAATTGCCATCTATTAGAGAATGGAGACAAATTGCCATAAAAAAATTCTCCTACTGTAATGTTGCCGCATCAACACAGCATATAATTATGGATAAAATTGCAGCCAGCGACAACCAGATATTCAAAGTCTTGGGCCTGAGAGACTATTATCACACGGTGGTCCGTGGCACAAACGCTGGATAAATAAAAAGGGACATTAAAGGGAAATTCCAACCATTTTTATTTTTTTCCTGAGAGGACACTCTCAGAAAAAAAAGGTCCTAAAAGAAAAATCACATGGTGGAACACAACTTGATGATGTCATAAAGTTGTGTTTCACCATGTTAATGATTTTTTCAGACCTCCATTCCTAGATGAAACACAGAATGGGGGGACTTTTCCCGTCATGTCCACACAACATCTCTAAGGTATAGTAATGACATAGTAAAAAAAAAGTTGAAAACGGGTGGAATAATGTGAAAAGGAGCGGAAACCAGTGAATCAGAGCAGAAAACGCAGTACCTTATCCATATTGCGCAGGTAGTATGACACCACGTAGTCCACCAGACTGATGCGATTGTCCTGAGTGGGAGAGATGGAGAACAGTGTGGTTGGTGTGACGCTCTGCAACAGCACATTTCACTGTCATAGCAGGGGTTGACACTAACACTTGCCCGCTTGCCCGGGGCAAGTAAAAAAAAATGGTGGGGCAAGTGAAGACTGCTACCTGGTTGCCTGATCGGGCAAGTGTGTGACTTAGTGCGCAATAACACAACACAAGATAATTTTGTCTTGAAGGCAGTCATTGCGACCTGGGCTAATTAAGATGATGAATTTTAACTCTTGAGAGCGTAAAAATGAAACAAAAGGACCCGCAAGGGTCCATTTGGTTTCATTTTTACGCTCTCAAGAGTTACATCTGGTTAACCAACTTAGCTGGGGACCACCTGGAACCCACTCAGAGACCACATGTTGAAAACCCTGGTTTTAAAGCACCCAAGTAGGAAGTAAACTTAAATGCAAAATTTACAATATATTTTTGGGGGGCAAGTGACCATGACCTGAGGGCAAGTAGAACCTGACTTGCACTTGCCCGATGGGCAAGTGCCTCGGAGACCTTAGTGTCAACCCCTGCATAGTTTCAGTCTCCCGGTTGTGTGCTGAAAACAGCCGATCTACAAGCTCACTGTGAGGGTTGTGTGTGTGTGGGGCTTATTATACCCTGCTCTTGACGTCCTTCAGCTTGGGGAGGATCTCCAGTCCGAAGCCGTCGGCCTGCCCTCTGGTCCGGTTCCCTCCGTTCATGTAGTTCCCAAAGGCCAGAACCAGACCGATCACATCGCGCACGCTGCTGCACTCCAGGAGTTCCTGCACGCGCACACACATTTTAACCATTTATTTATGTCCACACAAAGGAACTGCATACAGGGACACAAATATTATAGGTGCATTCGAGTTACATCTGCAAAATCATGGCATGAGCTCTTGTGATACACAAGCATGTTGCGCAGTACAGTCTGTGGGTATAGGCACATCGGCTGACAGCGCCTCCAGGCTTGAAGATGCCGGCGCTGGTGGCCACGTTTGGTACTGCAGGCGGGTGGAATTCATGCACGAACGCCCCGAGAGCACGCACGCTGGTTTGCTTTGTGCACGCGGACAGGGCAGTTTGTGTTTAGGTTGTTTTCTGAATAAACCAGCGGTCATCACGTCATATACTACCTCTCAAAACACAACGGATGTATTATATGACAGATAATAAGCTCAATGCAAACCCACAAGCTTGTTTTTTGATACTTTTTGATGTTTTTTTCCTTTGCTCGTTCTCGACGGCGCTCGTTCATGAATCCCATAATCCCTTGCGTCAGGCGCGTTCATGGAGAAATACTTCCACATTTGACCACCAAATTTTGGTGGTCAAATGCGGAAATAGGCGCACTTCGGCGGTCTTCCAGCTGCTTCAAAACGCCAATGAGCGTATTGAATTGAATAACAAGGGGGCGGGGCTATCACTCGAGTCCGTTCTCTATATTTTATTACTCTATGGGTATAGGTAGCAGCGTCTCCGCCATATTTGACGGCTGCCAATTATAGCAGAGACGCTGCAGTACTTTGCCAGCCTTTTTGCCTCTTTTTCGGGCATCCCAAGTTGTTGGACACACACACACACACTCTAGTGTAAAATATGATACTTTTACTCTATTATGCTTTTACTTGCTACAATCATATGACAACTTTATCTATTATTATTTTAGTTTTATACTTAAAGGTTTCTTGACATTATTATTTTTTGTTTTTATTTTAGGTTTTATGATCTCAATTAAACACAGAAAACTATGAATGTTCAATGAATTATCTGTGGGTCTGGAGTTTTCTGTGGGGGTTTGGAAGGCTTTTGAGCTGCAATGAAAACAGTGCAAAACAGTGGAAACAGTGACATCTGCTGGTGAATCCCATTGACATAAATGGGATTTGCCGCCTGTGACATCACAAACAGCAGGAAAATCCGAGCACCTGTTTGAGCCAGAAAACCTCCAGACCACAGAGAATCTACTGAATGTCAAAAGTTCAGTTTATTGGGGTGCAATTGCGATTAGAAAACCTAAAACAAATAAGAATTAGAAAAAACTTTTTTTAATGTCGCAATCCCTTTAAAAAATTGCAGATCTACAAGCTCACAATGTGTCAACTAGGCTGAAATCAGAGTAAAAGTACCTAAACAATAACGGCGGTCTCACCTTGCTGACGCTGGATATGATCTCCACCTTGCGACGGATGGAGGAGATGGCGTCCTGGAAGACGGCCTGGAAGATGATGCAGTGAGCTCTGCCGGAGAAGTCTGGGATCTGGGAGAGCTCGTACAGGAACCTGGAGGACAAGAGGTGTTGGAATGAATGGGATACTACTGCACACACAGGGGCAGAATAGGCGCTAGATTCTAGTACAGGGGTGGGCAATTATTTTTCCCAAGGGGCCACATGAGATACATAAAATATTGTGGAGGGACAAGACTAAAGGCTGAACTAAAGTCTGCGTAGTATTAATTTAATTTCAAGACGAAAGTAATAGTAAGACCAAACGTTTTGATACCGGGACCCTATATTTATTCAGTATTTGACCCACAGAGAACCACCATTTGATGACATTTTAGCCCCACAGATGCCAAAAAGATTTCTTTTGTTTTTGTTCAATACCAGGCTTGATTTGGGAAACAAAACAGGCAAACATAGATCAAAAATGACCATTCTTTTACATTCTGATTGTGTAGATTTTAGGTAATTCAGATGATGAATATTTTAACTCTTGAGAGTGTAAACATGAAACCAAATGGACCCGCAAGGGTCCTTTTGGTTTCTGCTATTTTTCTGCATGAACACCAAAACGAACACCAAAACGTGTTCAGTACACAAAGGGTTAAAAACACATATAATATGTTCTTTAGTTTTAAAATTCTTTCATATTTTTATCCCTTGGGGGAGGGAGGGGGGGGGGGGGGGGGGCATTTTTTTACTGTGCCTGTCAAAGGTATGACGTCACAGGAGATTTTCCCTGGAGGTTCTTGCGGACACCCTCAGGAATTAAAGATGTATAATTAATACCATCACTGATTAACACGAGATACCCGAGTTTTGGCCACTAGGGGGCGCCAAAGCACTTTTTTGGGACTTTTTTTTTTTTTAGATTTTTTTGGGGGGTGAGTGCACCAAGCAGCCAAAGTAAGATTATACATTAAAAATGTATAATCTTTAATTAGTCGGTAACCAAATGATAACTATAGAGAGAATTGTGTCCCATTCATGCTGTTCTTGTGCGCGCACATGCACACGCACACGCACACACACACACACACAACACACACACACAACTTGGCTGACCAGGATCCCTCAGGGCTCGGTTCGCTCCTGCCCTTTGCCCAAGAATAGGAACGCTCAGCGTTTGTGTGCGGTTGGAAGCGTGAAGAAAATCCGAGAATATTATTCTTTTGAGATGGGAAGGGTGCAGAAATAGCACACACAGAGCAAATATTTACGGGCAGCAGAAACACAGTGGAGCGGGGGTTATTTACTTTGCGAGACTGCAAATTGAGAGACGTCGCCATCTCCAAATATTGTGTATTTACAGTGTCCTTCCATAATGAAACAATTGGACAGCAATAAACCAATTGAATCAATCAGTCGCCTGACGCGCTTATACGAAGGAGAAAACAAAACAAAACAAAAGCATCCGTCTCTGTCAAGACATAATAAACAAAACACTCGAAACAACTTCATGCTGCTCTCTAGAAAGAAAGAAAGAAAAAAAAACTCTTGTGGAATCTGAATTAGTCATGCGTGTTGACGTTAGTGATCGTACGCAGTACAACAATGGCACCATATTCACTGAGTGTGCCAAAACAGGACCATTACTTGAGTGTCACTGAAACACTGGAGACTTGGACGGAAAAAAAAGTCAATAACTGGGAGCTGGCATCCACCATGAATTAAATATTTTCTTTAGGTGGGTGTGTTGACAATTATCAAAGTGATAGCTTTGTGAACTACGCAGTTCGTGTGTAGTATCAATGCACGTATCAAACGTCTCGTTTACAATATTCCCATACTCATCCCTAGGTAGATTAAATTTCTGCTGGAATGGCAGGGAAAGAGAAGAGGAGCGCTTGTTTTGGATGAGCGGATCACTGGGGCTTCTTTTCCACTGGTTGGGATTGGGAACCTCCGGTTGTTTTTGGTCCAAAGTCAAAGAGCCAGAGCTCCAAAATTGGAGCGGTATATTATGAATCGAGTGTGCAAAACGATGCAAATATGAAATTGTTAGTGTCATGAGACTTCCCCAGGTGATGGCTTAATCTAAGACAACGATTTATTCTATTACAAGTCTTAAACACTTAAATATGACAACTGTGGAAGGGTTAACATTGTATTCATTTACTTATATTGATCCTATATGCAATTTAATATAGGTAATAATTAATGTCTGGTTCTGAACTGAACAGTTTCCCATCCAGGAGAAAGAGGGTGTCGGTATCCTGAGAATACTCAAGGTTTACAACCAATGGGAAGGGTTCACTTAATGCCACATAGAAACCATCCAGTGCCCTTAAATCTACAGGTTACGGCACTCAGAGAAAACTGTATTTATTTATTTTTGTCTTGTAGTATGTATTGTTTTACCATTTTAATTTGCATATGCTTAAGATGTCCCTGTTGGCATATTTAATGCACAACACTCCTTAGCGGTTCTGAAATCACTGTAAATTCCTAATTCCGGGGAAAACTACAATTAACCCTAAACGTTCAGATACAAGAGTACAAGAACCACCTCACTGAGCGGTCGTTGCTTCATTGGCGGGAAATAAAAGAGCATGTTTTAAGGTAAAACATTCTGGCTACCCCTACGTGACACCAGTGTCTACATTTCTAAATAGAAGAATAGGGAAAAGGGAGAGTAAATTACAGTTAAAAATAGGTTTTAAATACACATTTTATAGTAGGGGGTCCCTGCTTTCATTTATTTCTCAACTCAGGGTGCCTTGGCCTGAGAAACGTTAAAAAGGCATGGCCAAAGCATTTCCGGGGGTCCCCAGCGAGCCAAAAACACAAGAGAACCCCTCTGCATTACTCTCCAGTATGTCACTATATCTCTGTGACCAAAACAGCCCATCTGCAAGCTCGCGATGCATCGCAAGATCTGCTATTTGCACGCAATGTTCATTTCCAGAACAGGGACAAGGGACACTTAAAACCGCGTCGCTGAAGGCTCTTACTGTTCAGGCTTGTCCAGAAGTTTGACTTGGTCCTCTTTGGAAGTCTCATAATGCCTCTTAATCAGCTCCATCTCGTCGGCGGTGGCCCTCTGCAACGACACAACACAAGCGTGTCCCAAAACAAGTGCAGCGTGTTCTTATCAACATCAAAACCAAACAGGCATGATCAACGGCGAAGCCGCGGGCTGCAGAGCCCATGTGTGAGGTCTGTTGCTGGCATTGCAGTGGATTTGGCAGTGGTAAAGCAGTGGTTTTCAACCAGTGGTTCCGGGGACCATCAGTGGTCCCTGAGAGGGTTCCAGGTGGTCCTTAGGCTAAATGATGGAAAGTTGGTTAACCAGGTGTAACTCTTTGAGAGTGTAAAAATGTTTGGTTTCGTTTTACACTCTCAAGAGTTAAAGTGAATTAGCCCAAGTCTACACAACTAGTCATTTTGATTGACCTGCATGTTGGACTGTTTTGTTTCCCAAATCCAACCTGGAATTGTGCACAAAAGAAACATCAATCTTTAGTTTTGGGTCTGTGAGGCTAAAATGTCCTCAAACGGTGGTCCGTGGCTCAAATTGAATAAACAGTGGGCCCTGGTATCAAAAAGGTCGAAAACCTCTGGTTTAAAGTCACTAAGCACAATTCTAAGGTACTTTTACTTTACTGGAGTATTTCCAATTTGCAATACCTTTACTTCTACTCTAAAATATTGTATAATTTAACATTTTCCCTTAAATTAAACCTGCAGTATCCAGATGTTTCACATATTGATAGATATAGATCATTGAATTGAATCATATCACCAGAATGAACCGCTATCATCCATGTGCTGTATTGTCAACAATGTAGCGTGACACGTGTCGAATCAGGGGTTAAAATGTATAGTTACATCCCTAGTATCTCCTACATCTCTCTCTCTCTCTCTCTCTCTCTGCATAAGAGGGGTGTGGTGTAACGCACGCACCCACGCACACACACACACACACACACACACACACACACACCACACACACACGTAGTATTGAATCAGTACTCTTTACATTTGGTACCTTAAGTACATTCTAATAACAATACGATAACAACTACATTTTCAATTCACGACTTTTACTGGTAACAGAGTATTTCTACATTGCAGTATTACTTTTAGTTCAAGTTAAAAATAAAGTACACAAGTACCTTTCCCACCACTGCTTTGCTGTTCGCAATAAAATGTATTTAGCGCCTCTAGTTTCTTCTCCAGCTATCGGGGGGCTTGGCGGCGTCTCTCCCATGTGTACTTACGTTTTCATATAAAGCCTCGATGGTCTCCAAATCCACCACGCTGTTGTCCACGGTCAGAACAGCTGGAACGGTAAAAGAACATTTATTAGAAGCATAAACAGTCGAGATCTTTGGCAGAGACGCGTGGATTCTTTTAACTGCTGCCAGGGCGGGCGAAAAGAAAGAAAAGGCTTGTTTTTTTTTCCTATCAGCGGTGTGTAAACTCAAGATAGCTCCGTTATTCTGTAAAATATTGGGTGATAACAAACAAGAATATCAGTATCAGACGCAACGGTTAAGCATTTCAAAAGCTACAATCAAAGAATATTTTAATGAAATAATAAAAATAAAATGCTATTTCAGCCAAATTTGTATTTTAAAGGAAGGAGAGGTCCTAAAAGAAAAAAAAATCATTAACATGGCAAAACACAACTTGACAAGGTCATCAGGTTGTGTTTCACCATGTTGATTTTTTTCAGGCCACCATTTCTAAGAAACAAAGAACTTTTCTCATCATGTCCACACAACATTTCTAAGGTATATTAAGGACATTAAATGAATTGAAAATGGGTGGAATTTCCATTGTTGTTTTTTTTGGCAACAATGGGAATTGTTTCCAACAAAGAAATGGGAAAAAAAATCTTTTTTTTCCCCCCACATAAATATTATGGTTGATGTTCATTGTTTAGTATTTCATTGCAATTGGTCATAAAAAATACCCCCCACAGAAGCTGCAATTAACCTCTTCAATTAATCTCTGCACTTGGTGCCAATTTTTGATGATTTTTAACCTTTGACCTTTAGCTTTTAACCCTAATAATAGTAATTAAAATGACTGCAATAAATATATTTTTTGTGATAATTAGAATGTCTAGAACCTGTACATCCCCCCCCCCCCAAAAAAAAAAAATCTGAATTTATTATAATTAATTAATTAATTTGCGCAAATAAAATACCTTAATAATAATAATAATAATAATTAATTGGGGGCAATTAATAGATCACGGCAGTGCAAACTAGGAGTAAGGTTGAAAACATTTTTTTTCCAAGTAGGAATATACCATAACATGTTGGAGAACCACTATTCTAAAATATTAAACATATATAGTACATCTGCTGTGGTTGAAGGTGTGGCCTCGATGCCACTCCATGTGTAGTAGTCACCTTTGTTATTTTCAGTCTACTCTGCCGCTCAACAAATTATTGGCTTAGGAATGCAAAAAAAACAAAAACAAATTCCATAATTTCCATGAAGGTAATTGACAGAACATTAGTCATTTGTTGGGTGAACTACTCCTTTCAGCCATTAAAACTGGTAAAACATCTGTGTAATCTATTATTATTATTATTTTGGTTGGCTATTAAAAAAAAAATGGCAGCTTACAATGTCACTTCCAGCCAGCTAGGGACAGACACGCATACCTCCTTAATGGAGTGGTTGGAAAAAAAGGAAAAAAAAAAAAGAAAAAGTCATTAAAACGTTGACATATTATCGCTTACAGCTACTTTAAGTAGCATCGAGTCTCGACGTCTTGAAGCTCTGCTTCAAAGCCTGAGCGAAGGCGGCTCACATGTGCTAATTGTGTAAGTGTGACTGCAACACAGCACCGGACTTGCATAACAAGCCCAACGACGCGCCAATCACCGTGTAGTTGAATTACACACCTATCAGAGTGATTGACTGGGGGATATTAGCGCCACGAGGAGAAGCTGTGGGGCCGTGCAGGCGTCCAGTGGTGGGGGGAAAGAATACTCAACGTTTGATTTGTAGAAATACTCGGTTACAAGTATGTATGCGGGATTCAAAATGTACTTGAGTACAAGTGCAGAAGTGTAAATGTAAATAGACCCTTAGATCTCAAACTCTCGAGTGTAAAATGAAACCAATTGGACTCTTAGATCTTGATCTCGTTGATAAATGTCTAACATTTTACTTAAATTTCAAGAATCCACACAACAGAACAAGAATTATTTTTGGCCTGTTATCTTTCCAAAATCCAGCATAGAATTGTGGGGGGAAAAACACACACAAAAAGTCTTTAGTTTGTCTGATCGATAGACTAGACCTCCTGAAATGATAATAATAAATAATTGCTGTGGAGAAATATCATTTGCATCTGAGATCTAGTGAAGCAGCTGTAAAACAATTGAAAATTGGAAAAACTGCCTTTAAGTAAATACATACGTCAAAATTGCACGCATTGAAGTACAATACTTGAGTGAATGTACTTGGTTACTTTACTGCGTGCTTTGCAGACATCCAGAGAGGGCAGTCTGGATGTCCAGCAGACCCCGCCGCCCGGGCCCACATAGGGGGCTCCGCTCTGGGGCAGGCGGGCTGGGGGAACTAAGCCTCTCGGCCACGGGTCACGGGAGAAAGCCTGTAACTGCTTAACCCCTGGTGCTCCATGTTTAGAACCACCACAGCCAGCAGCAGTGATCTTTGAGGGGGTTGGGGGGGGGGGTCTGGAGGTGGGGCAAGGGGAAGAGAAACTGGAGACTGAAAGTAAATAGCGACCGTGAAGCAACGGACACGACGCGTGGTGCTGTTCGGACCGTGATCAGACACGTCATCTCATGAATGCATCTTTCGACCGTACTCATGCATTGGTATTACATGAACCGATCGGCTCGGAAGCTGCTCTCCAGAACTGTACCCAGAGTGAGAATCAAATGAAGGTGTGTTTAGTCTGGATTGGAACCAACCCGATGGCCTAAGATCTGTCACAGTGTCATCTTTTACAAACAGATTGACCACTCTTTTTTCCTTTTTTTTACTGCAAGAGCTTGTATATCAGTAAAAATGCATTGACATTTATCGATGCACCTTTTAACTGTTTAAGTGCCATGGGCGTTAAGACGAGTATTTGTTTACAAAAACGAGCCAGGTAAGAGGTGCCATAGTCGTTAAGACAAGATTTGAAATCGCGCAGGATATAAAATCCCGCAAGATTTGAAATCGCACAGGATTTCACCCCCGCACTCGCAGGGGTGCATAATTAGGTATTTAGGTACATATCTGGCCTATTAGGGCAATCAATGGCCACTTAACTTTCACTTTCACTTCAATATGATTAATTTTGGCATAATAACTTCCTAGCATCTCTCCTGTGGGTGTGTAATGGTCAGTGTTGGGAATATTACTTTACCTTGTTAATATATTACTTATAATTATTACCATCCTTTTAAAGCAATATATTATATTACAATATTACTGTCTGAGCAAGTGTAATGTTTTAATATTACTATTACATATTACTTTTTACAAAATATATAATGAAATATTTAGTATCACTATTAATCAAATATTTTGTGTAGGCCATTGGCATACTACAATAAAGCTTGGCTTTCTGGGTCAAATCCATTTGAAATCAACTTGAAGAAACGTCACTCTTTAACCAGGAGTTAAATGTATTCCATGAATTCATGGAAGCCAGTAAATAATTTGATGACAAATTATAGAAAATAAGTCATTATTTAACTTCTGCGGTTGTCAAGATAATTTCACAAGAACACTTTCAACGACACAGATTGACAGAAAGTAATATTGAAAGTAATGCAGTAATGCAGAAAGAAAAGTATTAATATATTAGATGTTTTTTGTTCAGTAATATATTTATATTACAAGTTACTGCATTTTGGTAATATATTATGTAATATATTAAGTTACGTAGTGCATATGTCCCAACACTGGTAATGGTGGAAGATTTCTTTTTTCTGGGGTGAGGGTGGGGAGGGGAATTAACCCTTTAGTTACACATCTCTGAAATATGTGTGAGAAAAAAAAATGTATAAGACTGCTGTTTGTGATTTTTTGTTTTTGAGATAATCAATCAATTACTTAATGCATATATATGGCACTCTGGACCACAAGGGGGCGCTACAGGCTGGCAAATTGTTTATACTGGTAGCTGGGTGACGGGACAGAGTGGTGGGGTTCAGGTGGTGGGAGGAGGGGTGGCTCCATTGCTCTACCTAGCGGTAGTGTCTTCTTTTATACTGAAAGAAGAACGACCCATGCACATATCATTAACAGCCAGGTGGAACAACCGTACTTCATCGTGCGTCTGTGCAGGCGCTGTCGCCAGTGGAAGTCTGGGGCCTTGGTTGACACTTCCATGTGTCGTTTCAACGTATGGGGTTATACTTCCATTGGCTTGCGTATTGGGTCAGACCCGGGCAGCCAATCATGTCTAGTTCGCGACAAAGTCACCATCCGTCTCCATAAGTCCGAGGACCAACAGCACATTATTGGTCCTCGTCTGAGGGGACTGCCAGACATTTTACAACATATTCGTCTTATTAAGAGAGTTGCTGGTAATTCAGTTCCTTCGGCAGTGCAGCCAGTCAGTCACACAAATCGGGGGCCCCCGGTGGTCCGGTTGTGTTCTCTGCGGAGGTGAGAGTGTGTGTGTGTGTGTGTGGTGGGGGGGATATCTCTCCACACCAACAGATCAAAGGCTGCCTGCCAACTGCCTCACACCCCTCTACTTCCACTTTTCACTTGTCGGCTTCATTGTGTGTGGTTAAAGTAGGTGCGTGCATTAGTTTTTTGTGCACGTGCAAGCGGTTGAGTGTGTCTATGTATGTGTGCCGTGTGCGTGCATGCACAGAGAACTGGAAGTGCGTTGGGAGAGCTGCTAGTTCGCCCTTGAACCATGGTGGCCCTTGAGGCCCCCCCTCCACCTCTCCTTTCAACCTTTTCTACCGTCCCTGGTTTCGCTCCCTAGTGGCTGTAATTACATTACATGTCCCATGTCCTTTTAATTTGGCAACAAAGGCCAGGCAGGCGGGCAGGCAGGGCCCAGGTAGTACCGGGCGGGGGGTTTGAGGGGGGACCGAGGCCCTTTAGAAGTGCTTTAGAAGTGCTTATTAAGGAAACCGGGGCGCTGCTGCATTGTCACATTCAAACTGTCCGCTTCACCTACACCTCCCATTAAGGTGCTAGGAAGCAGCCTCACGCTGGGAGAGGAGGTTGGCGGCCGTTTTATTGGGCCTCGAGTCTGCTACGCGCCGGGACGCGAGGGGACGAGGAGTGGAGGAGGCAAGGGAGCCAGAACGGGGGGGTGGTAAAAGTCCAAACCAACCAAACCGGTGCCGGGCCGCGGCCTGGTCCTGGCGTGTTGTGTCGTGTTTTGTCGTTGCTGCTCAAGGTTTGAGGTGATTTTTATGTGGCGGCAGGCAGTGTCTGTTGGGATTTAAACGACGCTCGGATCATTAGCGGGGTGTCGCTCCCATTAGGACTGGTTGTGGAAACCGTCACTAGCTACAATAAACAGATCCGCCGGGCCGCGTGCTCAGACTAGCAGGCGGCAGGCAGGCGCTCTCCCACTCTCTTTCTCTCCCTCTCTCTCTCTCTCTCTCTCTCCACCAGTGCTGTAAAGTAACTAGGAACTTTTACTTAACTACTTTTCAACATATCTTCATATAGTCGGTCCTCACTAACACTATCCAAGTTTTTTGGCCACTAGGGTGCCAAAGTATTTTTGGGACTTTAAATATTCTGCATAATCATTAGTACCTTATACTTTTGGGTACTTCAGACCAGGGCCGGGCTAGAGCTGTTCCCAACGCGCACACACAACACGCAGACACACATACACACACACACACACAGTGCAGGGGTTGACACTAAGGTCTCCAAGGCACTTGCCCATCGGGCAAAAGATATCTTAAAGTTTGCATTTTACATTCTACTTGGGTGCTTTAAAACTTTCCTTTCACAATCGAAGACTATGTTTTGTTTAAGTCAATATCAGCTACAGTAAATAATCAACTTGTAAATCAGTGGTCAGTGTAAATAGTGGTCACAGACTCAGGGGTCTGTGATGCCAGCAAAATGATATTTTGGAACCAAATGGACCTGGGAGAGAGATAGGAGAGATAGCTAGAAAGCAGAGAAAGACACAGAGGCAGAGCACAATGACCACCAAGACAAATATATCTTGTATTGTGTTATAGTCGCACACTTGCCCGATCGGGCAACCAAGTAGCAGTCTTCACTTGCCCGACCATTTTTTTTTTACTCGCCCCGGGCAAGTGTTAGTGTCAACCCCTGCAGTGTTTACGTGCACCAGGGCACATATACACACCAGGGCACGTTCACACCATCGCACAAGCTGGCGGTTCCATTCAGGGGCGTTTTTGCCATTAGGCAGATTAGGCAGTTGCCTAGGGCGCCATGAGGGGAGGGGGGCGAGGGGAGGGGGCGACCACCAGACATGCTTTAAAAGGATCCCAGGCTAATAAGCCTCATATGGATAAATACATTATACGTATCCTCTATAACTAGAATTGAACATTTAAAACACATAATATGTTATGTTATAGGTCCATTTGGTAAGGGGGGGGGGGGGGGTCCAGGGAAAATCTTGCCTAGGGCTCCAAATTGCTTAGAAACGCCACTGGTTCCATTCCTCCACTGTGCGTGCTTTACTGTCGGGGACGTTGTTCTAAACAGACTTTAACCAGCGCAGGAAAGATCTCTGCCAAAGCGGCGAAAGGAAAAAAAAAAAGTGCTGAAGGGTCAATTGTATTCCGACGTTTTGCTCTCACTTTCTGACAAATGCAGGCATTTCCTTTTTCTCGCCAGCCGCGAAAAAAACTGGGAGAACGTCCCACGTTCCACTTCCCAAACACCAACTCATCCGTAAAAGTGGATAGTTAGTTACACATTAGAGAGGCAGGCAGGCAGGCAGGCGTCCGCAAGCAGGGAATGTTTTAACGCCGTGTTTAACGTCTTGTTATCTCCCCAAATACAAGCCTCTTCATCTGCATTTCATCACAAGTCATTCCTAATTCATTGTTTAATGGTGGCTGTAAATTAAATTTATAACCGCTAAGCCCTGAATAGGAGCCGCTTCCTAGAAACAGATCAAAATGATATTGCGCCGTGCCGTCCTGCCAGACACGCTGTCTCAAGAGGAACACAGTGCTGGAAATTAACCAAGTACAATTTACTTAAGTACCATATATATATATATATATATAATATATATATATATACTATATATTATATATATATATATATATATATATATATATATTATATATATATATATATTTATATATATATATATATATATATATATATATTATATATATATATTATATAGTACTTTATTTGCGTATTTCCGATAGATAATATTTAGTTACCTAGTAGATTTCCATTATCATTACAAAACATGCATTACTCTATTCGACCCTATACACATTTTAGATGCGACACATTGTGCACTTGTACACTGGCTCGTTCCACAATATCTGTATAGCATTTTAAAGCTGAACATTTTGCACACTGAATACTATTGACATTTTAAGTGCATTTCAATAAGCATACAGAGTGGCTCGCTATGAGCTTGTATCTCTGCTATTTTTGAAAAATCGTGAAAATGTGGTGCAAATCTTTGAATATATGTCATTTCCGAAGCAAATGTTTTTAACTCAAATCTTTGCTTCTGGGGGTCCCTAGAACAGCCAAAGTCCGCAGCCAAAATAATTCTGTTGGTCCTCGGCATGAAATATGTTGAGCATCACTGACACACGAACATAGATTTATTTTTCCCCCAGAAAAAATAGAATCCATTGTCAGAAATTAGAATCTAGTGACAAAAAAAAAATCTAGCATTGAAAACTAGAATCTATAGCACAAAAAAAATAGAATCTATAGTGTCAGGAACTAGAATGTAGCCTCAGAAACTAGAGTCTAGCATCAGGAACTAGAATCTAGCGTCAAAAACTAGAATGTAGCCTCAAAAACTAGAATCTCGTGTCAGAAATTCTCATCAGGAACTAGCATCTAGTCAAGACAAAATGGGTTAAGCCTCACCTTGCTGGATGTCCTTCATCTCCAGGTGCAGGCTGGAGATGAGGATGCCCACGGCCTGGGACCGCTTCCCATCCAACAGCTTGATGATCTGCCACAAGGGAGAAGGAGAACATTAGATTGGTTCAGGACTGAAACAAGCAAAATGGGGTTGGTTTTCCATCAATGAGAATGGAATGAAGTGTGAGAAGAATGACGTGTACGGTACAACTAAATTTGGTTTGGGAAACTTTTTTTTGTTTGTTTGTTTTAAGGTAAGCATCTAGTATGAAAAAGAGGAAAAGAAAATATACATGCCAGCTCTTCAAAAATCTACGCAAAACTTTGTCATTATTCAACATTATTTGAAAGTGTTTGAACTTGAAATTGTATTATTGTTTTTTTGTTGCTTTTTAAGTGCAAATAACACATTCCTAAATAGTTTTTAATACTTAATATCATATTTGATGTCCCTCAAGCTTATTTCTAATGGTTTGAGACTCAATCACCACTGATATAATCAGCCCTTGTCATTTCTTTGAAATGGAGTTAGGGTTAAATGACGCCTTGTTATTTCATAGGGTGAAATGACAAGGAGAGCAGTAATTATACAAAGTGCATTGATGACATCATTATGAGAGCAAAACCAAACAAATTGTTCATAGGGATAGAAAACGCACGTGGGAGCATCAAAACCACAAAAAAAAAAAAAGTTATCCCCCTCTACCCATCTACATGGTGAATCATTCTATACCCTGGGCGGCACCGTAAAACAATCTGTGTGAAAGTGAACATCAAGAGGTCTGCTCTGCTCTGAAGGTTCCGTGGTGGCGGTGGCGATCACTCACATCCCGTCCCACACGCTGACAACGTGAAGGAGCCATTGACGGATGGCTGGGAGGGGGGAGGGGGTGCTGGAAGCCAGTGTTGTACTGGGACTTTTAGAAATGGGGGGACGCCTCTTAAAGGGCAATTTCACCCATTCTCATTTTTTTTCTTTTTCTCTCAGAAAAAGGAAACTCATTAACATGGTGAAACACAACTTGATGTTTTTTTTCTCAGACCTCCATTTCTAGGAAACACAGAATGGGGGGGATTTTTTTTTTGACCATGTCCACACAACATCTCTAAGGTATACTGTATTAATGACATGATAAAATATTTGAAAATGAAAATTCCTCTTTAGGACAAGTGTATGCACACTTGCATTTGCCTGCGCATTTGCATGCACCTGCGCAACACACGCTATTAAAACAAGTATAGCATATTGAGAAAGATTGTTTAAAATGCCTAATTGTATCCATAAAAGTAAATGACAAGACAAAAAAAACATACGGTAGGCCTACTTTTGCCCCAAAAATATTTTAGATGTGAAAGAAGGGCACCCCTGGTGGAAGCCCCTTCCAGTCCACCTCGCCGAGTCTCGCCTGTGGGCCTGGCTTGGAGCACCAGACCCATCTACCCCACGCTGTCATAACCCCGCCGGGGTGACGCAAAGCACACAAAGACACACAGAGACACATGCACACGGGTTGGGGAGTGGGACGCATTTTGTCAAGTTTTATCAGGCGCGCCGGGGCAGAGGTTCCAAGAAAACACACACACGCGCGCATGCACACGCACGCAAACACGGGCATGCACGACAGCAGCAGCAGCAGACGCACACTTCCCGACAGAGCATGTGTGTGTGATATAATCAGAAAATATCAAGCCGCAGTGAAAGTACAAAGGCAGAAATGGCACCATAAAAGGACACTCTTAGAAGAGCAAGTAAGGCAAAGGTAAAAAAAAAAAAGAAAGAAAGAAAAAGAAGCGGGCCTTTTTTTTTTATAACAAACTATAAATTCACAGGGTTTTTATTTGTGCCTACACATGGTCACAATTACTTATGACCGAATTAGCCGTAAAGCCACAGAGAGTTTTGGCAAGGCAAAGCCCCGCTCTAAAAGTTAATGTGTCAGGCTTCTTCATTAGGTATTACGGCGTGGAGCCGGGGCTACCGGCGGCTGGACACACTGCTTAGTGGAGAGAGAGAGAGAGAGAGAGTGTGGGGAGAAGCTCTTTAGAAGTGGGTATTGCGTTACAGTCGCGTTAGTGGGTGCCATGCATGCTTCGCATGGGGGTCCATTACTCTAGTCTGGACCACTAGGGAATCTCCCACCACTTCTCCGGGTTGGACTTGAGTAAGCCCCCCCCCCTCCCACAAACCCCAACACCTCTAATTAAGGACTTTGGACGGGCCACACTAAAAGCGTCCCGGGAAACCCTGCCCCGCTCGCTGTGGCTCCCAGAACTGGCCAATTAGCTCCAACAGTTAACTTAATGAAACAAGACAACCGAGGCCGGCCGCTTGACACGCAAACCATGGACAGCGGCACTAGAGAGGGAGAGGGAGAGAGAGAGAGAGAGAGAGAGAGAAGAGAGAGAGAGAAAGAGAGAACGAGAGAGTCAATGCTGTGCTGTTGTCGTCATGTGATGAACAGGTAACAGCACCCCCCTGTGGACAACAAACAAAAATGCCCCCCCCCCCCCCCCCCCCCCCCCCACACACACACACACACCCCACCAAGTCCCCAACCATCATCTACTGTTAATATCAGCTAGAACTCAATTACAAAGACAGCTCTATAGAGTATCGAGAAAATAAGTTTTGTCCACTTTACAGTGTGCATTAGATTCACCCACTCGTGCACACACCAACACACACACACCACTCACCTCACTCTCACACTCACTCTCACCACTCACCCACCTCCACACTCACACTCACACTCACACTCTCATCACACTCACACTCACACTCACACTCACACACCACACACACACACACAACACACACACACACAACACAAACACACATGCACGCATGCATGCATGCATGCGCACACACGTAACCAACCAAATAACTGCTCCCGCTGTACAGTTATTGGGTTGGTTCAGTGCCTTGACCAAGCAAGGACACTTTGGAGTCGGCTATCGAACCCGGAAAACGATCCCAAGAAGTGCCCCATTCGAGGGGTGCCAGGTCACAGGTGGCAGACGTTGGGCATGGACATTTAGACAGCCACGGACGGGCGGAGGGACGGACGAGTAGTACATGTGCTGTCTGTCATTTGCATCAAATACTCAATTTACAAGCTAACAGCCCTGGTAGATGAATTTCTGGCTCAGCCACAAAAAATAAACAAAAAAAGCTCAACTATGTATTATACGGTTAGTATTATAGTTACTGTGTAATAGTTGACCGAGGGTTTAAGTATTTAATCTCGCACACACCAAGCCTCCAAAATATGACTCCAATAAACCAGCTATGATAGTTCATAAGTCACTCCCGAACGGCCATGAATCTAAAACAGTTTAGAGATGCGGTTTGTTTAAGAGTGGTCCATGACAAAATGACCTTGATTATGGGGGGGGGGGGGGGGGGTAGTAAGGTTTTTGTGTGCAAGTTAAACCTGCTGGGCACTGCACAGGGGCGGATGTAACATGTCCCATTTGGGGGGGCAGAGAACATGTGGAGGGGGCAAGAGAAAATGGTATGGGGGCGGCTGGCTTCATCGATGCGATGAAGTCGCATTCATACCATTTTCAGTTACAGGACTTTTATTAGTTAAGTAAAGCATGAATAATATCAGTTGTTGTTGAAGTTGCAACAGACACACAGCATGCATAAAGCTAAAGGTCTGACTCAGAGAGTTTTCTGTTTTCAATGATGAAATGCTGTTGGTTTAGTGGTGACACAGCTGTAGTTAGTAGCAGTAGTAGTTTTTCAAATCATTTTAATTATAAGCACTTTAATTTGAAATATCTTGGGTTGTTTTGCATGCCATCGTGTTTGGGGGGGGGGGGGGGGGGGGGGGGCAGACTGGGTATTTAGGGGGGCATTGCCCCCCCATGCCCATACCTAGATCCGGCCTTGGCACAGCAACTGACCTGCATGTGCTCATGGACGGTGCCAACAACAAGACAAGACACCTTTTTGGTGATTGCGGTGACGTGTGTCGTCGTGGGTGTCAACAACTCCCCCCCCCCCCCCCCCATCTCTTCTTCCCTCTCTTGTCCACCCCCTCATCCTCGCGCTCCCGAATGCACCGACACGCGCATCCTCTACACCTCGCTGTGCCGTGGTCCCCCGCAGATGCCCCTCCGCCAGCGGAGTGAAGCCACATGCCTGCAATTACCGCATGTACCATTCTCCTCCATGTATACCTTTGATATGGTAATCAGCTTACACAAACGGCTCCAGAGTAAACAAGTGCTTTGATTTCGTGGCGTGGCAACATGTGATAAAGATTTACTAGCCGCTTGTTTAAATGTCGTCGAAAATGTTTGGCACCCCCTTCCCGGCGGCAGCGGCGGCGGTATGGACCTGCCTTCGCCTCGCTCCTTTAAAAGGAGAATTGCACACCAATTTTTTTTTATCTTTATTTGCACTTAATTTATTAGAAAAAAATGGTCCAGGTGTTAAAACACTCCTTAATGGCTGTTTTCCCTATCCTCCAAAATGCAAGTTCTTGCTCTATATGGTCTCTCCACCATGTCAGTAGAGTGTTGACACTCACTTTCACTTTCGTTTCAGCAGTGGTTCAGCCATAAACCATGTGCCACGCCCTCACCTTTTGAGATAGCTGAATCAATGCTGTACCAAAAGTGAAAGTGCGAGTGTTAACACACTACTGACATGATGTGGAGACAATATAGAGCAGAAAATTGCATTTGGGGCAATGTATATAGGTAAACTCGCATTAGACCCCTTAGCCCCATTATAAGCTTATTTTGGGAGAGGGAAAACAGCCATTAAGGAGTGTTTTCACAAAATAACACCTGTAGCACTTTTTTCTAACAAATTAAGTGCAAATAAAGATAAAAAAAAAAAAACTTTTGGTGTGGTTCTCCTTTAACCCTTTAGTGTACTGAACGTGTTTTGGTGTTCTAAGCATTATGTTTTAACTATTGGAAAATAGCAGATCTACAAGCTCATAGCGCGCCACCGAGTGGCGCGCTATGAGCTTGTATCTCTGCTATTTTTGAAAAATCGTGAAAACGTGGTGCAAACCTTTGAATATTATGTTATTCAGAAACTAGAAATCTAGACAGGACACAATGGGTTTTGGTGTTCTACGCATTATGTTTTAACTATTGGAAAATAGCAGATCTACAAGCTCATAGCGCGCCACCGAGTGGCGCGCTATGAGCTTGTATCTCTGCTATTTTTGAAAAATCGTGAAAACGTGGTGCAAACCTTTGAATATTATGTTATTCAGAAACTAGAAATCTAGACAGGACACAATGGGTTAACCTGAACGGGTTCTGAACGCTATACGGGGGAGGCGTTGGAATGCGGGTCGTAAACGGCCCTGCATGCATAATGTACCCGTACGGTATACACCTGCATTCCATTCCCCTCAGCTCTCTGTCTCTCTCCTCTCCTCTCCTCATTGGGGCTGGATGGATGGCAGGGGCGGATATAACATTTGCCAATTGGGGGGGCAGGAGAAAATGGTATGGGTGCAACGTCATGCGACGATGAAGCCGCACCCATACCCATTTTTTGTTACAGGACTTTTATTAGGCAATTAAGGATCAATAGTAACATTGTTGCAACAGACACGCAGCATGCATAAAGCTAAAGGTCTGACTCAGAGAGTTTTCCGTTTTCAATGATGAAATGCTGTCGGTTTAGTGGCGACACAGCTGTAGTTAGTTAGCAGCAGTAGTAGTGTTTCAGATCATTTTAAATATAAGCACTTTAATTTGAAATATCTTGGGTTGTTTTGCAAGCCGTCGTGTTTGGTGGGGCAGTCAGGGCATTTAGGGGAGCATTGCCCCCCCATGCCCACGCCTAGATCTGCCCCTGATGGATGGATGAGGCCTGCAGGGGCTGTGGTGGTGGTGGCAACGATCTGGCAAAGCTTTGCGTTACAAGTGCATCGGAGGGGGCTTGTGGGCATGGGCTGTCATCACACACACACACACACACGCACGCACGCACGCACACACACACGCACACACACAGAAAGGAGTGTGTGTGTGTGCGTGCAGCTTGATATGGGTGGTGCTGGCGGGGTGGGGGAGCTAGGCAGACCACTGGCTGGTCAGATACTGCAGAGTAAGGTAAAAACATTGTCTCGTTGCCCCCTCCGGTGAGACTTAAAGGGGAATTCCACCCATTTTCAACATTTTACTTTGTCATTACTATCAACATAAATAACAAAGTCCCCCACATTGTTTCTTAGAAATGGAGGTCTGGAAAAAAAAAAAAACATTAACATGGTGAAACACAACTTGGTGACATCATCAGATTGCGTTTCACCATGTTAATGATTTTTCTTTTAGGAGCTTTTATTTCTCAGAGGGGTCCATTTGGTTCACATTTGCGCACTCTCAGGAAATTTTTGAAAATGGGTGGAATTCCCATTTTAACTTACAGCAAAATACCGTTTTGATATGGTCCCCCCCCCAGAGATCTCTACTTGACACCCGACTGTTTTTTTTTCTCCCTCGACACGAAATCTACAAATCACCAGACCTCTCTCAGCTAAAAATAAGGCAGATGTACAAGAGCAATAGATCAGTGGTTTTCAACCTTTTTGACACCAGGAACCACCATTTATGCAGCATTTGAGCCACGGACCACCATTTGACTACATTTTCACCCCAACGACCTAAAACTAAAGAATTCTTTTGCTTTTGTCCACAATTCCTGGCTTGATTTTGCAAACAAAACAGACTTCTTAATTAAGTGATGCTAATTCACATGATGAATATTTTAACTCTTGAGAGCGTGAAAATGAAACCAAATGGACCCGCAAGGGTCCATTTGGTTTCATTTTCACGCTCTCAAGAGTTACATCTGGTGCATAAGCTTTCCATCATTTAGCCTGGGGCCCACCTGGAACCCTCTCAAGGACCACTGGTGGTCCCCGGACCACCTGTTGAAAACCCCTGCAATAGATCAGTTCTAAACAGCAGCGTGCCAGCAGTGCTCTTTCTGTTGCACAATGGTGTGTCTGTTCACCTCCAGCTGGAACGGTGATGGATGTGTGAGTGTTGGAGTTTAAGACTCAAAACGGGGCCTGGATGACAGCAAATCTATCCATCCATCATCATACAGTCTGTATCTACTTCAATCCATCCATCTCCGTCATTAAAGGGATATTTTGCTTAAAAAAAGAAAAAAAAAAAGAAACTTTTGTGATCTTTACTCAGCCCCAGACAGTTTATAAGTTACTCCATTTGGTAATTAGATGTTAGACATTCATTTTAGCTGCCCCGCTCCCCTTCTATTGAATATATATATATATATATATATATATATATATATATATATATATATATATATATATATATATATATATATATATATATATATATATATATATATATATATATATATATATATATATATACATATATACATATATATATACACACATACATACATACATATATATATATATATATATATATATATATATACATACATATATATATATATATATACATACATATACATACATATACATATATACATACATATACATATATACATACATATACATATATACATACATATACATATATACATACATATACATATATACATACATATACATATACATATATACATACATATATATATATATATATATATATATATATATATATATATATATATATATATATATATATTTATATATATATATATATATATATATATATATATATATATATATATATATATATATATAATTTTATTTTTATTTTTTTTTTATTTTTTTTTTCTGGTGACTGATATTTCCTCCTAATACGTGAAGTGGATTTTACAGTTTTGGGTTTGTATAGGAAAGGTGGCAGGGCAGCTAAAATTAATATCACACACCTACTGAATTAAGTAGAGTAAAAAAAACGTCTGTGGTGTTCACGGACACTAATAGAATGACCAACAGTTTTTTTTTTTTGTGAAACATCCCTTTAATTGCTTATCAACCCCCAATTAGTCAAGCTTCTGGGAAGCCATCATCGGTCGATGATTCAGACGATTTCTATGTCCATGCTAGCATAAACTTTTATGGGATAAAGGATGGAAATCTAAACAAGTAACTTTTTTGTGTTTAGCCAAAGTTTCGGATGTGCTGCTGGAGCGCGGGGAACAGTTGTCTCCCTGCTGTGTAATCACAGAGTTGGGCTGCAGCTCATCTCGCCGCCCGCCAAGACAAAAGATCATCTCCATCACAAGGCCAGAATCTGGACTCCCAGGATCACACCTCAACGTAGGACATCCATCATCCCAGCTTCACTGTGCACCAGGGCCGGATCTATAGGTCAGGGGTTTTCAACCTTTTTGACCACCATTTGATTACATTTTCCACACCAAAGACCTAAAATTAAAGAATTCTTTTGGTTTTGTCCACAATTCCATGCCGGATTTTGCCAACAAAACAGTGTAAACTTCTTAATTAAGTGGTGCTAATTCAGATGATGAATATTTTAACTCTTGAGAGTGTAACAATGAAACCAAATGGACCCGCAAGGGTCCATTTGGTTTCATTTTTACACTCTCAAGAGTTACATCTGGTTAACCAACTTTCCATCATTTAGCCTGGGGACCACCTGGAACCATTGGTGGTCCCCGGACCACCTGTTGAAAACCCCTGATCTAGGTTGTGGCAATGCCCCCCTAAACGCCCTGACTGCCCCGTCCAAACATGATGGCATGATTGCAAAACAACCCAAATTTCAAAGATATTTCAAATTAAAGTGCTTATGGTTACAATGATTTGAAGCACTACTGCTGCTACTAACTACATTTCCATTTCCTGATTCCAAACAGAAAACTCTCTGAGTCAGACCTTTAGCTTTATGCATGCTGCGTACCTGTTGCAACTTCAACAACAACTGATGTCGTTATTGATCCTTACTTGCCTAATATAAGTCCTGTAACCGAAAATGTTATGGGGACGGCGATGATGGGACACACAGTAGGGACGTGCGCTCCAGTCCAACCCGTTGATGCCGAGTGCCAAGCATGGAGGCACCGAGTCCCCATTTTCTCGTAGCCTGGCTCAGCCCTGAATCAGCACCTTAAAAAATACTAGCTTATTTTTTCCGTGTGATTCAAGGACTGGCTTCCCTGCCTTTGTGGCCGTTTGTGCCGGTTGGAAATCCAATCCCAGCACCTGACTGGCCAACAGCCCTGTCAATCACTTCGTTCCCAACGTCGTCTGCTTTCCCAATATTCTTAGTGGTTCATATGAACCAATCACAGTGAAGACTGCTGCTTTGATAACGCCCATCCCAGAAACTGCTGTGGAGGAGAGGGAGTTCAGTCTGAATCATGAAGTGAAACGAAATGACAATTCAGACTGAGGTCAGGCTAATGACCTCGGCCAGGGATGGAACCCTGACCATCTCGGTTCTCGGGTCGGATGCTCTGACCACTAGGCCAGTGGGCTGCCATCTCGGACCGCGAAACACCACAGGGCCAAATGATTGTATTCAACACATCTGAGGGCTAGTCTGACGATGATGTCAGGTCTAGACAGGAGAGACAGTTGGCAGGACCGGTGTCTGGTTGTGGCCTATATGGTTGAGTTGGGATCGAATGTTGGACCGACTGCAGCTTCAGAGTGACCAGAATGGATAGAGAGAGAGAGAGAGAGAGAGAGAGAGAGAGAGAGAGAGAGAGAGAGAGAGAGAGAGGGTCCCGGGAAGGGACGGAGGAGAAGTGCGCGTGCAGCACACACACAAACATGCACACACACACACACACACACACTGGAGCAAGCCCTGTGGAGTGGACTGGAGCCGTAGCGGATTGATCAGAATAGGGGACGGACGTGTATGGATTTAGAGGGGGCAGTCTGCGGCTATGGCCGTTTTTTTTTTAACTGCTTGGACGCCACTGACTGAGGACCACGGGAGCAGCCAGGATGCTGCTGCTGAAGCAGCATTCTGAACCACAGCAGAGGTGCAGAGTTGCAGCATCGATGTTACAGTCGGACTGTTCAGAATTGCCTGTACTAAACTAAACATGTACCAACGTAAATGTACCATTTCGCAACGCAGCTCATAAACTCAGAACTACATTTATGCTGAGTTCACAGGCCACACTCACAACTAGCTACGCAAAACACAGACAAGCACACATATAAAGCCAAGCGAGGCAGGTTGCCGTTTTCACTTTCAATTTGAAGTAGGGCAGAGAAAACCAACTTGACTGCTGAAATGAAACCCAGAACAACTGCGTTGGAGTGACTTTCAAAATAAGCCAAAGAGACGTGAACTCATTACGAGCCGATAGCCTGGGTTGACCTGACACAAAAACCTGAGAACTGGGCGTGTGACACGAGGGAATGCAATTTCTTCCAGGCATCCCTTTGTTTTCTCATTTTGATATATGATTCAACATGACGGACGGCACTCAAACTTCAGAAAGCTTCGGGTAAAGCATGTGCCATCACTTGACAGGTTCGTTTCAGGTACAGAACGCAGCCAAGCAGCAGAACAGTGTTGACGAGTCAGAGGCTCGACGCCACACATACCTTCTTGGTTTTAGCCTTCTTCTCGTAGGTGTCGGACAGCGGCTTCTTCTTGGGCTGCAGAGTGGCCTTGGAGAAGAGATCCTCAAACTCTGTGGTGTTGACGATGTCCGGCTCCCGCAGGGCTCCCCAAAGTGTGTTATTGCTGGAGTCAGAACAGACATACTCCACAATAAACTTAAGCCCTCAAGTTATCTACTAGGCAATGTTGCCGTTAGGTTGTGAGCTTGTAGACCAGGCACGTTTCTCTGAAGGGAATAGCTGTCTTTTGAGATTTTCAAAAACAATATAGGGGTGCCTAGTTGCTTAAGATCCATTATACACAGGAATTTTCGCAGATATTTGAACTAAATCGTTACAAAGACATTTCTTTACCAATGTGTTTCTAATGGTTTCTAATAACACGTACTAAAATGTGGAAATTCAACGCCCCGTGGGACACCTCATAAAAAGAGGTCAAAGTCGGGGTACCATTCACTAACCTATAGAAGACAGAACATGCACAATTTCATCATGCTTTATGTAACATGATATACTGTATATGTAACTAGGGGGTTTCATGATGCCAAATCCATTCCAAGCATTAGTTTTTGCAAAAGATACACTCGTTGTGATGATGGCTATATCTGTTTTTAGCCCTAGGAAAAACTAATGCTTGGAATGGATTCAGCATAATAAAACCATCTAGTTAGACGCATCACATGCTCCATAAAGCATGATACAATTTTGCATGTTTTGCCTTCTATAGGTAAGCAAATGATACCCGTACTTTGACCTGTTTGATTTTGTCTTAATCCCACACAGCGAATAAAAGGCAGTGAACGCTCCATGAATGAGCCGTCAACTGTATGATTCGATTTGATGTTTCGATGATTTATTCCTTTGCGTGTATCTCACATCTTCACATTGTTTATCGCCGGCGTCCGGCGTGTTAATTAATGTGTAACAGACACCATAGTGTACCCCAAACACTGACCAGCTTGATATGGCAGTGACCAGATCAGGCTGCCTGGCACAAAGTGAAAATACAAACAGTACTACGCATGTAAAATTTGGTTTCTGCCAGGAATTATCTACAAAATATAGTTGTTTACTTCAGGCTTGCTCGGTCTGTTTATCCCAACCCCCCCCACCCCCCCTGCCTGACACAAACACAGATAGAGAATTCCAAAGCCGGGCCGGAGCTCTGCACTCGAACAAATAAAATAAACGGACAAGCGGATAAATAACCTATTATGTGCTAGTAAAAGACGATTAGGAAAATAAACATTCGCATTGTTTCCGAGGGTGCTGCTGGGCTGGCTGGACCTCGTGGCGATGGGATCGTTTCTGCAATAAAGGAGGTTTTTTTTTACAAGTCTAGGCGAGGAGGAAGACGACGGGAGCCTGTAAGTAACGCCGTTGTTTTGGGGGCTGTCGCTCGGCAACCTGGGTGAAAGCAAACAGGAGCCGCGTTGCGGGGAGGATACACCGAGCGCTGCGGAGATGTTTTCGGGTCACAGGGTTCAAAGCGTTGCTCTCTGCTACCAGCGCCTATACCGCCTCGCACCAATGATGTAGTGGTACTTTTAGAAGTGGGGGGACGCTAGGGTCCATTTGGTTCACATTTGGTTCACAAAAAAGGAAACTCATTAAAATGGTGAAACACATTTTGTATTTCACCATGCTAATGATTTTTTTCAGACCTCCATTTCTAGGAAACTGGGGGAACTTTTTTTTATCATGTCCACACAACATCTATATGGTATGATAATGACAGTAAAATATTGAACATGAGCTAAATTCCCCTTTAAGACACGCGCATGCACACTTGCATTTGCATGCGCATTTGCGTGCACCTGCGCAACACACACAGACACGCTATTAAAACGCTACTAAGCTACTAAGAGAGTTGACCATGAATCAGCACCCATCCAAGGAACTGGCTGTCAACCTTTTGGATTCCGACGACGCACAGTTTGATGTATTGATCCAACACCCGTTTGATGCGATTTACGCGCAGTCAAATCCTGTTATGTACGCAATTGACTCTGAAAAGTCCACAAATGAAGCACAAGGAAGCACATGTTAAGGGTTCCTTCGATTCCATGCATGCGCACTTGGGAGGTACAGACTAGAGAGCTGTACGGGATCCATTTGGTTCATAGCTTTCAATCATTTAAATTGGGACTCACTGGGAACCCCTCAAGGACTTTGAAATGTGAATCGGCCTGTCATTACTTTCTGACATGCACAAGCACACAAATGCACGCACACACCCACACAGACGCGTGTGCGCGCGCACGCACGCACAGGCAAACTTACTGTATCACTGGTGTTTACTCTTCCCTCCACTAACTGTCATAGGTTGCATTTTTGGCAGGTCAGTCTGCACTAGTAGAGAAAGCTTTTTTTTTTTTTTAAATTCACGACTAATATGAGACGTGCCAGGGTGGGGGGAGACTTACCGCAGCGATTGACTCACTCGTTTAGCGCAAAGTTAGTCCTATTGTCTTCGTTTGTCGTTGGCCTCCTATCGCTGCGTTGAAAACAGTATTTATCTGGAGCGGCCAAAAGGCTCTCCGCTGGAGACGTAATGATACTGTCCTACAATCCCCCCACGTCATTTGTCACTGCCTTGCCTTCACCAGGGAGGTTAAATACTGTAGCTATACGGCCGCCTGGGTCGGAAAAGTAAATGATATAACCCCCTCCCCTCAATGAGCGTTTAGCTTGGAAGAAAAATGATAAGTTGGCTGTATTATCCCCTTTAACCCATGACTTGTTTTGAAGTTCTGGGGATCACTGGAATAACATATTTTGATGAAGAGGAGGTCTGGATTTAAAAGACAAAACGTTTCTGTAGAATCAACCCCAGGCCTTAATGGGTCAATTACATTTAAAGCTTCCAAAGGCCCCGTTTACATTGTCCTCGTGCAGCTTCCAAAAAGTTCGATCTCGCGCGCTACGCTGCCGACCGCTCGCTCGCCTCACATCCATGCACCTGGCATCATTTCACAGCGTCCCCCCCCCCCCCCCCCCCCCCCAACCCCCCCCCCCCCCCCCCCCCCCCCCCCCCCCCCCCCCCCCCGCAACCCGCCCTCATAACTCCAGACCCTCACACCCATTAACGCAGATGACACCCGTTGATCCAGATACAGTTAAACATCTGACCCATTTAATGCCCCTTAAACTTGCACTTCTACTGTAAAATTTATAGCACATGAAACTGCTAGTGGCCCACGGTCAGTTCTCTCTCGTACGCCGGCCAAAAAAGAAGAGAAAAAAAAAAAACTGAGAGTGCAAAACCACAACTCCACTTCCCCCTTTTCCGACTAATCCAGCCATGGAAATACAAGGCTGTAAAGCTAAAGGTCCCTGGCATTCAGAGACACAGACCACAGCCACTGTAAGTGGCCTGGATAATCGGCTTCATTACAGAGGGGGGGGCTGAACTGATTTTTAAAATATTGTTTTGGAAAATGTAGCCGCTTCCATATTCGGGCATGCCCAACCAAATGAATAAAACAATATTTTAAAAAATGAGTGAAAACTGTAAATGGAATTCCACGGCCCTCTCACGTATTCCGAGGACAATATCAGTCACCAGAAAAAAGATGTTTTCGAATAATCTGTCATGGTTAAAATGGAGTTTTAAGTTACAATGGGTTTGTATAGGAAGGTAAAATGAACATCAAATATCTAAATACTGAATGGAGTAACTTACAATCTGTCTGGTGTGTTCACATGAGACTGAGTAGACCATAAAATGACCAAAAGCTTTTGTTGAAAGTGGAATACCCCTTTAACGCCGTAGCGAGAGGGAATGGACGTGTTCATGCTTCCGGACAAGAGACGCAGCCGTCTACGGTGAGTGCCGAACACGCGCAGTGGGCGCTCAAGTTAGGATATAAGTCTACAACGATACAGAGAACGGAGAAGAAATGATATTTTTCGATCGTTTGCCTGCACGTAACTCGAGAGCCGTTTGCCCCGCCGACTTCAAATTCGACAGGAGTGCAGCGGCCCGGCCTCGACTCTGTGGGACACACGGCTGTCCAGAATCAAGACAAAAGCCCTGGATCAGACTCTGCCAGTGGTCCCCGGACTCAGCCAACAGTCCTCTTACCTGGGCAATTTACAGCCCCCACCCCCCCCATGCCTCAGCCAATTGATTACCAAACCCACACCTGCCAAATGATTACTTATAGGGGAATTCCACCCATTTTCAAAATTTTCCAGAGAGGGTACAAATGTACATATGTACCCTCTCAGGAAAAAGGGGTCTGAAGGAAAAATCATTAACATGGTGAAATACATCTTGAGGATGTCATCAGACGTATTTCACCATGTTAATGTTTTTTTCAGACCTCCATTTTTAGGAAATACAGAATTGGGGGGAACTTTTTTTTTGTCCATGCAACATCTCTAAGGTATATTAATGACATATTAAAATGTTGAAAACAGGTGGAGTTCCCCTTTAACCAGTTCATTTTTTTTCACAGTCAGTTTGCCCCCTGCAGACACACGCAGATTAAAATCTTGGGCTCTGAGTGGCTAGATTTCATCAAACTATCAATCCGTGGCACAAGCGCCATTATATATAAATATATAACGGGTGAGGTGGGGAGGTGTGTCGGTTTTACGTACTTGTTGTCCTGATGGATCTGGATGCGGGTCCAGTACAGGGGCTTCATGGGACAGGCCGGCTCCACGGCGGGCTTCCGCGGGGCCTGCTCCACCCTCGGGCCCACCGCGAAGCCCCCCATCATGGGGGGAGGAGGCGGCGGGGGGCCGGCGCCCGGAGGAGGGGGAGGAGGAGGAGGAGCTCCGGGCAGACCGGGAGGTGGTGGGGGAGGAGGGGGACCACCACCACCACCACCACCACCTCCTGGCAGAGGAGGAGGTGGTGGGGGAGGTGGCGGCGGGGGTGGTGCCCCTCCTCCGCCGCATGGCAACGGGGGAGGAGGAGGAGGAGGAGGCGGCGGCGGCGGGGGAGGCGGCGGCGGTCCGGTCTGGCCTGGGAGAGGAGGGGGAGGAGGTGGAGGAGGAGGCCCCGAGGCCGGCTCGGCTCTGCCTCCCCCTCCTCCTCCTCCTCCTCCTCCTAGGTTCATCTCAATGGAGTCCAGGTTGAGTCTCTTGGGCGGGCTCTGGCCGCCAGAGGGGCTCCGGACGGGCTCCGGGGTCGTGACGAAGGTGTCCCGGTCCGTTTGGACGCACACGTTGCGGTAGGTCTTCTTCGGAAGGGGGTGGTGGAGGTCCGCCGTGGACGCGCAGGCGTCCTCGCGCTGCCCCGCCGCTGACGCTCCCTGCTGCTGCTGCTGCTGCTGCTCTCGTGGCGTCGGTGGAGGAGTCTGGCCGGCGCCCAGCGCCGCTCCTCCGTCCAGACGCGCCATGGCCACCGCATGCTCCCCTCGGAGCTGGAAGATCCGCAGCTCACATTCCGCCTGGCGAGGAGCGAAAAAGGATGAAAACGACGTACAAATTAAAAAAAAAGTATCAATCAAATCCAAAAAACTGTGCTTCCTTGACGAATCGTTTAGAACAGTGGTTTTCAACCTTTTTGATACCAGGCCCCACCATTTATTCAGAATTTGAGCCACGGAGCACCATTTGATGACATTTTAGCCCCACACACCCCAAACACTAACGTTTTCTACTAATCTTCTACATTCTCTAGTTGTGTAGACTTGGGCTAATTCACATGATGAATATTTTAACTCTTGAGAGTGTAAAAATGAAACCAAATGGACCCGCAAGGGTCCATTTGGTTTCATTTTTACATTCTCATGAGTTACATCTGGTTAACCAACTTAGCTGGGGACCCCCTGTAACCCTCTCAAGGACCACTGGTGGTCCCCGGACCACCTGTTGAAAACCCCTGGTTTAGAAGAGAAACATACAGTAGCTGTTTGTCTCCCTCTAACCAGAGCCATAGAGTATAGATGGAGTTAGGCAAACTAGTCTGGACTGAGAATGGGGACAAGCATGAACAGTGCTTAAGGGATGTACAAGCATTGGGGACTTGACATATCACCTATCTTGATAAATATTGAAAAAATAAATAAATCATTTTTCCCCAAGTTCTTGTTTTATGTTCAAATCCTGTACAGGAAAACATGACATACTTTGGACAGTTCGATTGGCGATTAATCATGATTAAGTTAATTTTGAAGCTGTGATTAATCCATTGTTTTCATCATTCAAAAGCCCCAGAAAAATAAGTAAATAATTTGTTTCTGATTTTTCCATAAACAAGTTAATTTTGTTTGTTGGACATTCCAAGCAATGAAGAAAACATAAGAAATACAGAAAATCCTCCCAAAAAGGAAAGTACCTTTTTAAAGGTGTGTGAGGTGTTGTCATCCTTTCTTGTGGCTCAGCTAAACTTCATCTTTGTTTTACCCGCTCATTTTAAGGGTCAACGATAAATGGCGTTGTTTTCCAAAGCAAATAAAGGCAAATGCTGAGAACCAGGATCTCTAATACAAGACTCAAAAGGCTTTCAACGTCTGCAATTATTCTACAAGGCGGTCAGAAATATGTTTTGCAGTCTGCAGTCCATTGCTTGGACACATGATCATATGAAGGAGGAGAGAGAGAGAGAAACAACACACCAACACCTGTGAGAAACCTTTACTGTAAAATAGTTAGCACAACATTGGCCGCCTGAAGCAGCACTACTTAACTTTGCGCTTCTACCCTGGATTTGACATGGCCGCTTTTACCTTTGAGCTAACAGATGCCAATGTATCCTCTGCTTGCACAGAGGATTAATTGAATATTCAGATCCTGTTTTTAGAAGATATTTGACACAATCTAAGCGTCACAAAGAAGATCAGGGTGACGAAATGCAACCATTACAATTGTATTAATTTATAAATTATATTAATAAACAACCGTTTGCTGGTGTGTGCCAAATCTGCCAATACAACAAAGTGGAAATGGTAGTACTTTGTCCACCAATGATTGGACATTTTTGACATGTTTATTTGCAATTCATTCTTTCATTAATTCCACTGAGAAAACCTGTTGTTGATTTTCTAATTTCTACAACTGTCTAAAAAAGCATTACTGCACTGTATGGGAGAATGATGCTAACAGCTACTGACAGGTTGCTCAACATTGCACTTGAATCTATAATAATGAACCAGGGACTTTGGATTTCATGTTCACTTAGCACCACCTTGTGCAGCTAAAGAAAACTGCAGCGACTCCAGCTGATTTTCCACAAGAAACCTTTTCATTAGAAAGATGTACTTATACTTGTCAATGTGGTCATCTACTACCCTGGATTGTCATCTACTACCCTGGATTGTTGCTTCAAATGTAAAATTTTAAGAATTAGTAACCCATTAGTTGTACAAATTCAGAGCCTGGTGCTCTCTCTCTCTCTCTCTCTCTCTTTTTTGGTCATAGTTTTCTCAGAAAATATTTGCATCTCGTAGAGTACCCAACATCATAATGATCATTATAGCATAACTGTAGAAACTCTGATAATGGTTTTAATCCATAAGTTGTCAGTGTGGAACGCTTTATTTTTTTTCCCAGGAGCGAAACCTGTTTGCGGTTAGTTGTTGTGTAGTGAATTTGCGTGTGAACAACACCTACATGCAACTTCTCCACCTCTTCTTTGCATTCTCTCTTCAGCTGCAAGAGGGCAGCCTGGTGCTCTGGATGGGACAGCAAGAACAACACAGTTAGCAGAGGCTGTCATTATGCACTACTAGAGCAGGGGTTTTCAGCCTTTTTCATCCCAGGGCCCACGGACCACCAATTGAGGATATTTTTTTAGACCCACAGACCCCAAAACTCAAGATTTCTTTTGCTTCTGCCCATGACCATTAATCTTCTAGTTGTGTAGATTTGGACTAATTCGCATGACGGATATTTTCACTCTTGAGAGTGTAAAAACGAAACCAAATGGACCCGCCAGGGTCCATTTGGTTTCATTTTTACGTTCTCAAGAGTTACATTTGGTTAAATAACTTAGCTGGGGACCACCTGGAACCCTCTCAAGGACCACTGGTGGTCCCCGGACCGCCTGTTGAAAACCCCTGTACTAGAGCAGCGCTTCCCAAACGGTGGGTCGGTTTCAACCTTTTCTTGGATTTCATACATACTGTAGCTAAGCTCCGTAGATGTGTCTGACAGCACTATAGTGGAATGTAGTGGATTCATGTGTGTTTTTTTGAACTCCATACTAATACTTAGTAAACTTTCACTCTGGCCTGTTCTTTTAACCCTCCACACCAAACTGATTTGCCAAAAATATTGCTGATCTGCAAGCTCAGAGCTGCTATAGTGTTACAAGAATGTTACAATCCGAACTGCGAACTCAAAAAGCATCACAATGTGACTCCTTGTGAGCTTGTGGGTTGTCCATTTTTGAATAGCTGAAGCATTTAACGAGGGATCGAGTATTTACCGTGACACTCTTAACTGATTCAACAATTTGAATCAATAAAGTGTGTATCTTACTGTGCTGCTGTGGACAGTATAGAATTTTCTTGTGCATGTATTGTTCTCTCGCAAGGAGCAGGCACCGGTTGAAAACTCATCATGTGTCTGACTCTGATATCATTAGTAAACATTGAAGACATTCCTGTCATAAGATACTATTGTAGGGTAAATTGCTTTACCCCGGGTGACAATAGAACGGGTTGCACTCCAACTCAACCAACCTGTTTTGATTTGCAATTGTAACTGCGGTGCCTGCAGTACAACAGCATTCTTCAACACATACTGCGCAGAACAAACAGTATTATATAAGAAGTTATGTTTTAACATTTTAAAAATGGTGACATATCTGTGAATGTGTACACAACGTGTACACAAGTGTATACATTACACATTACTCTGAAAATATACATTTGTTTAAATGACATCATAAATGACAGCTACAATCTTGTGGATCCTGTGGATCTGCTACTTTTGCTGAATGTTTGTCCCCTTGCCCAGTGTATAGGGTCAGATGCTTACATTGTGTAAAGCTTAAGCTTGAATCTGGACACACACACACACACACACACACACACACACACACACACACACACACACACACACACACACACACACACACACACACACACACACACACACACACACACACACACACACACACACACACACACACACACACACACACACACACACACACACACACACACACACACACACGTTTTTTTGCTAGTCGAATCAAATAACTGTCGGCTAGTATATACATACATACATACATACATCACTATAGACTAGTCGACAATACATTTGTTTTTAGCCAATAAAATGTGTGATTCTGGACTTCCCATTGAAACAGTGCATGCCTATTACACTACTGTAACTCAGTTACATTATGACATAAAAAATAAGCAATCAGCCAACAATCACTAACAACACCACAGCACACGTCATCCACAATGCCTGCTGCAGAAAATTGAAAAATATATATCAAAAAGTATTATTAGCGAATAACGGATAACAAATCAATAGTCGAATAGTGTTTTGCTAGTCGAATAATCTAATATTAAACTAATATTTAGTTAATGCCCTAGCACACACACGCACGCACACAGCTGTGAATCCATCAGGTAAGACCTTCGCTCTCCCTATTGAACTGTGCTTTAAACCAAGATAAAAAAAAACGCCTCTGCTATGGACTGTAAAACAGTCCACGTGTACGTTTGCGTGTATGTGCATACAACTTTCTACATCCCCAGCCGAGCTCATAATCCTGTGATCTCATGAAACTTCACGGGCCGCACCGTGACCGTGTGCAGACAGACACTACCCTGGATTCCTGCTTTAAATGGATTTAAAGCATATCTTACGCCCGGCCCTCTTCTGAAGCTCAGCCTACATACTGCAGCACTGTGATGTTTGTCACCCCCTCCTATTGAATTAGCCGGGGCGGATTAAGAGTTTCGGCAGACCGCGTCTGGAGGCTCAAGGCCCGTGCTTGTTTCAGTGCACCGTGGCAAAAAGCAAATAAACACCAGGGCCGACGCAGGGGAAATGTCTAAACACAACAGATGTCTCAATGCTACTGACACACAGCCTGAGAACGGAGTAAGGAATACATGTCTAACCGTAACCTCATTCTGCAGCCACAGTATAGCCGTACGCTTTTTCTTTTGCCTGAATACTATCACTATTGTGAGAAGGAATGTTGTGCATGAAACATGTCCTCTTAAAGGACAAGTTTAGTTAGGTTCATGTTTCAGGTTGTTATTTGATAGAGATGGGTTTTAATTCATTTTAATACATGTGCTGCTTGCTTTAGTTTTAGGGATTTTAGCTATGGGATCGGGCATTCGAACATGGTCCTAAATACACATTTGTGTACAAAATGTTAAAGCGATTTCTTTTTTATCATCTACTACAGTCAATCTACTACACTGCAGGAAATTATAACTGGCCAGATTTTCCAGTGCTGTCAGCGTTTTGTTAACAAAAGCTACAACATGGCAAAAACAGATGCTATTTTAATTCTTTACCTGATAGCTTGTAGTTTCTGTTTTTTAATAGCAATTTAGCATATGGTTACTACAAATACGCAATGAACTGTGATTACTTTGCATAACCTAAGTTGCTCCAGATTAAAGAGTCTGCTAAACAATACAGAAATAGTAATGTGAATTAATGCCATGTTGGTACGTTGGTACTACCAAGCTGAAAGGATGTTGGAATATGTAGGTATACATGCGTTTCTTACAGTTTTGACATTTTTGGTAATTTCTTTGACAAAAGAATGACTAAAACTGCCAAAATTGTCTCTCTGAGTAATTATCTTTGGGTGCGGAGCTCCATGTTCTCACCTGCCTCCGTGTACCTGAGCCCCACCTTCTCCTCCTCATCCTTGGGCTTGGGTGGAGGCCACACGGCCTGGAGACGCCCAGGGGTTCGATCCTCGGTGTCTGTAGGAGACGCAGGAGACTCCGTCTAGCAGGAAGAAAGAGAGAGGATAGTGCACACTTATAAACAAATAAACAAAGATCATTATGCATGTGGGACACTGGGATACGACACAGAGAGAAAGAAAAACACCCTCATTTTCACAAAGTCTAAATTTCCCCAGAGGAAATGCATATATTTAATTCGGTTTGACCAGAAACATGGAAGAAAACAGTGTAAGTGAGCTATGAATTCAAAATCGATTCAGTATACATAGCTTCTGTAATTCCATCTGTATTTTGTATTATAATAAAGGAATATCAAATTAGGTAGCAGCCAAGTCACAACATACTTTAGCCTCTGTGGGAGCTTTGGCCTCGCTGCCAGGAGATTTGGAAGTCCTCTCGAAAATGGACTTGAGCAGCTCCTTCTCGCCTTTGATCTTCTTCTTCACGGCCTCGAGGTCCATGGGGTCCGGCGTCGCCGTTTCCTTTTTGATCACCTTCGGCCCAAAGAAACTCTTGAACGTTTCGTAGGCCAGGTCGGAGGCCGTGCGCCTCGTGACGGCTCCCGGCGCCAACGCGGCGGCTGTCTCCGCTCCCGCCGCCGCTTCCTTGCCGATGCCGTCGGCGTCGGGCTCTTTGGGTTCGTGTTCCGCAGGGGGCGGATTGTCCAGCCCGGTGTGATGGTGGTCCTCCACCTTTGGCGCCCCATCTCGGCTTTCCGCGGCGACCTTCGCTTCGGCGCCGGCGGCCGGCGCCCTCAGCTCGGGGGCCCGTTTCTTGGTCAGAGCGGCGAAGGAGGGGACCTGCTCGGGAAAGTAGCTCTTCCCTTTGTTCACCGTCTTCTTGAGGTTGAGCAGCGCCAGGTCGGCGTCCTTCTCGCTCTGCTTGATCTCCGCCAGCGTCTCCCGGTCCTCGCCCACCGCTCCCTTCCTCAGCACCCGCAGGCCGCTGAAGAGCGCCGGCAGCTGGAAGGAGGAGGAGGAGGACGGGGCCGGAGGAGAGAGGGCCGTACCCCTGGAAGAGGAGGTGGAGGTGGAGTTGGAGGTGGCAGACAAGGCTGTTGTGTCCGCCGCTGCCGGTGTCTCGGCAGAGGCAGGCGTGTGGCGCTGGGAGTCAGGAATGGGACTTGGCTCGCGGACAGCAGGGCAGTCTCCAGGGACGCAGCAGGACAGCAGCGTTGTTTGGCCCGATCCTGAAAGGTCCTTTGTCTTGTCGTGAGTGACGTCCGGCGGCCTCTGCGAGCCGGAGCAGCAAGCTTTAACCGAATCATCAGGTGAAGGCGAAGAGGACTGGTCCGTGGAAGGCATCTCATGTGTTGTTCCGTCCGAGGCCTCCCCCTCCTCCTCCTCTGGCTCTCGTCCGTCGACCAACAACCTCCTGTTTAGCCCCTTCGGATGCGAGGTGGCGGCGTTAGACGCGTCCGGAAGTCCAGGTGTGGCGGCGGAGGAGAGGTCCACAGTGGAAGGCACGGAGGAGCTTCCCCCTCGGCGCATCGAGCCGAGGCCGATTCTGGACATGGCTTTCCCCATCGCGTCTCCTCCTTCTTCCTCTTTCTCCTCGGCCTGAGCAGTGGCGGCAGCGGAAGCGGCGGCAGCGCTCGCATCGGGCCGCCGGCGGTCCGTCCCCGTCGGGTCCTCCGCTCTGCTGCTGCCGTTGGCGTACTTGTGCGTGTAGAGAACAGACGCGTCTTTCAGCGACCTCTCCAGCAGACTGTGCGTTCTGAACGGGGGCGGCTGGTAGACCTCTTCCCCCCGCTCATCGATCCCGTCACACATAGCTGGGCTGGAGGAGGAGGAGGAGGGGGAGGGGGTCAGCAGCTGACCCGAGTTATCGTCGGCACGACCGTGACCTGGTAGTATCTCACTGGCCTCCTTGTCGGCCTCGGCGAGCGTGTCCGATTCGCCGCAGCAGAGGCCCCCCCCCTCCTCGTCCTCCGTTTCCGTGTCGCTGCAGATTTCCACCATGGTGACCTGGACCAGATCGGGGTCGGCGGTGGTCACGGCCTCCTGCGATGTTCCACCTCCTTGGCCTTCCTCCGCCTCGCGGGACTCCGTCTCCCACGATTCAACGCTCTGCCCCTTCTCCATATCTCCAGGCACTTTGGACGCGTCGCCGCCGCTGATAACGTTCCCGGCACTTTGTTGATCACCTTCGGACGAAGAACTCTGCCCATCAGGCAGCGTTCGGAAGGACGTCAGCACGGCCGTGTGCTGCTGGCCGCCCCTCGCCGGCGACGCGGAACGCTCCCAGGCGAAGACATTGGAGAGCTTGTCCAGGAAGGAACCGGACGGGGTGAGCTGCCTCCCCCGCGGTACGTCTGACCCGTCACTTACACCGTCCATCTTTATTACTTAACCTGTTGACATTCACTGAGAGCTAATGGAGTCGACGAAGAGGGAGCGATTCCTGCACAGAGGCTCCATTGAGAGCGTCACAAAAGGTGCATCTCCCAACCTCCAGCCATCCAAGCTGCTCTCCCTCTCTCCCCCCGTTCCACTTTTACCGTTGCCCGGGAACAAAAGGCCTTTGTGAGGACAACCCCCCCCCTCCTGGCTCTTCTTACGCTCTCCAGGAGGGCTCCAATTATAACAACACTATCCTATAATCCTTTTAAACTACCCACAAGCAGACACCACATATATATATACTGTATATACCTGCACATACACACACACACACCGTACTGCACTTTCACCACTACACATACAAACTCATTTTAACTTCAGTGTACATGTCCTTTGAGTGAGATTCCAAATGACGTCCTGAGGGGGAATAAAAGTCCACGTTGTTCACTTCAGTGGCGGAGCGCAGAGTAATCTCCCTGGGAAAGGTAGGGAGAAGCAGCCACTTCCACACTTTCACCAACACATTCCCCCAAAAAAAGGGTGCTTTGCAAATTCCAAAGTCAGTTCGTCCTTCCTTATGTGTCGACATAGAGCCCGCGGGACGTCTCTATTTTTCCCCAAAGCCAAACATGTGTGTGAGTGTCTCTGAGTGTGTTATCAAGGTACATGACAACTCTCTCCGTTGTTAAATGGGTGTGTGTGAGTGAGTGAGAAAAGCCCCCCTCTCTCTCTCTCTCAGGTTGGATAATAAAGTGCGTGTCTCACTGGTCGGTCCGGTCTGGGCCCGCCCCCCCACCTATATCCCACCCTGCCTGGGAGGGGAGCTAATGCACTGTAAGGCCCCACAGGTGTCTGGTTACTACGGTTTCACTTCCTCATAATGGCTTCTTCAGGTGAACACAAGCCTCTCAGTGTTGCCAGGTTTTTTGAGAGAAACGAGCGACCAGGGTGTATGCAAGCAAAGCCCTTTAAACATAACGTGTGGCCTATTTGAACATAGCTGATCTACAAGCTCACAATACGTAGGAGGCACATTGGTGTGTTGTGAGCTTGTAGATCTGCCATTTAAAAACAAAAAAAAACATTGTACAACGTAGAATATATTTTGAAACAAATCTAGTATATGGGGGACACTAGCATATTATTAAAATTAAATAAGCCCAAATAAGCAACTACACTTTACAAACAAGCCCCAAAGAATGCCCTTTAAAAAAAAAAAAAAAAAGAAAAAAAGAAAGAAGAAAAAGGGGAAAAAAACAAAATCAATAATGTCAAACAACTTTACATAAAAATAAGGCCAAAGACACTCATAGTAAGTGGACATGGCAACGCTGCTGCACTGTAAACACAGAGGTGGAGTTAATATAGAGCCAGACCCACAACTGCTTAGGCTTCAGTAGTGATGACTCTGAACAGCAGTGTTGCCATTATGTCACTTATTATGAGCAACGTTGAGTTTACTTACTTACCTGTAGAGTTGCTTGGAAATAGCAGTCAGTGTTCTGGCCTTGTTTGTAAAAGTGTATAGTTGCTTACTTGGGCTTCCATCCTAATGCTGTTTAAAGCACCAGTGAATAGAAAAATATTTTTTTTCACACTTTTAGACCACAGCCACCGTGGTCATTACATGGCCATATCCAATAATACATGCCAAGCATTTTAAAATAAAAACTCCATTAAAAAATAAATAAATATTTTTTAATTACCGGCACTTCCTGAAAACTAAAATGTGTTGCATGATGATGCATCCACATCAATATAAGCCAATAGAATTTAAGTTTTTTTTTTCTATCCCATTTCTGAACTGTCCTCCACAAACACAGGTGCCTTGATTACAGTTAGAAATTCTCTGTTTTAATCCCATTCTGGCATCCAGACCATCTTATTACTGGGTTTAAACTCAACTATCACGCTAGAATATAGAGTATATCTGAACGCATTATATGGTAGAAATAAGCCACATAGCAGTAAAGTGGCGACTAATTGTAAACAATGCATCCATGTACATCCGCGCCTGAAGTCATTTTGTGCCAGGGATTGACCCAGTACTAGATATTTGTTTTTACAGATCTACAGTATATAATCTCACAATTGCTGATGTGTATAGGTTTATAACGCTCATGTGCTAGTCACTTCATGGACATGGTTGCCTATTTCTCTTGCTAAATCTGGCAAAACCGTTGTGAGTTTGTTGCAACATTGTGATGCTAGAGGCTCGACCTGCATCCTTGTATCCGCTCATGATCTCATAACTGTACCTAATCACTCTGAGTCTAAACTGCACAAGCCCAAGCATCCTTGTTTTGGGAATTTCATAATATGCGAGCATTCCCAATTTCCTGTTGTTGTGTTCCTACATGAGCTCAGAAATCTTGTGATCTAAGATTTTTGTGTGGAGGGGGACGGAAGAAGGGGACACCTGGTAGTCTCTTTTTCGTTCTTTTTCCTTTATTTTATTATTACTACCGATACATTTCTTTTAATGAAGGTACTGCCAGGCCAAATATAGAGGCTGACATGGGCAGTGTGTATAATCTGCTTGCTAGATGTCCATGTCCATTGCTAGATGTCCATCTATTCCCATTTCTATATGTTGTTGACTTCTGTGTCAGTGAAGATTCACATACTGTGCAGTTGTGAATGGCTGGGGCGGTGCGCGTGGCTTAAAGTGCAAAGGTACATAATTATCTCTGTGCTTAATAAACTTAAGAACACGCTGTGTCACACTGCTAGCTCACGGATGAACTTCAGATCAAGGGAATGAGCAGTCAGTCAGTCAGTCAGTCAGTCAGTCAGTCAGTCAGTCAGTCAGTCAGTCAGGGCTTGTAGGATCACAACAGAGATTAGTCAAATCACAACCCACAGGGTTTAGACTACAGTGCTTACTGATTAGTCAATCCGACGCCGGCCACAGCACAGCTACAGTCGGTCACCAGCGCTGGAACACTGTGCGTCTCTGCAGTTCAGTCAGGCTTGCAGGACGCAATAAATCACATTCTGAATCACTCGAATTAATGAGTAAAAGACGGTATTCAAACTATGCATCTCATTATGTGGTGCTACTCTACTTACTAGCAGAGGCTAAGACGAATGATTTCAATGCGAAATTGGAAAAGTCTTCCAAAGAGTTTATGCGTGTGTTGTAATAATAAATGCACGAGAATGAATCCACATCCACAAGTCATCACAGCATAATCTCATGAACTACCGTATACATAATCACTCCTAAACTGTGTAACTAAGTAAACATATTTAATGCTTCTGATGCAAAGTGTCGTCCTGGGTGGGGATGGTTTAGCTCATAACAGAGGATTACTGTATCAAAACAGTCTGGGACAAGACCGACAACTCACATATGGAATGAAAGAGAGATCCAAGAGGCTTCTATGTTAGAGAGCCAGCGAAATCCAAAAGCGACCCCGCGGGCGCCCGGTTTCAAAAGCGGGCGCCCGCTTTCACAAAAACGGGCGCCCGGTTTCACAAAAACGGGCGCCCGTTTCACAAAAGCAGGCGCCTGTTTTCAAAAGCGGGCGCCCGTTTTCACAAACTAGGCTATGCCTAAACCTAACTCTAACCCTAAACTTAACCTCAGTAAACCCATGCCTAAACCTAACCTAACCCTAACCCTAACCTTTTGAAAAGGGCGCCCGTTTGTGAAAACGGGCGCCCGCTTTTGAAAACGGGCGCCCGTTTTCAAAAGCGGGCGCCCGGTTTCACAAAAACGGGCGCCCGTTTTTGTGAAAGCGGGCGCCCGCTTTTGAAACCGGGCGCCCGCGGGCGAGGTCGCTTTTGGATTTCGCCCCTGCTGGGCTTCTATGTTAGAATATAGTATTTGATTAATAATTATTCAAGCAGAATGATCATTAATCAGTTGAGAGAGACAGACTAGACCAGTGGTTCCCAAAGTGGGGTCCTTGAGAAAGCACAGGCTATAATCTCATGCAGTGGTTTTAAACCCCACACATGAGGCCATGGTTGCCCATGGAAACCAAAGGTCACTCCTAAATGCATTCTTTAAGCCGGCCTATTCGACGTGACCAATGGCTGTCACAGTCGTGAGGACATTTGAAAGAATACATCCTGAGACAGTCATTTTTTAACTAGTTGCATTGTTTTCATTTTGAAAATCTCCTTTTATAGACATTACATTTAGGTAGTCCACAATTGTTTCTTTTTAGTAAATCGACAGAATTTATAGAATTTGAAGCTATAATCCGGGTCAGGGGGACTCCACTATAGCTGAACAACAAGTATGTTATGTAAGAGCATAGCGGCATGTCATACACATTGTATGGGTATTGGGTAATCCCCTTTACAGGCCTTTAGATTAGTCTGGAATGCACTAGAAAGAGGTGGAGGATTAACCACTGCTGACTGACAGGAGTCAAGATATTAACAGACACCAGTGGTGCAAAGTAGCTGAGTACATTGACTCAAGTACTGCAGCCTTATTTTATACTTCACCTGAGCAGTTATCCATTCAAAAGATTCTGCTGAGATTCTGCTTAAAAAGTACTTTCTATGCTGGCCTAGTGTTTCTTAAGAAGTACTTTCTACGCTGGTGGTTCGGGCATGTGCCACATATAGACCTGACAGTGTGTCAGCGTGTAGCATGTTTGAGTCTCTTTCACAACGACTTTTGCGTCTCTCTCTCTCTCTCTCCCCTCCCCCTCTACTATAAAACAAAACAAATAAGGATAATAATATATATATATATATATATATATATATATATATATATATATATATATATATATATATATATATATATATATATATATATATATATATATATATATATATATATATATATATATATATATATATATATATATATATTCCATTTTCCATTCCATTTTTTTTTTAGAAAGTACTTTCTTTCTACTTTTGGTTGTTGTTTGTAGACTGGCTATTTTCACCACACAACACCACCATAGCACAAAGTATATCCATGCCACATCTGTCCCTTAATCGAGAGAGCTGCCTGTCACAATGCAGCAGTATAACAATGGAATGCAATAGAGGACGTGGATTCCTCGGAAAGATACATCATGAGAACGAATCACATCGCGACAGGAACAATGCAACCCCGCCACACTGCACCACAGACTGGCACGCAAAAAAAAAAAAAAAAAAAAGACTGTTGGCAAATATTATTTACGATTGCGTTTTTATGGTCGCATTCATTTCATTCTCCGGGTCTGTGAGATCGACGCGTTGTCTGATGGTATAGAGGGCGTCTGATGGAAACACAATGCTTGGAGGCAATGCGCCCCACCCAGGTGAACAGCTAGAAGCATCAAAGCCTAACCCAGATTGCACGATAGAGCCAAGACATGAGGCTACTCTTTCATGGCGCTGCAGAACTCGGTCACTCTCGTTGCTGTCTGGTACGAAGGGAAGCTTTATATAGCCTTTATCCAGGGTGCTTTACATAGAACGCTACATTCACCTACACACATTCATACCCCGATGGTGGTGTAAACCATGCAAGGCACAGCAACCAGCATCATCAGGAGCAATTTGGGGGTTAGGTGTCTTGCCCGAGGACACGCCGTAGACAGGCAGGAGCTGGGATTCAAACCGCCAACCCGCGGATCATCGGATGACCTGCTCTATACCTACTGCAGCCGCAGTTGCCCGTGGAGTCACAGTCGAGTCAAGGTGAATTCAACGTCGCCACAGAGCAACATGGACATTGATCAATCATCATACGTGATTGTTATGGAGACATGGTGTTTGATTTTAGTCAATCCCGAACCCATCTGCACGACAGAGGATGAAAACACACATATACACTGTATATGTGTGACTATATATGTGACGGAGACTATAAGTGATTAATGGAGATTAATTAATTACTGGAATAATAACGCAATTAAGAAATAACTCATTTTAATCGCAGATTTTGCACCATAGAACCTTTCTCACTGGACGAGTTTCAGACATACCGTACATACTGGTGGACACAACGACAGAAGAAGCCAATCAGGGTAACCAATACGGACTGCCATTAATCCGAACTCCCATTGTTTCGTCCTCCCATGGGTTGGGAATAGCCCTCTGTCAGCCTCAACATAGCATAACGCAAACAAGACGGTCAACCGTTATGCTGATGGTGCACGTCTTTGCCTGGCCCAGTATACGATGGGAAATTTTAATTTGGAAAATTTCACTCACACACTATATGCCAACCCGTTTTAATTACTTACAAAGCTTCAAATGAATCAGAATATATATTATTAAATCGAGTCCCAGTCCTGTATATACTGTATATAGGTTAACTTATGTGTGTCTTGTGAATGTTGTGTTATCCAACCAATTTGGACTGAGCTACCTGGAATGTTCGTTAGTCGTGTGACGTTAGAAGTATATGGTGATATTTTCATGCAGCTTTAGACAGGAGTGAAGCAGACAGCTGCACGTTTATGGTCGTGTGATCCGGATGTCAGAATCATCAAAATGTGACCCGGCGGTTAAGAGGGGGAGAGGAGTGAGTTTTTTGGTCCCGACTTGCCTGTGTGCAAGAAGAGCCTATCCAGCATTAAAGGCGAAGGTCTCAATGTCAGTTTTTGATTGTTTGCTTCAGTGACACTGGCACAAAACCCCGGAGACATCGAACCGACAAAGCGTGGTAATCTCTCACCCGTTTGCTTGAAAGTCGGAGGAACACGCAACGATCATTATGTTATATCACATGCCCCGTAGCTGGTTTGCATTCGCATCGGAAGTCGAAATCTCGATAACAATGACAAAGGTCACAGGAAGGTTAGATCCAACTCGGCCGCGTGATAAGGCAAGGCGTTTCTTTTTTTTTTTTTTTTGCCACCGCACCGCAGAGCGGAATAATCATTTAAGTATGCCCAGGCTCGTCCGTGGCCACGGTCCACGGATCCGAATCCTTCATCTGTTAATACAACTCTTTAGAATCCATGATCAGGTGGTTCCACGCTTCAGTGGAGTGAAACGGTAAACGGGACACATGCTCCCCCGGGGGGAGAAAGTGTTGACTACACTGCTCTGAGTCTGACAGGGAACAAAAATGGTAAACGGTGCCAGGGGATGGAGGGGGGCGAGGAATTTTAGGGGGTTTTAGCTATAATATGCAATTACAGTACGTCCTATATACACACACAACATTGGCGAAATGAGACCACTAGTGTACTTCATCTCCAGAGAATCCCGTTACTTGAGCGGAAGGAATTCATAGAGAAAATGACACTGATGTGGTTGACCGTATGTTGTTTTCCGTTTCATCACCATACCATTATATATGTTATAGTATGCGTTGTAAATGAGCAGCGTGTGCGTGTATGCATGTGTGTGTGTGTGTGTGTGTGTGTGTGTGTGTGTGTGTGTGTGTGTGCGCTCTCACCGTGCGTTCCAGTTTGGGGTAGTAGGGAGTGTCTCCGATGATGTCATCCTCGGGCGGCGTGATGCGAAGGAAATCCAGGTGGTCGGGCCGAGGGACCCTGGACAGTGGCTCTTGGAGCTCATCCCCGTCCAACGTCCAGAGGTCCTCTGCACACACACACGCACACACACACACACACACACACACACACACACACACACACACACACACACACACACACACGCACACACACACACACACACACACGTCTGAAACCGGCATTTACCATGGATGTTGACCATAATGTTATGAAGAGAGTGCCAATTTTTTGTTAATTTTTGATGTGTTATTTTTTTTCAAATGAACACATCATTGATTAATAATGAATTTATTTGTGCATTAAAATTTCCCAATTAGTTTATATGGGGAAAGTCCGACGGGCCCCCTCACGTTACACATGTCACAGGCCACCGTTATCGCTGTTACCCCACTGCCCTATTTCCACTGCTACACCAGCAGGGGAACAATTGGTGCTCCATACAATTTTGCGCTGGCGCACGGGCCACCCTCATTTCCTCCATGTTATCTGATCTGCAGCAGCTTTCGCTAAACTTTGGGACGTAACGTTGCATCTCTGTATGTATTTATAGTTTCGAATTAACGGATGGCACGGCATACTGTCCATATGCTGAGCACTTTGAGCTTGTGGATGGGTGTGTGTGTGTGTGTGTGTGTGTGTGTGTGTGTGTGTGTGTGTGTGTGTGTGTGTGTGTACAGACTCACCACCCTACACTTTCGAAACCAGTGGCTTCATGATGTCTACACAAACACCTACTTTAAAGCAACAAAAATATTTATAACCACTTACTTACATTACTACTTACTACGTACATTTGTATTTGTATTTATAATTGTATTTTATTTGTTGTACAGCACTTTGTAACACATGTTTTGAAGGGCTACATAAATAAATTATTATCATGATTAAAAAAGGAGAAATAATACTACAATACTTATTGGTATCGATATTTAATCACATCAACCACACGTCACCACGAGCTCGTCTATTTTCACAATATTTATCTGTGGAAACCGAGTGAAACCAAATGCCTCAACTCCTCAACTCAAGACATGCAGATCCTGCAGTAACATCGTACAGATTGAACATTTGTGACGAGGAGTGCACCTTTATGTGAAAATTAAACGGTGTGGAGGAGGTTAGAATGCAGGCGTCACCCATGTTGCTGCACCCTGGAGAGGCTATTTTTAACTGCACTTACAGTAGCTAAAACCTCCTCGTCTCAGAGACACACAGCCGGCCATGATCCAATGAGTTATTCATGTCTGCGGCCCAGTATTTAGCCTTAGAGCAGCATTACCACCACACTTAACCCAGTTAAACTGCCAAAGTGTCCGTGCCATTTTGGATCTTAGCCATATACTGTACTTTGTACCGTAATTTCCGGACTATAAGCCGCTACTTTTTTCACATGCTGTTGAGCCTGCGGCTTATACAACGGTGCGGCCAATCTATGGATTTTTACAGGTGTCTTACAAATGGACCCTTGCGGGTCCATTTGGTTTCATGTTTACGCTCTCAAGAGTTATGATATTATGATATTCATATATCTAAATTAGCACCACTTAGTAAGTCATGGTCATTTTGATCTCTATGTTTTGTCTGTTTTGTTTTCGAAAATCCATCCTGGAATTGTGGACAAAAGAAAACGAAATCTTTAGTTTTGGGTTCTGTGGGGTGAAAATGTTGTCAAATGGTGGTCTGTAGCTCAAATGCTGAATAAATAGTGGTCCCTGGGATCAAAAAGGTTGAAAACCACTGCTCTAAAATGAAGCTTGTCGTCTGGTGCGGCTTATAGTCAGGTGCGGCTTATACATGGGAAAATCAGTATTTTGCCCCAAATTTAGCTGGTGCGGCTTATATTCAGGTTCGGCTTATAGTCCGGAAATTACGGTATATGTCCTGCCATGAGGCATTTGAGCCCAGCTCCCCCGTGTTCGGGGATGGGGAGATAGATTAGCCTTTGAGCTTCATGATGAAAACCCTCATTTCAACCTAGACCACCTGCAACCACTGCAGTTGTGTTAGCTATACTAGTGTATTTATACAGCAACTCTATGCATCAGACATACTGGCTTAATAATGTTCTATTCACACACCAAAACGTTAAAAGGATCCCTGCCTAACAAGACTAATATGCCTTCAAACATTATACTTGCCCCATATATCACCCTATCTTCGACTCCACAGGGTCTGCTCCTGTTGCTGGTTGATTATGTCATTATGTCCATGTAGTCTAGCCCTATGGAATGTATGGAATCCATATGCTAATAAAAAAAAAAAACTTAATACTTGATAATAAATAATAACATTATGAGCATCAAAGCAATATTTTAAATACTATTTATTATCATGTGCATTCCATAAATTCCTTTAGGGATGGCCCACACATGGACATGCGGCATCATCAACCAGCGACAGGGGCAGCTTGTATTGAGTTGAAGATTGGTCATTTATGAAATAAAAGGAATATGTAAGGTATTTTTTATTATTATTATTTTAGTCCTATAGGGCAAGTATCATGTTTTATGGCACAGTTGCCTTACAGCCAGGTATCCTTTTAAGGACGGCAGGTGTAAAAAAAAAAAAAAAAAGTCAGAGCGCCCATGTGTCCTTTCAGAGGTTGTGCGTTTCGCGGTCGTGTTTGTGTACAGTCACAACACTACATTAATACAGCAATGAAAGCATGAGGCAGTTACCACGGAGACGAATGACAGGAGGAGTAGCATTACTACCCTACTACTTCATTTCAAAATCAGATTGAGAGACACTGCCCTCTCCTGACTGCCCGGCCTATTGTATTACTGTCTGCTGAAATGATTACCACTCAATACTGTACTACACATACACACACGCACGCATTTCATCCAATTCACTGGATCCCTCTTGCCTTTATTCTATTTTTGGTTTAGCCGTTACTCTGAGCTCCATTCAGTCCACAGAGTGGGCCAGAGAATGTCAGCTTCACTTCACTACGCGTCCGAGTGATAAACAGGCCTTTCTTACGGCAGGGGCGGACCTAGGCATGGGCATGGGGGGGCAATGCCCCCCTAAATATCCAGTCTGCCCCCCAACCATGATGCCATGCAAAATAAACCAAGATATTTCAAATTAAAGTGCTTATATTTAAAATTATTTGAAACACTACTACTGCTACTAACTAACTACAGCTGTGTCACCACTAAACCAACAGCATTTCATCATTGAAAACAGAAAACTCTCTGAGTCAGACCTTTAGCTTTATGCATGCTGCGTGTCTGTTGCAGCTTCGCGCCACGGGACGATGAAGCCGCCCCCATACCATTTTCAGTTACAGGACTATTATTAGTCAAGTAAAGCATCAAAAATAACATCAGTTGTTGTTGAAGTTGCAACAGACACGCAGCATGCATAAAGCTAAAGGTCTGACTCAGAGAGTTTTCTGTTTTCAATGATGAAATGCTGTTGGTTTAGTGGTGACACAGCTGTAGTTAGTTAGCCGCCCCCATACCATTTTCTCTTGCCCCTCCAACATGTTCTCTTGCCCCCCCAAATGGGGCATGTTACATCCGCCCCTGTCTTACGGTCTGCTCAGCGGGTGACACGCTGCAGACATCCTGACCCCTGCCCCTCTGCTCCCCCCACCCCCACCCCCAACATCATTACATTTGTACCAGAGTAGTGTGCACCACTGCTGCCTGCACCATCAACTCTGTATCAGGACAGAGACTGTTCCATGGGGATATAGCCTGGTTTCACCACACTTGTATATGCTCACGTGTACAGTCAGGCCACACGCACGCACGCACGCACGCACGCACGCACGCACGCACGCACGCACGCACGCACACGCACACGCACACGCACACGCACACGCACACGCACACGCACACACACACACACACACACACACACACACACACACACCCCACACACAGACACACTTCCACTGCCCTGCGCCTCCATGCATGCATACATTCACTCTCTTAAGAGAGGTGCATTCATGTGAGAGAGGAAGAAGAAAAAAAAAGAAATCCAGGATGGGGGAGAGGCAGGGAAAATGAGTCCGAGGGGGCAGGAGGAGGTGGAGGTGGACAGAAGCGTGCAAAAGACGAAGGGTGCGGCAGCGGTGTGGCGATGGCGATGACCGGTGGGTGGGTGGGAGGGTGTGGCGACCACGCGATCGAAAAATCTCCTCGCTCGGATTGATTCTCCCTGGAGACCTGTGTGCGTGTTTGAATCTCCTTCCTGCATCTCAGTCCTCAGTTTACGTATTTTTTTTTACTATCCCACCTGAAATAAAGCAGCGACAAACAAGCAAAAACATGCAGGAGGAGAGAGAAGGAGGGGGGCGGGGGCAGGTCAGGGTTTCTCAAATTCGCAGCTCGAAACGCGGTGTCCTCCTTTCGGCTTTTTTTCCCCCCCACCACACAGGATGTAAGACAACACCGGATCATGGCCATGCTCGTATCATCATCATCCTCATCTTGACCTTTTATGGTGTCGAATTAGAAACCCCCGGAAACCTGAGATTTTGTATTTTTTCATCCCCGGTTATGTAAGATGCTAAAAAAAACATACACACACGTACAATAGTCACAGCGATTAGCGTTCATTCACTCCTTTCAAGCTGAGGACATCAACCAAACGCCTGTTTCATACTGCGTCGGCCCATAAAAAGTCTCCCCCAGAGACTTACTTGAGTCTCAGCCAAACACTTTCAATTCAGTCATAAGAGCCCACACACAGAAACGACAGGGAGGAGGGAGGGCGGTAATGGAGGAATGTCTCAATGAAAGATTTGAGCATTTAGAATTCCCTTTAGGGCCGTTTTGACAGAAGTCGGGGTATTGGGCAGGCAGCCAGTGTTTTCTCCGGCCACTGGGGGAACGGAGCCGGGGGGGCGTCAATGAAACATTAGACTAATAACTTTTCATTATGATAATGCCGCTTACGCATAATTGGGTCCGCTGCAGGAAGTGCTGACTGCTGGTCTGGGAAAGGCTCCAAGTGCACAGGTTTTAAGCACGCGTCTGAGGAAATCTACTGACCACAGGCAGAAGAGTTTTCTTTTTTGGTCCCAGTTTCAGTGGTTTATACCATGGGTGTCAAACTCTGGCCCGCGGGCCAAATTTGGCCCGCCGTGTAATTTTATTTGGCCCTTGAGATCTATCAAAAATATCAAATTAAAGTTGAAGACCACCCATTTTCAACATTTTAATATGTCATTAATATACCTTAGAGATGTTGTGTGGTCATGATAAAAAAGTACAATTCTGTATTTCCTAAAAATGGGAAAAATTGGGATCTGTGGGGCTAAAATGCTGAATAAATGGTGGGCCCTGGTATCAAAAAGGTTGAAAACCCCTGGCCTAGTGTATTGTATGAGCTACATATACAGAATGTTTCCCCCAGCGCTTTAATACTAAGGCGGCCGCCAGAGTAAAACCCGCCCCCGCCTTGCCTACCTTCCCCCCAAAAAAACAAAACAAACAAACAAAAAAAAAAACAAGAAACCAGAGTTAAAGTTAAAATGTGTCGTTCATACAACGCATGCCGCATGATGAGCCTGTAGATCAGTTATATTTCGCATGCGACGCTGCCTCGGCTCGCTAACACTGTTCCGCGCACCTAGGGCACGCGTGCCAACGTTGGCACGCCGGGTGGAATCGGCTGGCACGCGGCCAGATTCTGAAAGAAGTTTTTCCCCCACTTTGGTAACAAAATAACTGCATTTCTCTTCAATGTGCACGTTATAAAATAAAGTTTTCTGTGCTAAGGCTTCAAACCGAAATTGCGATTTGAAACCATGCCATTAGCAAATCACAGCGGCCGCGATTATGGATTAATTTAATCAATATTCAACCGGAGCGAATCTGGTCCAGTGTTTCTGTGCTGCGCAATGCCCAATCAGTGTGTCTGCAGTGCTTGTGTGCACGCACGCGGAGAAGAGCAAGTTGTTTTGCTCCCAAAGCAGTAAAAAGTCGCGTTGCGCGGCTGTCTGGTTGCTGGTCAACGCATGCCGTCTGTGTCTGCAGAGCCCGCGGACCCCCGGTATGTCAGCCTAACCAGACAACAACCACGCTGAAATTATTGCGTTTCGACTGTTATGTGGCTTCATACAGTTAACGTTAGCCTCTCTGTCAATATTGTTAGCATAACGTTTAGCTCGTGTGTGCTGCTGCTGCTGCTGCTGCGCGCGTGTGTGTGTGCGTGTGTGTGTGTGTGTGTGTGCGTGCGTGCGTGTGTGTGTGTGTGTGTGTGTGTGTGTGTCGGAGTGGTGTAGTTTGAGCTGAGTTTGAGGGTGACCAGATGTCCCGTTTCTGTGGGACAGTCACAGGGTGACCAGATGCCCTTCTTTGCGTGGCACAGTCTCTCATTTCAAAGGCTTTTCAGTCATCCCACAAATTGAGACCCTGTCCCACATGGTGACTGAGAGACTACAGTTGGCAATTGTCCTAATAGTCCCATACAGTTGGCATTCTGTTGTACGTTCTCTCAATGTCTCTTTTCAAGCTGGATGTGCTTTTAAGCCTGTTAAAATAGGACATGTCATGAAAAAGACATGTCATGACACCCTATACCTGAAAAGGAAAGAAATTAATTATAAAACGTAATGGCCTATCTGGTTCCTTAGAATAAAAGGTCAGGGCCTGGAGTCAGATGATGATAGTGGTGAAAAGTAGCTGTTATAGAGGTGAGTGGTGTAAACACATGAGTGAGGGGCTGTGTTGCTGTTTTTCACCCCAAAGCGTAGCCTACGGTATTGTAATTACAACACATGCACGCGCACATGCACGGACGTGCACGCGCACGAGCACAGACTCGAAGCCTCACCACCTTGACTAAACAATTTTCTGGGGGAAACACTGATATAGTACATAATGTAAATGATAAACAACCGACTGTTTGCATGTGTCTTCCACCTGACCTGACAGTCAGCCTGAGGGGTTGTTAAATATGCATAAGGAGGGACACGCTGCCACCATATGGACAGACAGGGGAACGACAAATCACTTTTACTCTGTAAATACCAAGTTTCATTATAGCACAAATAACACTGCAAGTTGGTGCCTGGTAAGCATGTTTGAATGTTAGCTCCTCAAAGGGCTACAGACAGAGATGAATGGTGCATTTTTAAGGCACAAACGGAGCAGAGGCGGTTAGCTACATTAGCTAATGAGGGTTTTTTTTGTTTAGTTTGCACTCTGAGACCACTTGGCAGATTATATAGTCTCTCAATACTCACGTGCATGCGCACACAAATGCACATGTACACACACACACACACACACACACACACACACACACACACACACACACGCACATGCACACACACAGTAAGTGAGCCCAGTAAATCTGTGCTTGTTGCCATTTAATACCCCCCCTCTCTCCTTCTCCCTCTCCCTCTCTCTCCCTCTCTCTCCCTCTCTCTCCCTCCCTGCCAAAGATGAATCAATGCACCTCCAGTTTAGAGAATGCAGCTAGCAGATAGGATCGCACCGGCGCTTCTCAATAGGGATACATACGGCCTGACAAAAGTTTAATATGCTCTGCTGAATGAATCGACCCAACTGCTGCCCGAGACAAGATGATGTACCAAACACCGTCTACAACAGATCATGCACGCACTAGAGACATGACTGCAAAGCAACGCTCCAGAATACATAAAATTCCGTAAGGTGCACGGGCCACGCCACTGCACAAATAATAGAAGTGAGGAAATGGCTATGCAGTCTCAAAATAAAAGCCCTGTTCACTTGCTTTCCATTTACTTCTACATTGTCTGCCACAGACAGACAATGTCCTGTCCTCAGCATTGTGACAAAACAACAAATAGCAAGGTTAGAAAATGGTGTCATACAAACATGTACAACTGAAAGGTGCCAATTGTCAAGAAAAGATGCACCCAAGAAGATGCAAAAGAAGATGCACCCAAGCATCATTCCCTCGGATTACCTTCACACTCTAATTCTAACATCCATCTATCCATATAACATCTTGCTGTCCATGAGGTGCCGTTATACAATGGTGACATAATATCACTATAAATCAATAAATTAATGCAGTGATCTAATCATATTAGTAGGGCTCATAATAACACCAAAGCCAGATGACTGCTTATCTTGAGCATCAATAAATGCATGTAAAAATAAAAGGGAACTGACACCGGTTATGAAATACTATACTGTACTCTACCCCCCTCAAATACTTAAATAGATTAGAAAAAAAAAAAACGCTGTGCCCAGTGAGACCAAATCCAATGCACCATTTCCCTCTCTAAATACAAACCTACAAAACCTCATCATTCACAAACATAAAACCGCATGGCGTGGTCGTGGTGATAGCACCCCCCACCCCCACCCCCTTGTGGCTTGGTCTATCCAAACAGGAGACAGGATTATAGACTTGCAAATAAGTCATGGAAATGCTGGATGTAAACCTCTACATTCACTAGTTTCTTGCCAGAAGATGAACCAGCATTTTCAGAGCGTTTCCTAAAACAGCAATTTCATTAATTTCAACGGCAGGTGGCCGCCATCTCCCTTAGAGATAGGGTGAGAAGTTCAGTCACGCAAGAGAGACTCAGAGTAGAGTGGCTACTTCTTTGCCTGGAAAGGAGCCAACTTAGGTGGTTCGGGCATCTAGTTAGCATGCCTCTCGGGCGTCTCCCTAGGGAGGTCCTCGAGGCACGTCCCACTGGGAGGAGATGCTGGGGTAGGTCAAGGCTCAGTTGGAGGACACACATCAACTCAGTGGCCTTGGAATGTCTGGGGATCCGTCAGGAGCAAGCTCTCTGGTGGAACTGTTTCCCCCGCAACCCGGCTACAGTAAATGCAGTAGACATTTCTCCCACACCGACAGGCGAGACATGCATCGGGAGAGGAGTTACTGTAAGGATTCTGTGTCTTGCCTAAAGGACATCCTTTCAACATGCAGCACTATCTCCAATATCTATTTTCCAAGGCACCACCATGCACAGTAACTCATTAAGAACAGCGAGTTACAGTGCATGCGAGAGAGAAATCTTCAGTTGTTTTCTTGGCTGTCATATGCAGGTCAAACATAAAACCATAAAACCAAGCAAGCAAATTATTTATTTGCCTGGCTTAGGTTTGAACTTTACTTGGAAAAGTACAGAGAGTGTGCATTGCATTCACAGTTTCACACAATCATGCACTGATGGTAGAGGACACCATACAGGGAACCTGCACATTGGGAGCAATTAGGGGTTCAGACTCAGAGTCTTGCTCAGGACACTTCAACACCAAGTCTGGGCTGAGTCCGGGATAAGGCCGCTCTAGCGGCCACTTTACCCCTGAGCCACTGCCAGGAGTAAGAGAGAGAGAGAGAGAGAGAGAGAGAGAGAGAGAGAGAGAGAGAGAGAGAGAGAGAGAGAGAGAGAGAGAGAGAGAGAGAGAGAGAGAGACATAGACACAGAGAGGGATCTTGGCAGAGTGAGCTTCATTAGGTGAAAAGAACTGGCCCCTTGTCCTCTGTGAGAGGAGAGCAATGCTGCTGCTGGCACTGCACTGTCTGCAGGGTGACAGTTAACAGCCAGCGAGACACAGAGAGGGACAGATGACAACTGACTCTTGCTCTGCACTGATCGGTTTCATATGACCTTGCCAGGCCTTATTAGTTAATGTGATTACGGTATCGCTCACCATAATGCAAACAACACAATCCGTGCGTGTGTCAGTGTGTGCGTGCGTGCGTGTGTGTGAATGAGTCGGGATGAAGTGGCTCAGAAGGTACTGTGGTCACATGGGACACAGAAGGATACAGGTTCCATCTTCCTTGGCTTTGTGTCAATGTGTCCTTGAGTAAGAGGCTGTGCCATTAAAGGAGAATTCCACACCAGAACACATTGGGCATCAATCTACCTATTTCGGTGACATGATACATAATGTCCTTGATTTTTTGTCACAGATGCCCCATTTTCTACATTTCACCATGAGGTCCCTTCCCTACAATGCAGGTTGCATTGCCGCAGGTTGTCTTTATTCTAATGCAGGTATTTTAGTAGCGCCAAACTTTTTTCCCCCACACATCACATCAAACCACACACTACAAGATAATTGGAGAACTATATGATTTTTAAAAACTCAGCCGGCACCTGTGCTCCAGGAGTTTTAACCGGTTTGGATTGGAGAGCAAAAGGGAGGGGAGGAGAGGAGGAATAAATTAGCTCTGGGATTACATGTAAAGAAAGACTGCCCCAGAGTGACATAAAATTCAAGCGTGAGCATCAGTATACTATTAAAATATGATGTGTGGAAAAAAAAAAAGTTTGGTGTTACCAAAATACCCACATTAGAATAAAGACAACTTGTGGCCATGCAAACTGTTGGTTGGAACCTTGCATGGAGGTTTCCTCCGGCACAACACTATTTCAACACACTTCACATTTACAAAACCATCAGTGAAAATGCCATCTGCATAATCAAGCCTAACCCTGGGCCTCACACCAAGTTCATGAACCATGAGGGGGTTAGTAGATGTATTTCAATTATTACATCATCACCTGATCACATGTATCATTTGGGCTGATGACAATCATTATGCATACTTGTTTCCTTCCATCTGTTTATAAAAACAGCTGGATTGAAGTAACGGAGATGTAATGCTTTTATGATTATGTACACTGTTTTAATCATTGTGAACTTATTTTTGCTATCCAGGGAAAATTAAATAAACAATAGCAGATCTACATGTATGAGCTCATGATGCTTTTTTCTAAATGATTATTGTTTATTATTATTATTCATTTTGTCTATTATTAATTTTGTCATGATGGATACATTACAAAATAACTAAATAAAATTAGACATCTGGAGATGTCTACAATGTGTTTAAATATCAGCTAAAATGTTACCATGACGGCCTTGGATAAATGCTGCTGTCCCACTTAACTAACATAGTTTTGTAACTGAGAAGTCTGCCCATGTTGTTCTGTTATCTGATGTGTGTGTCAGTGCCAAACAGAAAGCAATCTTGATAACCGAAAGAGGATTAGACGGATTGTTTTTTGTTTTTGTTTTTTTAGATGCAGATTTTAGATACAATTATTAAATAAATGTATATATATAATTTTTAAAATCTTCTGAAATGGTATTGGTATTGGTATGAGCCCACAATAACTGGTCCGTGACCCACAAATGGGAAACAGTGCTGTACATCATGTAATTTATATGCACGTGCATAGCATATACAGCCTTCAGTGTAACAGTATCCCCTAGAGATACATACAGAGTTATTTACTGTACAGAGTGACTTATCGATTAAACATGAGACAGAACAGGCGGCACACAGTAGCGCCTAAGCAAGCATGGCTTCGAAAAACTGACCCGGCCTCTTTGGAGAGTGATCGGTCTACCCTACATAATCTGTTCCCCATTCAAACTGAACGCAAATAACTATTTCTAACCTTTGAGAAACAACAAGGCATTTTCAAATGAACAATGATGGCAGAATGCTTGACTTTTGCTGCAACATAGACTACTATGTGCTCGCTTGGTTACATATAAGGGGGATGACACATGGTGTGCGTACAGGGGATGGGGGTATCTAGGTGGGCACTTCTTGCATAGGCATGCATGTCTGCAGACACGGACTCATTAAATCAACTCCACATGAGCCAACACTAGGCTCCCTATTCCTCTGTATGCACCAGTCAGCAGCATAGCTGGCTCCATACATCACTGTGTTATTTCTCCCTGCAGCTATCGAGGCACTAGGATAAACATAGACGTTATACATCGATGCTGATGCATCTCCTTCAATGTGAAACTTGACAGGGAAGTGACCGGTATTCCACTGGATCCATGTTGTTGAGTTATTATGGATTGTTGCTTTTCTTCATATTCCTTGACCTCTGACATTTAGATTCCCCAATTAATTAATTGTGGCGATCTGCTCCATTCACTTTTTTAAGGTCCAGAAAGTGACATCATAGATTTCCCTAGCCTGGTTAACCACTCTCCCTTGAAGTCACATTTCCATTCATTGCGAGTCTCAAGTCGACCTTCTAATGCATGGCTGGCTACTCGAGCACCCTATTTTTAGGGGATGCTTTTTTGATCCATTTTCACAGATATGACAGTATAAAATATCGCTTTCATTTACCAGAGAAAACATGACATGAATTACATAAATACAAGGTGTTTCCCAACAGCAACAATAGGATGTAATGATATTGTCACAAATATAGCCTATTGTATAAACATCCCTACAACTATCCTTACATGTATATAAACAGATCTGCTGCAAATTCTTCGAGTGAGTTACACAAAGGAAATCACAAACCAAATTACAGTGGTTAACCCTAATGCAATAACAGTGAGACTAACAGGGAAAAGAATTGGGCATATGATAATGTCATCATGGACTATTAGTTTCTGATTAGCAGTCCCGACTCCTGTATACATTTTCCAGTATATATGAGTTTCCCTCTCCCCGGCAATACACAGCAGAGGATTGTGACCTTTGTCATGTCAAAAGAGATATTTTTTATTCAGTAACCCGAGGCTAGTGACGACATCCAGTAGCTGTTCCTGTTTTTTTTTTAATCCACTTGCTGCTGTCATACTGTAACTATGCGTGAGATATAGCTTATGTCTGAATCAACAAAGATTTTCCCTAATGCCACGCAGATTCTGCACTCATCATGGATATGCTAATCCCTTGTTTCTGTAACCCTTGTGCCCCAGGCCATTGTCGGTTTCCTGTGAACTGGGTGGGATTTTTTCCCTTTTTTTGTGATTTTTAGGGGCAGCAAGATCCCTGAGACGGTAAATTGGTAATGCTTCAGTTAACATTGTGTTCATGAGAACGTTTCGAGGTCCATAGCGGATTGAACTTTGTGTCAACTTTAAGCCTTTTGATCTCATATCCATCAGGGTGAACCCGGTCTGCACCGAAGGAGTTAAAGCTGGAACTGGTCAGATGGTAAAAAGGGACACGGAAACTTCTCTCTGTTCTCAAAGTCTCCTAAGGCGCCAGGTTGTAGTTTTTCATTTGGAGGCAACACGTGGGAAAATCCAACACAACACAAGCACGCACCGTGGTTAAAACCTAAGCAGGAGAACAAAGCCTCAATGAAGGCATTCCTAACGGCCCCCCTGCTCTAACTTAAGAGCACATTTAAAATGTCTCACAAAACATCTCTCTCGTCCTTGTAATCTGGCATCAACAATACAGATCAAACACTTCCCACAGCTAAGGAGAACATAAAACACTACTGTAATGTTAGAGACAGAGACTGAGAGCGAATTTAACTCACCTGTTGCTGTGGAGTAGCTGGACGAACTGGGCTTGCCGTTGGCTGGCTGTTTGCTGAGGTTCAGGTCCAGCCGGGTGATGGTGCGCTTGTTGCCGTTCCTGTCGATGACCTCCGTTGTGGATGACCTCCTGTTACCGGAGCCGCCGCCGTCCCTCCTCTCCGGGCCCACGTCTTCATCCGATAGCAGCAGGATGCGGTGGTTGAGCTGCGGGCTCGGGGTCGTCGTCTGCTTAGAGGTCAAGGAGGAGGAGGCGGGGGACATGAGGACCGGGGACATGCTCTGGAAACTGTTGGTGACGGGGAAGGAGGTGTTGAAGACCCCGGCGAGGAAGGGCGACGTGGGGCTCTTCGGGTAGGGCTTGACCGCGGACGAAGACGCCGTCTCGACGGCGCGAGAGAGAGGCAATCGGAGCGCCGCCGTTGGGGGTTTGACCCCTGCCCTTCCACCGCCGACGTCCCCCCCAGGTCCTCTGCTGGATCCCCTCCGCTCTCCATAGCGTTGCTGCAGGCCGGCGCTTGTCCCCGGCTGCGGCGCGTCATCCACCCCGGCCGCCCCGACCGGGCTCATGACGTGGCTGACGCGCTGCACCACCACGTCCACGTCCTGAACCTTGGCGACCACCCTGACTTCCGTCTCCCTAGTGTCCGTCTCCTCGTACAGCTCGCCCGGCGGCGAGTCGAACCTCCGGAGGGGACGCAGGTTGCTCCCGCTCTCCCGCCGCGTCAGACCCGCCATCAGGGAGGAAGACCCGAATCCCAGACACAGCTCGCTGTCGAACTCCGAAATGTCGTTGCAGAGATCCAGGTCAGGGTCAAACCCCCTGCCGTCCTCCTCCATGAAGTCCCAGCAGCCCCCACGGGCACTGTTGAAGTCTTCCTCCATGGGCAGGACGGGGTTGGCGAATAAGGAGCCGGCTCCTGAGGTGTCGCAGGCGCCGACGGGGTTGATGGTTCGTGGCGTCTCCTCCAGCGCAGGGACGGGACAGCCAGGACTGGACGGAGTGGCCGGAACAGTGGCCTCGGCAAGGGACGGTCGACTCTCAGCCTTCTTCTTCGTCTTGCCGTGTAGGAGTTCCTCGGCACTGTCCAGCTTCTTGCTCGCCAGCTTCTTAAGCTTTTTGCTCTTTGACGTGGGTTTCTTGCTTTCTGGCTTCTTGTTGTCTGGAGACGGGGCAGTCGGGGCATGTTGAGAGTTACTGCTGCTGGGAACCTGACCTGCAGGGTATGATTCTTGACCCTCCACGTAATCCTCAAGCTTCCCGTCCTGGTTACCCATCCTGACTCGGTTAGTGCAGTCCCCGCACAGCGATAGGAGATCAGCCAGCAACTGGTGATTCTCAGCCGCCAGCCAGCGAAGCTCAGCAACAGCGTCCTTTGTTGCCCGGCGGGAGTTGAGGAGGAGTTCGCCCGCAGAGCCGGAAGACTGGCTTCTTTGTCCAGCGGACACTGTGAGATCCTCCTTCTCCTGGTCATGGCTGTTATCAGGCCTTTCCCAAAGAGGGGCGCGGCTCCTGTATGTAAAACCCGGGGCCCGCCCCTTGGGCACATACAGCCTGGTGTTGCAGATCTCACGGATGGGCGCATAAAGGCACAACACTGTGTGCTTGCCCTCCATGGTGGGGGCCATGCTAGTAATGGCTCATGCACTCAAATTAAGTGTCGTCTCCGCGCACTCTAGTCAAGTGGCCAGTCACCAGATGGTATGGCTGGGTTTGGACTGCCCTGCTGGACTCCGCTGAGCTCTTCATCACCTGGCTGGCCTGCACAGCTTCTGTCAGGCAGAAAAAAAAAACCCTTTCTTGAGACAAACAGTGGTGGGTACATGGCATGCATGTGTGCACCACAACATGTCACAATGCAACATGTGAGCTTGTAGAACAGCTCCTTTTCAATCGGGGCTTTAAGGGCTTAATCGGTTAATGTATGTTTTGTGATAATAATAAAAATCGACAAGGCAAGTAATCAAATAAACTTTAAATAATTGTAGTGGAAAAAAGTACAATACTCAAGCAATGTAAAACTACCTCAAAATTGTACTTTAAATATACTTAATCACTTTACACACTAAAGTGATTAAGTGCATAAACATGTAAATCTGCCAGGCACCAACCAGGTGGTGGCTCAGGGCTAGAATCACCAGAAGGTAACTGCAAGGTTGCCGGTTTAAACCCAGGCTCCCCCAGAGCTAGTATTGATGTGTCCCCTAGAAGGACACTTAATTGCTCCCAATGTGCTGGTCAGTACCTTGCATGGTTTCTTCTGCCACATGTGTGAATGGGATGTACAATCTATGTAAAGTTCCTATATGGCACACTATATAAATGCACTATATTTAAGCCTGCACATCAGGCCCATATGTAACATTTCGCAATTGGACGGGGCAGGCGAAAATGGTGGCATTGCCCATGGCACAAATGAAGCTGCCCCCATACCATCTCCATTTAAATTCTTTAGTTCTGTGACCGACAAGATTTATATCTTGTACAGGATTTGCAACAGACAGGCAGCATGACTCAAAGAGAGTTTTCTGGTTTCAATGATGACCAGTGTTGGTTTAGTGGTGCCACAATTGTAGTTAGTAGCATTGCCTCCCCATGGCCATGCCTAGATCCGGCCTTGCTGCACAGGGCGCAAGCAAGTAGGGGATCAGCATATTGCTCAAGGACACTTTGACACCAACTCTGGGGGAGTCCTGCATCATACTGGTGAACCTTTTCCCATTCAGCCGTTCCTATACAGTACTTGTTGTTATTTTTGGAAAATGGTGGGCAGAAGAGGATACTGTATAACAGCATCGTGTATAACAGCTCTCCTTACTCAGGACACAGGACAGGTGGGCACCAGGGCATCTGGGCACCACAACACACACACACACACACACACACACACACACACACACACACACACACACACACACACACACACACACACACACACACACACACACACACAAAGTGGAGCTATGGACCAGAGCTATATACAGTACATGCATACAGCATACTGTACATACATACACTACTACAATATTTGAAAACTGCTCATATTAAAGCACTGCCCCCACTGTCCAATAAGCAATTTTACATCATGCTGCCCAGATGTCAGTATAGCGCCCACCCGCGATTCAATCATTATGTGTCCTGCAGACAGTACAGTTACTGGATTGCATGCACATTACCAGGCGGCAATTGTGCATGTTTAACAGTAGACCATACAGTAGTTTTCTAACATCCACATCATACAATTGTAGAAATGCAAAGTCATTCTAAGAATGCATTTCATCAAAGTCATTCTGTGCTAGCGCATTTCATCAACATTATAAAACAAGCTGCGGCATCATCATCATCATCATCATCACTCAAAGTAAATGCATACAGTGAGTGGCCGGACGAGACACGCAGTTACAGTTATGCTGCCTACTATGACCGGCCGCACGGCGCACTGTAACACTGGATCCCTTATTGTGCTAAAAATGTGCGCATTTCACAGTTCACAAACTGCACCTGTGAAATGTTTCCAATCATAACATTAGTAGTCCGGGTGATGTCGTCTCGTCTTGTCACCTTGCAATGCAACACCGCCACCGACCCCCGGACCAAGGCAAGAAGCGCCAAATCGTTAAATAACGCGTTCTAAAGTTGGGCTATAGGAGGACGTGACACCATTATCGCTGCATGCGCGCAGCTGCCGTTGCCAGAGACAAACAGCGAGAAGACTTACCTCTTTGATCTATTGCGTGTTCTTGATCTTCTTTCACATCTCTTCCCTGCAGCCTGCCTGCCCACCAGCTGGTGTTTCTGTCCACCGCTGCCTCTGGAGATGACCAGATGACTGATAGACGGCCGCTCCAATCGGTGAACTCAGCGCTTATTTGTGGGCTCTGCGATTGGCTCTTTGTCATCGTCATGGCCAGAGCCTAGACGGTGTTAAAACGTATAATCCCTTCATTCCAAGGGGCCAGTCCAATGGCGTCTCTTCTACATAGACTTCTATGGAGAATATCGGGAAAAACAGGGACAAGCGGGAGTTACAGAATGCAACTAATCGAGTACGCGAACCACTTGACCAGGCAGTTTTCTGCCCCCTCAATATCGCAACTCTCCTCTAATAGATGTCTCTGGTGCTGGTCATGGGCATGGCCCGCCCTCGCGCTTTGATCCGTGCGTGCAGCTCAGCTGCAGCTTTCAGATAGGCTACAGAAATCTCTGAAAAATCCTGCAAATATGTCAGATGAAGATAGAATACTCAGAGCAACTTAAATCCAATGAAATGTACTCTAATAAAGCAAGGGGTGCCTTTGTAAGATCGAGGAAAAGGTGGATTGAGGAGGGTGAATAAAATTCTGCTTACTTCTTTAATCTAGAAAGGTAGGCTGCTATCACAGTAAAATAATTTAATCCACCGGTTTAATGTTAAATTAGTCATTTCTTTAACAGTATCCCACAGTTCTTTTGGGTTTTTATTAGAGAAAGACTCTCGGACACGTATGCTGTGCTGTTCTCTAGCTTCCTTTAGCTTCCCATTAACTTAATTAATTAATTAATTAATTAATTAGCTTACCGTAGCATGTAGGATGTTTCTTTGCCACGGCTTTCATGGTCAAAACCAAACCCTTATTTTGAAGCGCTAGATCTCTGAAGCCGGATGTAAGATCATGTGATTGTTTTCTCTTGACCATTCTGCCCTCTAACCTCAAGTACGTCCAGATCGCGGATTTACCGCTCTATCCCGTTGAAAACGATCGGTTTGATGGAATGGAGGTAGAATCTGAGATAATGCCATTGCATAGGATTATTTTGTCCTCAAAATAATAGAAAATGCTCGATACGCACCTGTTACCTTGCTCCATATATGCCTGATCGATAAGGTGCTCATTATCAATAAAATGTACCAGCTCCATCTCTAGTTATGGCATCAGAAGTGGTTTTAATGACTGTGTTAAGATCCTTTAAAATTAATATTGATATTAGTATTATTAAAATTAATTATATGAATTTGTTTCCCCCTCACAAATTAAAATATGGAACAGAGCTGAACCAGGGAGTGCAAAAGTCCAGCTACCAGGTAGGACATCACAGATACTCGCTGTACAAGGATCCTTCCTGCCATGCTGATCTAATAATCTAATAACAAATAACAATAACAACTAGATCGATGCAATGTTGTGAAAATTGCAATGTGTGGTTGTGGCACACATTGCATTGCAACCAACCACACATTGCAATGTCAACCCTGTCAACCCTGTTAGGATTGACAGCCCCCCCCCCCCCACACACACACACACACACATCTCTATTAAAGTCAGAGGAAGCCCTACCAACTGTCATTAAGACATGCAACTCCCTTGACTCCTTCAGAAAACACTCAAGGGACACCTATGGACGGCTGCATTTTGAAACTAGCTACTGTCGAATCTGATTCTCCCACCCCCTCACTGTATAGTTTTCTTTTCCCTCTTACCTTCACTACCTTTTTGTCTTTGGCTGTAGAGAGGTGAATATTTGTACATCTCTAAATGTCTTGATGAAATTAACATTAACTTTCTCTTTGATTTTGACAATCACACAAACTGGCAGCTGCTTATTTTACTTCCTGTAATTTGGGCTACAGGGGCTAGAACAAACTCCATATTACTATATGATAAGGGCAACTTGCCCAGTTGCCCAGGACCTGGCTAATAAGTGCTCAACAGTAACTGTAATCGATATAAGGAGAATCCAGTGAGTACTGGGCTGTGTTTGATTGTTATTCATAGGGTCATACAGTACAGTAAGCTACATGTTGAATTGCTCATATAGATCATCAGATCTATGTGCCAGCCAAGTCTATGGACTCCTTCTGGACTGACCCTGCAGTGCTCATCTAGTGTCAGTTGTCTTGCTGCTTTTTTCTTTTAAGAGTCTGTACATTTACAGTACAAACCAAGAAAACTGAATACAATAAATGATAACTGTGAGAGGATGAAACTAAAGCTAACTATATATTGCTTAACCCTATAGCTTTGTACTGATTGAGTAAATCCCCAATTCTGCTGCATTCATACACAATGCAAGTGCCCTTTTCAAATTTGTGGCCCTGCCCCTCCAAATCCATGTTCACGTCCCTGTTGGGACAGTTTCCAACCAGCAGCTCTACCCCTGAGCCACGTTAATACCGGTGTAGACATTTATACTGTGTGTGTGTGTGTGTGTGTGTGTGTGTGTGTGTGTGTGTGTGTGTGTGTGTGTGTGTGTGTGTGTGTGTGTGTGTGTGTGTGTGTGTGTGTCTCTGTGTGTGTGTGTGTGTGTGTGTGTGTGTGTGTGTGTGTGTGTGTGTGTGTGTGTGTGTGCGTGCGGCGCGCGCGCGTGTGTGTGCACGTGTGTGCGTGCGCACGTGTGTGCGTGCGCAGAGAAGTTTAACTTGAGACCTAGAGAACACAGACAGCGATGAAGACGAGGATGACGAGGGAGACATCATCGATGACATCACAGGTAAACACAGACCCAAAAAACGTAGGTAGACGCACACATGCGCGTGTCACAAGCAGTACTCCTCTAAGGCTATACAGTACATGGGACACGCATTGGCTATATGAATGAATAGTCATTATTAGTCAGTAATAATCACACGTTTTGTTTGTGTTTCTACTGAATGAAAATAAACAGTTTTATTTACATATGCCCTGGGCAAGTTTTAGTACCAACGCCTGAAAGATGCAACATAACGTGTGTGTGTGTGTGTGTGTGTGTGTGTGTGTGTGTGTGTGTGTGTGTGTGTGTGTGTGTGTGTGTGTGTGTGTGTGTGTGTGTGTGTGTGTGTGTGTGTGTGTGTGTGTGTGTGTGTGTGTTGTGTGTCTCTCTTTCAGTGACTTATGTCCTGATGCGAGTTTCTCCACATAAACTGTACATTTAGGTGACAATAAAGTGAATCTCTCTGTCTCTCAGTGGAGCCGCTGTCCTTCCCAGAAGTGGGAAGTCATTCATGCTGGAGGCGGGGCCAGACGACGTCCTAAAGAGCATCCTTGGATTGGGCGAGCTCACTGACCTCACGGTAACCAAAGACGTGACAGATTACAGCTACGACGTAAGACACACACACACACACACACACACACACACACACACACACACACACACACACACACACACACACACACACACACACACACACACACACACACACACACACACACACACACACAGGTTGAGACTAACATCTCTGCTCATGTTTAATTGTCCAAAGTGTGTGCCAACTTGCCTGAAAAATTAATCGTCAGTTTTAAAGATATACATTTTATGTTGTACATTATGATACATTATACGTTGAATTACAGTTTAATTTGAGAAATTTTTATTAAGTGAACAAGCAGTCCACGAAGTGGACTTGTTTACTTAATTGATATTGACTGCTTTTCGTCTTCTTCTTTTTCCGCCAAAAATAGCTGTTCTGGCTGAACCGTGCAGTCAGTTTTCGCGAAAATTGGTAATCTGGTAGAGGGTGATGCCAAACGGTGATGATGCGAAGCCTGTGACCACTGGTCAAATGGTGGCGCTATAGCACTCAACTGAAATTGCAAAATTTAAACACTTATAACTCATGAACTGCTTGACTCTCAGAAATGTAACTTATATTCACTTATGCGTCTGCTTATGCCGAACAACTTTTGTAGTCTGACTTTTGACCTCTGACCTTTAGATGAACCGCCATCTTGAATTATATGTAAAACAGTTAAAATAGCTGTTCTCCTACAATCTTTGATCAAAATGCATAACAATGACCTACACATGAACTTTGGAGCCATACGAATATGAAAATAGGTGTGAATTTTGTTTTAAGAGAAAAAATTATGTTTTTACGAGCCAATGAAAATTGCTCGTTCGTGAAAATGATTCTAATGCCCCTAATCTACACATGCAGCGTAATCTGCTTCTGATATTTTACAGTTTTGTAGAGGGGGATGCCAAATAGCAGCAAAACCAGTCTTACTCCAATTGCTCAAATGGGGGCGCTATAACAATTCTTTGAAACTGAAGCATTTGACCAATCATAACTTGGGCCTTGTTTGGCCAAAAATCATGGGACTTGTTTCTACGTGTTCCTTGATTCATGTGGAACACATCTGTAACTTTGACCGGTAAGCTCCACCCCCAGAGTGTCTGCCATTTTAAGCAGTTTGAAAAGTGCTCATGCCTGATTTTCTGCCTGGATTTTTGATTTGTACAACAAATGTGTATCCGCATTTGTTGTACAAACCGGTTTGCATTTGTTTGTACACACCATCACTGTGTTTGTGTGTGGACGTAAAGTACTTCTGTGGCCATCGTCAGAGTTTTGACGCCGCTAACGCACGGCTGAGTTAACACGAGATTAACGCGTTAATGCCGACACCTTTAATATATAGGTCCTCTCACAGGTGGGTTTACCAAAGATAGTGTATATAGCATGAGAACACACATCTGTAACTTTGACCGGTAAGCTCCACCTCCAGAGTGTCTGCCATTTTAAGCAGTTTGAAAAATGCTCATGCCTGATTTTCTGCCTGGATTTTTGATTTGTTTGATGGTGTGTACAAACTGCAAACCGGTTTGTACAACAAATGCGGGTGCACATTTGTTGTACAAACCGGTTTGCAGTTTGTACACACCATCACTGTGTTTGTGTGTGGACGTAAAGTACTTCTGTGGCCTGCCGCACCGAGGACAGCCATCGTCACTGTGTTAATCTCGCGTTAGTTTTTTTGACGCCGTTAACGCACGGCTGAGTTAACACGAGATTAATGCGTTAACATGGACACCTTTAATATATATATATATATATATATATATATATATTTTTTTTTTTTTTTTTTTTGAACCGCTAGATCCCTCCAAGATGGCAGTATAACACCATTCCATGATATCTTTCCAAAAAGTCACTCCAAAATGGTGGAGGCTGGTGGAGTGTCCTCTCTTGTCTTTGGTTTCCCCAAGCAGCATTTAGCTCAATGTTGGCCTTACACCACATTAGGGCTATTCTTTGCATGAGTTTTCTCAATGAATAAACATTTTCTGAATGCTGTTGAGATAATTATGCAGTGTGTGTGTGTGTGTGTGTGTGTGTGTGTGTGTGTGTGTGTGTGTGTGTGTGTGTGTGTGTGTGTGTGTGTGTGTGTGTGTGTGTGTGTGTGTGTGTGTGTGCTGTAATGAAATGTGTGCTGTTTAGTGTTTGATAGCCACCTCACTGCTTTTACAATGGAACTCACATGGCTTTACCAAACAATTGTTTGATAGCTGTGCTCTACTCCACCCGCATCCCCCCAATCAATGAAATGTTTGAATTACTTTGAAAATTAATTAATTTGACCATCAAATACATAATGCGACGTGGCATTGGTCATTTTATGAATCACATTAATTAATAAACAAAGGGTAGTTGTTTGATTAAAGGATATTTTATAAGCTGCTAATATGAACAAATGAGAGAGCACTCAAAGTATACACTTCATACAAACATAGTGCCGTAAACCAGTATACTTTTATATTGTATGTAGAGTTTCACATCAGAATGTGACTGATTGTCACACCCACATGTCTTATTTCTTCAGTTTTCCTTATAAACTGATTTGTCTTGTGCTTTGTTTATCCACTGCTGCACACTGTTGTAAGTGTGTTGTTTCATGATCTAAAATCCAATTTTAATGCAACGCACCAGAGCCATTTAGAGACAGAGTTGTGCCAATGATGTGGTACACAGTTACATTGGGTTAGTCACGTCATCAGTGGTCACAGTGAGCCTAACGGTGACACATCATAGTCTGAAACACATTGTTTCAAGTGAGTAAGATGAGATGTAAAATGACAGCCGGTTTGAATTATTTTACAGTGACAATTAAAGTCTCTGCAATGTGTGTGATTCGCTATTACTTAAAAAGACCTAACATAAAAGGATTCAAGGTGGTCTTTTACTTTGAGTCCAATGTATTTCTGCCTACTTCTCAATAGCACTGAGTTACACTCGCATATCATGAAAGTGACATTCACGGAAATGTCACTTTGTGTTGAGATGATAAAACTCAATGTAATGGTAATGGCACCAACTCAGTGGCCTTGTGGTTAGAGTGTCTGCCCTGAGACTGGGAGACCGGGGTTCGATTCCCAGCCAGGTCATACCCCGCCATTCTAGATTTCCAGTAGTAACCTACCCAACGAAAGCTTTGCATTGTACAAGCCTTGATCATTTCATGTAACAGTGTAGTGGTTAAAACATTGTGCCAGATTATGTTAGATTAACTTCTTGAACAAAGTGGCCATTAAACAACTGTTGTTAACTAGTGTCCAATCACATTTATTTCACAATTTCTTCTAGTTGTACTTGAATTGTACTGTAATTGTCCAAGCTTTTATCAGTTTTGTTGTAGGAGGCCAGGTTGACATGTAGGCTACTGTAGGAATTTTACATTTCATTTATTCATTCACTATTGTATGGACCCGGAGCAAAAGCACCCCCCTCAGATAATTTCTCAAAAATATGTTCCTTCTTCTGCATATTGTTCTGACTCCTTATTGCTGCTTGCTTGTTCACGTTTTATTGCTGCTTGCAGCTATATTTTTATTTATTTTTACCTGCAGCTCTAGATTTTTCTTATGAATCTAGAGTTGCAATGCCCTCCATTAACTCCCTACTCATCCAATTTTAATATGCGATTTGCTTGTATTAAACCACATTAAACTCACCAACATTGCAGCTCTAGGCCAAGCTTGAATTATCCTTTTTTCAACCTGCAAAGCAGATTTAGATTTGTATATGTTTTTTAGTCTTTAGTTTTTATACTATAGTAAGTAAAAAGTAAGTAAGCCTTGCCGAGCCATGATGTCATGAGGCTAGGATGAGCCATGAGGCCCATAGGCCAGGAGTCTATCTCCTGTTTCTGTGGTGTGAGGCAGCTTTGATGTACAAGTACACCCCCTGGACATAGTATGTCCCTGCGACAGTTTAATACTACTATACTATATTTACTATAATTAGATTAATACAGACACTACCAACTTCACTTAGAACACAACCAGATCAAATCATAGTATATCATACAGTATGTGTTTAATACATTATTCAATCAAAGCAAACTGCATAAATATTTACTTAAAGTTTGTGATTTTATTCCCGCCCTCCTCATTCATTTTTAACTTTGGAGTAACTTTGCGCTCAGGTCGCCTTTTCACTTTTGCTCTTTAGTCCTTTTGATCTTTGAAGCACCATCTCCAACTTATATTGTTCCCTGTATCTCCGTCAAGCACCTGGTTGCCCTTTTCTTTTGTTTACAGCCTGCTTTCTGTCAGTCTAAGACCATGGGAGCAAGATGGGCAGTTTTAAAGTCAGGGGCAAGCGGGACGTTACCATGTCTATGCTCAACCTAGAATCAACTCACACCACACACATACACACTACTGACGCTTGCCTGTCCTCCACAGCTGTTGTCTAATAAGGAGTCAGTTGGTCTCACGGAACCACTTTGACAGAGTCTGCTGTCTGGCCTTCCATCCTGTGGAGCCCTGCTTGATCACCGTCTCCGAAGACCACATGGTGAAGCTGTGGAACCTCACCAAAACACTACCCACCCACCAAAAGGTATGTAGATACTGACACTGTTACTACTATTTGTACCCCTTTTATTACAATCTGTTCAGACAGTAGACTATACAGTAGTGGATTCACATCAAGGTCTGGGTGGCAGTTTTATCCCTCCTCCGTGGAAACTGTGATGATAATTGAGGGTTTAACCCATTTTGGATGGAGGCCGATTCTACAGTATACAGTAAGTAAGATTACAAAAACATTGATCCCTGCGATATGATTGACTTCTTTTCTCAGAATTAATGATTATTGTCCCATGCCTACTTTGCTTTCCCATGCATACTGCTGCTTTCAACACAGTTATCCAGTGTGTCTTCTAACATGTCTTCTATGAAAGCGTGGAACACACTCCTAACTTTTAGTTAGGAGTTATTTAAATGTATTTGAAGTTGTCAAACTAGCCATTAGTTCAGAAGAAGCATCTTCCATAGGCATGAATGATCCGACAAATGTCATTGAAGCAAAGGCTATACAGCCTTATTTAGTGGTTTCCAGTCATTTTCAGTCACAGGATTTGATTTTGTTTTATTCAATTTATTCCATTCGAGTTCATATGGGTAAATCTTATATTATACTATTTTTTTTACTATATTTTATTATCTTTTGTGTACTAGTAGCCTATTCAAACGATTCCATTGCTTAGCTGCTGTCTGTGCCTTCCCTGAAACCACCACTAGAGGTCAGCAGTGACAGTGACTTCACAATCACTATGAGAGGAGAAAATTAAAACATAGACATTATTGTGGTCCTGATGATTTTTACACACACACACACACACACACACACACACACACACACACACACACACACACACACACACACACACACACACACACACACACACACACACACACACACACACACACCTTAGTGGATACAAACACTCCATTTCTCCCACGTTTTAAGTTGAATCCAGTTCTGTCTGTTGTTCTGGAGAAGTATGTTTATGTAGGATCAAGCATTTTCCAACATTCCATAATGGAACGTAAGCAGTAAAATATGCATGCTGCATGCCTGATATGTAATGTTCAGCAACTACAGACACATTGAAACAAGATTCATGCAGCACTCAGGGCCTAAAGCTCTCAGGCCTGGGGACTAAAGCTCTCAGGCCTGGGGGCTGATTTCAGTCCTGAGGATTTCATAGAGCCATTTAATGAGATCAGTGCAGATTTCCAAAAAATACTTTTCAGTCTTGAGATTTCGGGGGGCTTTAAGCCCTGAGCACTAGCTTTGCCAGCTTAGCTGCCCTGGGAGTACAGACACCCCAGTCACCTACAGCAATAATGTAGGTGACAGCTACTGGATCCAAACCCATCAACATCATGTGTGTGTTCAGGAGACTGAGCTGGAGTCTGATCCCTAACTGATCGGGCCTGGACTGGCCCGACTAAGTGGAATAGATTTTTGGCCTGACCCGGCTCTAAACCTAAACTCTTCCTGATAGGTAAATGCAGAAAAGAACTATTATTTACTACTATAATAAAAAAATCAATATATTTTTTTGGAGCCCAAGGCCCTACTGATTAGCATTATGGATTTACAGCATTACAGGCCCTAAATGTTGGGTCAGGCCTGTTTGGGTTCGGTCCTGGTCGGATTTGGGCAGAGTTTGAGAACTCTACTGTGATGGAGGCCAAAATAAAATAAAATGCCAAATAAGACACGCAACCATACCTGCTTGGTTCCATTGTAATCCATAATAGAACATTTGTCTAACTTTGTCAACGTTATTGATGGATATATTCTTTAATAATAACCATATATGGGTGACAACAGAAAAAGGACTGTATATCCTTCGATAGCAGAACAAAATTTAGAAAAAGGACCACCGACTATCAGATAGTCGGAAAACAGAGAGTACTTGAGTTGAAACCAATTGTAATAGTCTTAAGTAACACAAAATAAGTACTTAGCCCAAAATGTACTTACAGCAAGCTTTAAGAGCATTTAGGATTGTTAGTATATTCAATTATAATTCAGAGCTAAATGGATCCAGAGGTAAAATGGTAAACCTGGATCTGAGTAAATGTACCCAGAGGTAAACATCATGAAATGAGTGAAAAACACTCCTGAACCTGTAACCAAAGGGACCCTTGACCAAAGACGTGCAAGCAAAGTATTTTATTACCAGTCAACGGAGTTATGTTTCTTTGTTGAATAATCCAGTCGTATTTAGGTGGAGAGCATTTAATACCTGTATACGGAAGCACAGACAAACCATAATGAACAAAGGCTCTCCGAAGAGAATATTTAATAATAATATAATGAGAATATTTAACACAATTCTAATCACAATGAATTGTCGTCATAGTTACACATGGATAGGTAAAACAAAAACAATAAAAGATTATACTGGATGAAACCGGTTCAGAGATCAGAGTGACCTAGGCTAAGTGTCTCCTGGAACGGATATCATCATTGGCGACACAAAAATCAAGCAATGACTGTGCATTAGTAATGATAAACAGGTTTCAATCAGGACGTTCTGAAAACAAATAATGTCAAGATGTTCTTTATGTGATGTAAAGATGGCACAGTATAGAGACATGGTAGAACGTTTCTCAAAATAGCAGATCTACAAGGTGGTAGCGCGACCCAGTTACAAACCAACGGTATGACATATGTGAAATCATTCACAATAAACCTCAGAAATATGAAATATTTCTATCAGTTATTACTATCTACAAGCTCTGAAGTGTGTGTGTGTGCGCGCACGCACGCGCGCGTGTGCGTGCGTGCGTGTGTGTGTGTGCGTGCGAGCGAGAATCTTGACGTTAGTGGTGACATCATTTAGCACTGGAAATATTGTGACCTTTGACCTGGAGACCTAATAGCCAACTCTGGTGCTCCACGGACAAGGAGACACAAGTAGGCACACACATATATGCCACTTCAGGCCAAAACTTTTTTGACGCTCTGTTGTCAATAAATTGTTGGAGCTTTTAAAAGTTGTGCAGATCTATTCATTCCTCCCTGTTCAGTACTCTGTGGGGTCCAGCACCTGTTGAAATTTGTGGATGTGCGGGCATCCTTCGCTTTCTATAGTTTTCCCACTTAACCATAGTTTTATCCAGTGTTATAGGCATAACTAAACTAAAGAGCAGTGATCATCAATCTTCCCTTACAATCTGATTATAGTTGCACATGCACAGTAGTCTGCAATGCAAAATATGACACATAACAATTATTATAGTATCAAGAACAAAACTCTGATAATTACTTTTGTTGCATTTAATGTAGCTGTTTCTCTGAACATTCATGAAGTCAATGGCAAGGGCACGGTGGAAATGTGACAATGCAGCTTGAGAAACAGAGATGAGCATAACAATATGTGTTAGTAGGTGGCCTGTGCCATGTGTAATGATGGGGGGGGCAGTTTCCCATGTAAAGCCAAAGGGGAATTTTTAATGTGCCAATAAATGCGTAATTCATCAACAAGTGTTAAGTGTTGAAAAAAGGGCTTTGTTAATCTCTTCCTATTATTATGGTCAATGCCTGTGTGAAAAATCAGAACGATCGGTGCAGCCAGTGAGGAGTTATGCCGTTTTACGACATTCAGACATTTCCTTAATTATAGTATGGATGTATGCAGTTAAAATAAGCCTAAAGACACCATGAGTTGCTTTCATTAATTCATTAAATTTTGCTAATCAAAAGTAGCCTATCTTTGAAGTTATTATCCTTTCTGTTCTTGCGGCCGGACCTACCCTCTGGAATGTACTCCTCCAAACACATCAGAGATGACCCCTCCATCCCTACCTTCACCCCCACTGAGAACCGGTTTAGACCAGCCTCTCCAAGTTCACTTGTTACACAGGCTGTTGTTTCTAATCACGTTGTCCTGTCCTCATGTTCCCACCCCTGCCCCCACGCATGAAAAGTGTCTTTGTAACTGAGGCAACACTGTTGCAACTTTCTTCGTACTTTTTCTTCTCAAACTTGAATACAGGCTCTCAAAAACAGAAAGATAGAAAAACATGATGGAAAAATACTTCATTGTTTAAAAAACAACCTTAGGCCGAGACTTAAGATGGCTTTATTTTAACATGCTCATAAAGTGCCCTGTGCTCAAAGTACATAACCTTCATCAGTACTATTTTTCCTTCATTTTTTTTATACATTGTGATGTATAACTTCTGTCAAGTGTCTTTGAGTATCATTAAAGGTGCTATATAAGTCCCAGATGTATATATCTCTAATTAGTATTGTGTCATCTCAGGTCTATAATCCATGTTGTTTGGTTCATGTTGTGTCATGCCAGGTATCAACCACATCAACAGGGTGGTGAGTCACCCTACGCTGCCCATTACCATCTCAGCTCATGAAGACACAGCAAGTTCTTTGATAACAAGTCAGGTGAGAGTTTCACTGCAATAGTCACAGCTGATTGGACAGCCTGGGTGGCTGGCATAGCTGTCTGTCCTTGTCTGGTAGTCCAGTCTGACAGTTTGAAAGGCTGGACAAATAAAGACAAAATCCAAGAAAATAGCCTTCGGATTGGTCACAAAGCAGCCTCCTTCATTCTTAGTCTGCCCAGTTTCCGCTTCTTGATTGAGTACAAAAAATGCAAACGAAGGACAAATAAACAAAAATGATGTGATGTTGTAGTTTTCAGTGGTCACCTAAGAACAGGGGTGTCAAACTCTGAAAATGCATTATTAAAGATGAGTTTCCTGTCCTGCGTCTTCACCACGCACTGCTTTCATAGGAAAATATACATAAAGCAACATAAAGACATAACTATAATGAATATAATAAAATAAAATAAAATATGTGTTTGTGTGTGTGTTAATAATAATGTTGTTACTGTGTGTGTGTTAAGGGAAAGTGATCCATCCATGGTGGCTCACCTAGACGCAGTCACCAGTCAGGCTGTGGACACAAACGCCATCTAACTGATGTCAGGCAGTGACCAATCAGCTCTAAGATCTATTGAAGCAGAGGCTCTCAATCTATCATCTCTGAGGAGAAAGGTAAACTGTTTCTGTCCAAACACCTCTGTAAAGCCTCAACAGCACTTCTGCCTAATTCCATTATGTCTGTGTAGTGTAGACACTCAGCAGGATAGGAATAATGTTCTCAAATAACCAAAAATTGACCCTTATGGGTCTGTAACTCAGTTATTGGCTATGAAGACGTTGTTTTGTCTGTCACATTCAGTGACCTTATGACTCTCTGCCACGCGTTTTAAAAATGTTATACTCATCATCTGATTATTTTCTTTTGGGATTAAAACGATTTATAACATTAATATCATGCATATGAACCGTATGGCTGAGAACATTAATTAAGGTGGCTTGGAATGTGTTAATGGGCAGCTGTCAATATTATCAACAGCAAAACTGTCATAAATCTTGTAAACACAACCAGTCTTGTATAATCCATTCATATCAGTATTATTTACCATACATAAAGGTCTTCAAGATAATTCAGTTATTGTTATTCATTAAAAGCTAAGTCACCGTATTTAGCTAATCCATCGTCAGTGTCTGACTGTTGAAAGGTATGACACTAGCCTGGAAATGAAGACTTTAACTGGTTCTTATGAATGCCTGAATGTCACATCCAAATCCTCTCAAATGGTGCTGCAGTTTTGATGGATTCATACATTGGTCTCACAGCACTAGCATTATCAGTGCTGTTTATGTTTACTCTTTATCTTTGCTAATGTTGAGTTGGATTCATATTGAAGGTGTAACTTGTACGTCCTGCATGCTGAAACCTCACTGGTGACATTTTTACCACTGAGCCTTTAAGAATAAACCTTAAGAGTAGTTAGAGTACACCTCCTTAACCTGTGAGGATGTTGAATTTGGCCTTCCAGGAAGTACCTTTTATCAACCAGTAGGTGTCCTACCAGAGCCCAGGATTCCATCCAATCTCAATAGTAGAGCAAGGAGAGATTATAGGGAACCATGGCAATAGTTTACTGTATTAATATTAGTAATAGTTTACTGTATTCGTATTAGTTTACTGTATTACTATTGTATTAGGTCACTGTATTAATATTAATTCACTGTATACATATAATATGTATTAGTTCACTGTATTATTAGTGTGCTTTTGTGAACCTATGGATACCAAGTTAATTCTCACCTGGTATGCTATACTTTCAAATGTACATTTCAGTAGTACATTATAGTGCTGCACAATCAATAAAAGAAAACAATAAAAGAGCATGATCTTATAGATTCAGACACCTGTTAGCTCTCGTGTCTAAATTTGAGCTATAAGTCTTGCAGCACTAGTTGGTGGTCCAGTAACATTTCAGCTACTTGTTGCGTTTTTGTTACAACAGAGAATTCAAGAGAGGTTTAAGTCGAGCACTTTGATGTTGTCTGTATAAAACTAGAACAGTTTGGCTTGTTTCAGTAACTACAGATTTAAGTAAAATTAGACAATACATATGTTTATGGGGTAAAGGTTTAGAACGGTCCAGCACTAGTACATTGTTTAGACAGATGTTTCTTGGTTTAACAGGGATCTTAATTGTTGAGACACTACACTGTCCTCTGAATTATGCTAGTGTTTATGTCGCTCTGGATAAAAGTGATCCTTTTGGGTCCATAGAAGCCAGCATGTCGGCATACCGAAAACAGACGATCTACAGGCTTACATATGATTCGATAGATCTGCTATTTTTGCTATTTCGCTAATTGGAAGATGAAAGAATAGTGAAGTGATCAATGTGGTTTGAAGCATCTTCCATTGGCTCAGAAATGACACATTAATTGGCCATGAAGTATAGTCACTTGAGTACAGTACAATACTTGTATCTGACATTACTTTTGGATCCATGAGGACGAGTAGCAGAATGGGTTCCATACTGTTCGACACACATCCGTCCATGAAGAATCTGTTTTATCTATACATTAGTAATGACCACATACTGACAGTAGGAGTTTTGAAGTTGTCAATTGAACGAGTCATCAAATGGTCCTGTATTTCACACTACATCAAGGCTACGTCATTTGTTTTTAATTTGTTACTCCAATTCATTCTAATATCTATCTCTTTCTCTCTTCCATGTGTAGGATGTCGTGTTTACAAATGCAAGACCAATACAGGATGCATCTAGAGTGAACAGATGTCCCTCTATATGTGGGACAGTCCCTCATTTCCAAGACTTTTTAGGTGTGTCACACAAATTGAGACCCTGTGTGGCCCACATTGTGACTGACATGCATCAGTGTTCAATACCCTAATATGTGGCTTACTGTTGTCTTCTTACCTGCTATAGATGTGTTAATAATCTGAGAAGTATTTTCACACTCACTCCAGAGGGGCCATACTATACTGTACTGTCATGTCAAACAGAGCAGATCTACAAGCTGCAGATCAACTATTTTGCTATATTTGAATTGAAATCCCAAATTATTTTGGAATATGACATCAAGATGGTAATAATTTGTGAACCCTGTTTCGTCCCGCAACGTTTCCCCACTTGTCCCACAAATGCAATACTTCTGTCAGTTCAGAAATGACTGAACTGTCACATTTCTATAGGCTTGTGTTGAGTGGAGGGTAGAGGAGACAGTCTCCCCACTTTACTGGTTTTTAGAAGAGCCACTCGTTGGGGGGGCAGGCTGAACATTCAGAACGACACAACACCTAATCTTGCAGTAAACTGTGCACCGCTGTGATGGTGACCTTGAGAACATTAGTGGATGTTGCTGGGCTTGCTTCGGCTGGGCTAGCTTAAAGGACCCACATGCTGTAGCTGACTTTTTGGGGCTGAGGTCAGTACCCTATGTAGAGTACATCTTGGGGCGCTGAACCGAGAGACTTTCTGAGGACGATTTTGTTCTCTTGAAAAGCTGCAGTGTAGGGGAAGAGACCCCTGCTTGGGACCACCCTTTCCCGGAGCTGGTGATTTGGCCTGATTTGAAGGGATGTTCAGGACCAGTACTAGATGAAAAAGAGGGACATAATGTTGATTTGTAAACTATAGATGGGAAGGGATTCTGCGGAAAAGTGGAGAGAATGTTTCTTGAATGTGACAGGATTGGTGTGCTATTCAGTGTGCTAGACATTGGGCTCCATTTTCGTCACACATTAAACCCCTTATCCCTGCTTTTCATGTTTTACTATTTTGAAACACTTTTTTTGTAATAGTTCAACTTGCCAATTCCTTGACACGTTGTGAGCATGGACATTTTTGCACAGCAATGGTACTTTAATGATGTTATTTGTTTAGATGATAATGAGGCTTTATGTTTTGGACTGGTGTTCAGGTGAAATACCTTCTATGTGTAACTTCATGCATGTTTGTGAAATGACTGAAGTGACGGTTGTCCTTTTACCTTTTTTAGCTTGTAAATAAAGTGTTTTTAAAAAGTAAAACTCTCTCTCTCTCTCTCTCTCTCTCTCTCTCTCTCTCTCTCTCTCTCTCTCTCTCTCTCTCTCTCTCTCTCTCTCTCAGTCTCTGTCCATCTCTCTCTCTCTCTCAGTCTCTGTCCATCTCTCTCTCTCTCAGTCTCTGTCCATCTCTCTCTCTCTCAGTCTCTGTCCATCTCTCTCTCTCTCAGTCTCTGTCCATCTCTCTCTCTCTCAGTCTCTGTCCATCTCTCTCTCTCTCAGTCTCTGTCCATCTCTCTCTCTCTCTGTCTCTCACAAAGAACCAGTTTGGACCGCTGTGGGGTCTCGGGCTGGACGTTGAGAGGCGTTGGTGTAGAGGACGACACAAGGACCCTTCAACTGAAACACTGCTGCTCCTGAACGCTGCAGCCTATGGGATGGATGGATGGTTGCCATGGCCACAGTGTCCCATCCTCTGGGTGGGTGACCACACCCTGCTCATTGTCATGTGGCGGAAAAATGAACTCTTTCTAGCCAATCTTTGTCTTCCTTTTCAAGAATTATTTGCATATTTAACATAATTAGTGTAAAATAAAGTGTTTTTTTTAACTAAGAATCCCCACTGCTCTCCCCCCAGCTGTTGCTATGGGTGGCGTATTTTAACCACCATGTGGTGTACCAAAACTACGTTTTTTTTTGTTGTTGTTGTTGTTTCGTCTAATTTGCATGATTCATACCCATGATCAAGTAGCATGATTACGGTAGTACCATGAAAGTATTTTTCTAGTCTTCTAGTCAATCATTTGCATGAGTATGGACTCGCTGTATGTAAAATTGAACTAACACTATATTTCTTAAATGTGTAGGTAGGCTATGGATGCCAAAATGGTTTCATAGTCACAGTCATTGTTTACCTGGGGGCTGGAGTCATACTTGAGTAATACTACTGCATTATGGTCCCAAAGATTTAGAAGAAAAACTGTTTAAACAGGCTAGACCTTAGACATGAAGCCTAAGATATAAGATCCTATAAACAGCCATGTGATTATACAAAAAAAAAGTGGAACATTTACCAGTATACATCATATTTTAGACAGTAATAAAAGACACACAACACAAAATAATGTTGCAAACAGCTACACCCAAACTAGCCCCAATCTTAGGCCGCAATATGTTCCTCAATTCTCTACACTCAATTACCTTAATGTGCTTCTTCTTGAGCCACTCTTTGTTGCCTTGGCCGTATGTTTTGGGTTGTTGTCATGCTGGAAGACCCAGCCACGACCCATCTTCAGTGCTCTGGCTGAGGGAAGGAGGGTTTTGTCCAAGATCCTGCGCTACATGGCCACATCCATCGGCCACACAATGCGGTGAAGTTGCCCTGTACCCTTAGCAGAGATCAGCCCCAAAGCATAATGTCTCCATCTCCATGCTTGACGGTGGGGATCTTGTTGTTGGGTTTGTATTCAGCATTTCTCTCCCTCCAAACACGACAAGTCAAATGGATGCCAGAGAGTTCAATTTTGGTCTCTTCTGACCACATCACCTTCCCCGCAGCCTGGTCTGAATCATTTAGGTGTTCATTGGTAAACTTTAGACGGGCCTCTATGTGCCTTCTTGAGCAGAGGGACCTTGCTGGGTACTGCAGAATTTCAATCCGTTACGGTGTACTGTGTTACCAATGTTTTTTTTTTAGTGACTGGTCCCAGCTGCCTTCAAATCATTAACAACAACACCATCCCCATCGTCAGGCATGGAGGTGGAAACATTATGCTTTGGTGCATTTTCTCTGCTAAGGGTACAGGGAAACTTCACTGCATTGTGTGGTCGATGGATGGGGCCATGTACTGCCACATCTTGGACAAGAACCTCCTTCCCTCAGCCAGAGCACTAAAGATGGGTCTTGAAGAAGCACATTAAGGTCATGGAGTGGCCTAGCCAGTCTCCAGACCTTAATCCTCTAGAAAATCTATGGAGGAAGCTTCTAGTTGGCAAGCAACAGCCTCGAAACCTTCAGGATTTGGAGAGGATATCTAAACAGGACCAAAATCCCTCCTGAGCGCAACCAACTACAAGAAACGTCTGACTTCTGTGCTTGCCAACAAGGGTTTCTCCAACAAGTACTAAGTCAGGTTGTGCTTAGGGATCAAATACTTATTTCACCAGCTCTAACGCAAATTCATTTATAACTTTAAATAATATTTTCTTATGGACATTTTTGTTCATATTCTGTCTCTATTTGTTTAAATAAAAGTAACATAAAATGACAGAGTGCTCATTTCTTTCTAATCATGAAAACCTACAAAATCATCAGGGGATCAAATAATTATTTCCTCCACTGTATCAGTCCATTTGGGCAAGTGGCTCTATGACCTGATTTAGCCCAAGAAGGAGTGGCATTTTCTTTTAATTTCCTTTGGGTCAAACCACTTCCAAAGCCTGTTGCTACACCCAAAGATTAGATTGGCTGGCGGCTGGTGTACGGTACAGAGCTTGGATAGTTGTTAAGAATGACCACCAGCCTTTACTGCACAAATGCACATAAAGCATTGTGAGGCTGTTGTGTTTCAGCACCACGGATAGATCCCCCCCCCTGCCTCTCTCTCTTCCCCTCACACACACACCACACACTGAGGGGTTGAGATTTAGCCCCCCTGGATCAAAAACTAAAGAATTATATTGTTATATAAGACTTTTGTCCAAAACTCAGTGATGCTGTATTGTTGTGGTATACCATAGCAGAGGTAATCTTTCTTTCACTACACTCTTAAGAGTTAAATAACGTGCCAGTTGCCACCATTTTTTTTAACATGCCTTCATGCGTAAACAGTTTCTCTCTGTAATAAAGTGACCTTGAATGATGAATGGACTCTTGTTTTGAAGGGAGTGACCGTCTCAGTCTCGGCTGATAAAATGTTCTCCCTCAACTATTTGATGAACTAAATATCCTCTAAAGAGACACATTCAAGGTTGGAAAACAACAAAGATTTCATTCCACTCATTTCTATTCATAGCTTTAATATAATTAATTTAATGTGTTTATTAATATGTTTATTTATTCACTTTAATGTAGTTAGTGTTGTATAAGGTGGTTAGTCCTATAGCTATCACATGTTCCAGGTGACAGGTCCTGTAAGATATAACCAGGAACTGAGACGAGAACAAGGCCAGGTCACAGGATTTCAGCGCTAAGTATCATTTTAATAGCAGTTTTATTCTGCCAACTGTGACTGCTATCTGTATGGAACATTCCTTCTCGGTGTTGTGTAGTTCAGAGTATCAGAGATGAGGTAATGCATCTGGGTTAAACCTGAATGGACTCTGAAGCTGTAGCCTATAGGTGTGTGCATTCAACAGTGCAGTGTGCTATACGGGTATAGTCCCCAGCTAGCATACGGCAGGGTATCTGTGTGCTGTGAAACTGTCAGGTATGAAAAGCCAGCGGTGCCTCAGATGACCCTTGACCTCCTGCCATCACAGAGCAATGAAAGGCTGAGGTCCACCCCCCTGCACCAGGCTATATATACTGTATACAGTTATCAGCAAATGATAGTTGAAGATTTTACCAAGTTAATTAGCAAGTGTACCAAGTGTTTTACATTACAGACACCATTATGTGTTCTCTGGTGAACCCAGGACAGCAGAGAACGTGCGTGCACACCTGTGTTCACTCGTACAAACGATTCGAAGCGTGCAGGAGAGGCATAGGCTACACCTTGCCAATACGACGCTATATTGTCAAAGGTTATTTACTGTAGGTTGGTGTGTAATCAAAGCTGAGGCCAGATACTTTTTTGTTGTGTTTGTTTCAATTTCACTCTGTCGTTGTGAGTTTTCTTGGGGAATTTTTTGAAGCTGCACTTTCCCTGTCTCTCACAATTTATTTTTCTTAATAAATTAACATTTTTTAACATTTTTCATTTGTTAGATTCAGTGACAGTTTTTTGGTTGCTTGGCCCGTTTTCTCAAAAAGAAATGTTAATAATGATTAGAAATTAAGGTTTTTCACTGTTCTATTCTCCCTTCCATGCATGCAGTGATAGACTCGTGGTGACACACACACACACACACCTCTACAAAGCACTACACACTCACCCAAGGCCACAGCAAAAGCTTTGGCCAGACTATCTGAAGCCAGATAATGCATTTATCGATGCCTTTTTAACCCATACAGTATTATTAATGGAGAAGCCTATTAGAAAGTCACCTGCAGTGGTCTAAATGTCTCTGGGTTGAGAGTCAAATGTATATAATTATTCATCATTAGGATTTATAATAAACATAAATAATCAATAGAGGACTGTATGGTCTACATGCAGAGGAGGAGAAGAGAAGGGGTGGGGGTGATGCAGACAGCCTTCGTTTGGGTCCTGCCTGTTAATCAACAAATTAATTAATTCTGAGCACATTTACACTAACAGCTATTATAACCTCCTCCAACCCGTATGCTGGATTTCATCTCATACATTCTAAAGTGACAAAGTTTCCCTTAAATGTGTAAAATTAAAGTTAAGATGCGCTGGCTGTGAGATTAATTCCAACCCTGCAGTCTCTATATTGTATAGCTATTGTGAAAAACTAAAATAGGTTTTCAGAAAATAGCAGATCTACAAGCTCACATCGTGTGTCAAAGGGCTTAAATGTTTACATACAGTGAACAGTGGAAGCATTCATAGGAATGGAAAGTCATTATTTATTCACGTGATTATTGTAGATCTGCTGTTTCGCCAAAACTGTTGTTCTATTAAATACTCAGCAGTTTAAAGACCACTTAGTTTTACATGTCATGGTAAAAGCTTCATCCAACATCAATATAGTAACAATAAAAGACACAAGTATAGGACAATATTAGGACATAAAGATACTTTTATTGACATTCAGTTCAGATTCTGGTCAGCATTGAAGTGGTACTAGTTGTTCTCCTTAAATGTGTAAAATAATGAACAAAGGTATGTTTTGGAAAATGGACATAAATAATGTTATAGCATACCTGATTTTAAGTTGAGCTGTAGATTTACCATCCAACATCTTGTAAGGGATAGTGGCTATAGTGTAGGTCTTAATTATAGCATTTGTAAAAAATAAAAAAGTGTAAATTATAACAGTATTGGTCCTTTGGTCCTAATGTTATTAGAAAAATATATATATTATTATATTGATGCACATTTCAGCAGTTCAATTTCAGCATCACCATTTTGTAGTCAATTATAAACCAATGTTTCTCTCTGTCCTGTTATTTTGTTGTTTTTTGTTTTTTTTTACCCACGATTTTGAAATCCATTTTTCCCCCAGTGCAAAATTATCTCTCTCTCTATCTCTCTCTCGCACGCACGCACACACACGCACGCACGCACGCACGCACGCACGCACGCACGCACACACACACACACACACACACACACACACACACACACACACACACACACACACACACACACACACACACACACAGAAAAATAAGACTGTCAAAACTGTTTTGCTGGACCCTTCAGAATTCAGACCAAGGTTATATTTAAAGAACATTTAAATAAATAGTTCTATAAATAACCATTAAAAGTTCCCTCAAATAATTACAACTGAAAAGGTCAGAAACATGAAAAACCACTGACTAAATGAACCATTTAAACACTCTTATTTTTCTGTGTGTGGTGTATAACTTTCAAACAGTGATACAGCATAAATGTACAGTTGAAAAAATAAGTATAGTAAAATCTATCAGTGTAAAACCTTTTTCACACAAAGGTTCACCATGCAGCTCCTCGTGTCCAAACGGTCACAGTGTAGTGTGATATGTCTTGGTGCAGGTTGACACACGTTGTCCCAAGTGATTCAACACATATAAGTCAATGGACCAAATCACACCAAAGAGACAAGACCGTTTTAGTGTTAACACTCTGTTTGGACCCATGGAGGTACAATGTGACCCTTTGGTGTCAAAAGGGATTAAAGGCACAAAGAAAGTCCATCTCAACCAGTGGTTTTCAACCTTTTTCATCCCAGGACCCACTATTTCTTGAGCCACGGACCACCATTTGAGGACATTTTAATCCCACAGTCCCTAAAACTTTAGATTTATTTTGCTTTTGTCCATAATACCAAGCTGGATTTGGCAAACATACAGATCAAAATGACCATTAATCTTCTACAATCTACATCCTCTAGTTGTGTAGATATGGGCTAATTCAGATGGTGAACATTTTAAATCTTGAGAGTTGTAACTGTCAAAGAGTTAACCAACTGTCCATCATTTAGCCTGGGGACCACCTGGAACCCTCTCCAGGACCACTGGTGGTCCCCGGACCACTGGTTGAAAACCACTGATCTAAACAACAACATCACACTGCTCTGGAGACAAACTTGTAGAATGTAAAGTTTCTCAAGTTTTTAATCAAATTTAAACAGGGTTTAACCTTTTTACGGCCCGAGGAGATGATTTCTACAAATTACCTTCTAAGTCAGTAGTTCTCAAACTGTTTTGTGCCCAAGGACCCCCGGAATATCAGCATTAATTTCTAAATTGTTAGGGACGGATGTGAGGTGTCAGTTTCACAGGTTGAGAGAGTTTCACCAGCATCGGGCCAGGAAACCTGCTGGTGGCGTGGGGATTCCTGGAGACCTAAAGATGACAGAGACACGTTTAGATTAATCACATAAACAATGTTTTCACAAAACATTTTCAGAAAAGGTCAGATTATGAAGATAATTTGATTTTTTTTTTTTTTTTTTACAAATCTTATATTTTACTGAACTGCAGTAAGGACTGAGTATTGACCTTTGATCTCTGCTGGCTGAAGCATAATGTTCATAATAGTTCATTTATAATAATAACATAAACATTATAATGTATGTTTGGTTATGTAATATGTTATGACATATAGAAGATCATATACCTTTTCTATCTTTATCCTCTGTCTGGATTCAGTGGTGGAGGAACGGTTGTGACCTCCAATGACCGCATACAACCCCTCGCTGGAGAAAGACCAGAAAACAAATCATTATTACATTTTAATTACATTATAAATAAATAACTATTTAACATTCATCTATAAGTAGCACACATATGTGTAGGCTTTAAAACATTACATATTAAATCACTTCCTAAATCCTTAAAATATCACATCTACAAAATGAAGTTTTGTAGAAGTTTTCAGCTCATTAAAACCACACTAGGATCAGGGTTTAAATGGTTAAATTAAGACTATTTTTCACTATTAGTGTGAATCAGTGTGGAAGTTATGAAATGACAGAAATAATAAACTGTAGTAACAAACTGTTAATTTCATAGTTAATGTGTGTTTATTACTAGGCCCGGTCAGTCAGAACATGGAGCTCATCGATGAGGACACCTGCTCCATAATAGGTTCCATCTTCAGACTGAAAGATAAAAGTTAAAGTGTGAATCACAGACAGAGAATAAAAGGTTGTGTGATCTTGTAGATCAGTTCCGTGTGACGTTGTCCTACAATGGAACATAAATGAAACATCCTCCAACATAATGAGTTGTTAGATTAGCTCAGTGCTTCTCAAAGAGAGTCTGGGGACCTGCAGGGGTCCCTGGGGAGTCCAAGGGCTCCCCGGGGCGTCCAGGGGCTACCTGGTTGGGTCCAGGGGGTCCTTAGCCAAACGATCTACAAGCTCACAACATGTCACATCGTGGTGAGTTGGTAGATCTGCTGTTTTCCAAACATCTTGAAATTGAATTATTTACTCTTATTATTATTATTCTGTCGCCAAATCCATATTAATTTGGGGGTCCCTGACACGACAGCATTGAGAAGCACTGAATTAACTGAAGCAAATGTAAATATTAATTTAATTTAGCATTAATGTACACCCATTTAAATTGATCTGCCCTATTTGAAGGAAGAAAAAAACGTGTGTGTGTGTGTGTGTGTGTGTGTGTGTGTGTGTGTGTGTGTGTGTGTTTGTGTGTGTGTGTGTGTGTGTGTGTGTGTGTGTGTGTGTGTGTGTGTGTGTGTGTGTGTGTGCGCGCGCGCACGTGTGCGTGTGTGTGTGTGTGCATGTGTGCGATGAGCCTTGGCTGTCCTGTTGAGCATAATTAATTAATTAAAGTATAATCAATTACCTCAAACCATACCATCCATGGCCAGGAGTGTGGCTCAACAACTTCTCCATTCTCCACCTTTAGATCTGGAATCTGGTCCCTGATCCCACACTGGGGCCCTTCGTCTCTCTTCTCTGCACAGGACAAAAGAAACACAACATGCAGGACATGAATAACAGCTACAGTAAATACATATAGCATTACATTTTAATGAGTGAGTGTGTGTGTGTGTGTGTGTGTGTGTGTGTGTGTGTGTGTGTGTGTGTGTGTGTGTGTGTGTGTGTGTGTGTGTGTGTGTGTGTGTGTGTGTGTGTGTGTGTGTGTGTGTGTGTGAGTGAGTGTAAACTGCAAATCACTTGAATCCTAGCACCCTGTTTTAAAGAGAGCATCTGGCGAAAAATAGGTAGTATAGGTAATAGGAGCTTGTAGGTTTGCTATTTTCACTTGCAGGAAACTGCCAAACTCTACAGGAGTTTAAGAGAGAGACACAGATCACAGAGATCCACTTACTTGTTGGGCATTTTGAGCCACAGAACCTCCATTTGATAACATTTAGTCTCTCGGAAACCCCAAAGACATGTTTGGTTCCATGATGACATGCTGTATCAATGTTTGGTAGGATAGGAGAGATAACAGGCATAACAATCACAGATCCGCCTCAAGGACCTCTGGAGTGTCTGCTAAATGCCTAATCACTAAATATGACACTTGTCTTACCATAGTGGGCAAGCAGGCCAGTCGGCAGCCCTAAGCCCAGCACCACGACCACAGCGGCAGCAACAACCATGTAAGGTCTTGTGTCCATCTTGTGTCACAGCAGAGCTCCAGAGCTGAAAATCACACAAGAACACACACAGTTTGAGCACAGCAGCAGGACTGGGGTGTGTGTGTGTGTACAGCAAAAATAGCTGATCTACAAACTCATAACGTGCCACACCGCAACACTTTTATTTAAAGGGGTATTCCACTTTCAAAAAAGCTTTTGGTCATTTATGGTCTACTCAGCCTCATATGAACACACCAGACAGTTTATAAGTTACTCCTTTCAGTATTTAGATATTTGATGTTCTTTTTAGCGCCTCCAGCTCCTTCCCATAGAAACCCATTATAACTTAAAACTCCATTTTAACCATGACAGATTATTCGAAAACAACCAATCTTTTCTCTGGTGACTGATATTGTCCTCAGAATACGTGAGAGGACCGTGGAATTTCATTTACAGTTTTTATTTATTCTTAAAATATTGTTTTGGAAAATGTAGCCGAAAATGGTCTAGCCGAATAGACCATAAAATGATCAAAAGTTTTTTTGATAGTGGAATACCCCTTTAACGTGACTGATTTTACAATAATCTATTGGGGTCCCAGAGATAAGAGATGAGTCACAATGACCAGTGTTGGTCATTGTGAATACTGTACATTAAGTATGCTGTAGTGGAAAAATCTCCAGGTGCTCCTCTGAGTATAGGCTACTGGACCAAAATAGTTATGTGCACCCTGTCTATAAGCCATATTAAGACTGGTGGGTCAAAGTGAACAACCAATATTTGAATATGATATCCTGCTTTCACGTGATGAAAATGAAAAATTATCAATGACTCAACCTGTTTCTCTCCACTTTCAGCTAATAAAATAAATCATCATATTACCAATAATAGCCAACAGTAGGCTACAATTAGACTTAAACATCGCAGATCAGGGACCACTATTTATTCAGCATTTGAGCCACGGACCACCATTTGAGGACATTCTTTAGCCCCGCAGACCGGAAAACTAAAGATTTATTTTGCTTCTGTCCATGACCATTCATCTTCTAGTTGTGTAGACTTGGACTAACTCACATGATGCATATTTTTAACTCTTGAGAGTGTAAAAATGAAACCAAATGGACCCGCCAGGGTCCATTTGGTTTCATTTTTACGTTCTTAAGAGTTACATCTGGTTAACCAACTTAGCTGGGGACCACCTGGAACCCTCTCAGGGACCACCTGTTGAAAACCCCTGCTCTGAGTGAAAGACAGGCGCGTGCCCGCGACAGTTGAGTTTACTAGAGTTCACTTGAACGGAGGCTAATCAGCCAATCAGCATTGTTTCTGATGCTATAGGCCCCGCCCACATGGCCTGCAGCCGCCACCTGACTCCTGCCTGCCTGCATCTACCATGGCATCTACATACATTCACCCACTGTCCTGTTGGCCACATTACTTTGTTTTTCTAATATATTACTTAATACCACCTGACTCCTGCCTGCCTGCATCTACATACATTCACCCACTGTCCTGTTGTTTTTCTAATATAGCCTATTACTTAATACCAGACCTGAGAACTAGTGGACAGCAGATTTAGGCTACTCTCAATGACCGGTTGGAATGCAAATGCATGTATCCTCATCTGGCAAGCAGAACGGCACATCTTCCCACCAAACGTCACTCCTGAAATCACTACTGGCGTAGAGACCTACAGTTAACACATTAAATGTATTCCTTGAATTCATGGAAGCCAATAAAAGACATGATGACAAATCACCACTTTTGGCCGAATGGACCAAATCCATTTGAAGTCACAAGACAGTTGCAGTTAAACATGGAGCCTTAACACAGAAATTAACGATTCCTTGATATTCCTTGAATTTATGGAAGCCAATAAATAACAATGACAAATTATAGAAAACGCAGGCCTAATTAACTTCTGCAGTTGTCAGACAATGTGACAAGAATAGGTGCAACAAGACGGATAGACAGAAATTAATCTAAAGTAATGCACCGATATAGCAGAGACCCCGGGCGGGTCTACACTCTACACCTCAAAATACGAATAAGTTTTCAGTTTGCGCAAACATACTTTTTCGTCGGAAAGTGGTGGATTTTGGGGGTGTTCCGAAAGAGTCAATTTGCAAATGGGACATGGAAACTGGATTTCCAACTGGAGGGCACTGGACGCGCATTATGCCGCACTTGGGGAATTCCACCCATTTTCAATATTTTCTGAGAGCGTAGGCCTATACTGTGAAACAAATGGACCCTAGCGGGCCAATTCGGCCAGTAAAATAACAGCATTTACTATGGTGAGAGAACTTTCTTTTTTAAATCAATGTATTTATTGATCCCCCACCACATCCATACATATTTTAGAGATGAGTACAGCGCAAATTAAGTAAATCTGTTAATTGTATGTAATTTCAACACTTATAAAGTACAATAAGTCTGAGTTATTTTTTAATAACATTCTTATGCTGTTGCTATTTTATCATTGCATAGGCTATTCGACACACTGCATGCTCTCTCCACAAAAGCACATTTCTCTGTCCAATCCTGCTGAAAAGTACAACGTCCATCGTCCAAGTACATCGCCATTTTTTGTCTTTTAGCCATCGACACTTTTTTGTTAATAATTAAAGATTTGCGAGCCAGATGCAGCGATATCAAAATGGACACATCTGGCTCCCGAGCCATAGGTCCCCTACCCTTTGTTTCAAATATGGAGAGGAAAAACTTACTTTTGATGTGTAGCCTACGCTGTGATTTGGCTCCGTCTCTGTACCGATCTACATATATTCCATAAAGTTCAAGCTGCAGCAGCTAGAGTTGAGCCGAATTTTATATAAAACCATCCTCAATGACGTATAAGCAAAACACACCTGCCCACCCCCCCTCTCTCTCTCCCTCTCTCTCAGATGAGGTTACAGGTTGACAGGAGGTTAGTTGCACATCACTGCCCTCTTGAGGCGTGTTTCGGAAGAGCGCGATGACGTTACGCCTGCGACGACGACGTGCAATGATTGCCATGTTCATTTATTATAAGCGACCGTGGACTTGTTTTTCGGTAAGGCAAACTTGCTAAAACCTATTTGCATGTTGATATATTCAGTTTGTATTCAGAGCTCCAAATTACACCGTAGAAAGCACCAGAGTCTATTTCACAACACAAAGTGTTTCTGAACTGGAGGTCAACTTTTTAACTGCCTGGATGTTGATATTCATTTTGTTCTGTAGCCTGTTCATGTGTCTATCTCTTAAACATGTTGCAGTAGGCCTACTGCCTGTCATTCACCTCTCTCCATATAGTTATTAGACAGTCACATAATGTAATGGCATTTACAAGATTTGGCTTCATCGGTTGTTGGCGGTAGCCCACGTTTCAGCAGCTAGAAACTATTTTATTACTCTATGGCTAGAAATGGACAGTGGGACACGGACACTCACACACGCATGCACACGCTTCTCCCCCAAATCGTCGCACACAAACTGGCAACACTGACTGCCATACAACGCCTGCGACACGGCTCTTCCACGGCAGAGCCATCTAGTAGAAAAGTTGCGCCATTGAGGGGCCAGAAATTGAGAGCTGGAGCGCTGGACTGGAAAAACAGTAGTTGGGAAACTACATGAGGGCAGCGTAAATAATAGCATGGACATGTATTTAAAGTAAGTACAGTTAGTACTAGAAAAGGTCTGCATGAAGGAATCTGTCCCTATTTCGTGTCCCCATTCTCAATAGAAGTCTATTTAGAAGAGCGGCCATTAGACCGGCCCCATGAAGTGAATGGAGTTTGCGTCTGTCCATATTCTAATGGTCTGCTCAGCTCCATGGTGTTGTGACTGCGTGTTACTCCCACGGTGTGTCCACAAACACCCACTCACACCATATAGTTATTAAGTTTGTCTGTAGAGGAGATCTGCTTGACTGTCGTCTTTATTCGGCCAATGGCGGTTATTTTAAGCCGCAGGACAGCCGCCGGGTAGACATTAAGGACAAAGTGTTCTGCGGAACTCTATAAATCGCTTCCACATAGTATTTTTTTCCGGAGGGGTGTGAAGCCATGTAGAGCTGCGAGAAGAATGAGCAGTCATCAGCACACTCCAACAACAACAACACATGGAACCCATGAAGATCATGATGATGATGACTACACCGTGCAGCAGGAACTTGAACTAGAGGCTCTGTCGTCTATCTTCGAAGATGACTTCGAAGATCTGCGGAATAAAGATCCATGGAAGGTAACAGAGCTGAGGTTAAAGCGGATGGGTGGTGGGGCAGTCAGGGGTCCCTGCTTGTAAAGGTAACGTTGTGTGCAGTGCAAACAGCAAAGCATATGGTATCTGGCATTGTGCATGCTGTATGTTGGTGTATTATTATTATTATTAGGTTCTTATTTTATACACACAGTTGCTAAACCTTGGTCACCGAGGTCTCACTTGTGAAGTTGGTATTTTCATCAAAAACGTACCGAATAAAGGCTACATGCTATAATTATTATAATTATTATACCGTAGCTACCTAATACCTTCTCTTACCAGACGCGCGCGCGTGTGCGTGTGTGTGTGTGTGTGTGTGTGTGTGTGTGTGTTTTCATGCATCACTCCATGCTAAATAATACTGTGCATATATATCATATCATCATGGAAAATTATTATTTATTCATTACTTTAAAAAAGACATAGGATCTTTAGGCTAATTCCAAAATGTGGAAAATGTTTCTTTGTCTGGCTGCACAGGATCAGGATGGTTAAATGCATAGTGAATAGTAAATCACTGTAAATCACAGCAAAAGCAACAAACACAGCACAGCCACACAGACAGTCCCCGCAACGTTAATGGACATTTTGTTCCAGTGCATGTGTTTCTACAATCTAATACTTGTCCTGTAGGTCTGACCCATCCATCAGTTCGTCATATGATCTCAGTTGATTGCATCTATTGTAGGTTAAAAGGCCTCCAGAGATTTATCTCTACCTTAGACCCAATGGGCTGAGCAATGGACAGGAATGCCACGTGACGGTGGACTTGCACGTCAAATGCCCACCCACCTACCCCGATGTGTGAGTATATATCCGACAAAGATCTTTTAGGAGGTTGACAGCTGAACTGTTTGTTGCATGTTGTCATGTCATTTGTTGGCATTTGTTGATGCTGCAGTTGTTTCTCTGCAGACCAACCCTTGCTTTGCCCTCCAGTACTAGTAACAAATCCTTTTTGTCAGACTCATGTCAAGCGGCGCTAGTGCATGGGGGAGCGAGTGAGGCTTGCTTCAAATAGCAAATGTTTGCTATTCGAAGCATGGTAACGGCTTGGCTGCATTGTGAGGTTTTTTTTTGCGAATATGAGTTTTGCTCTCGCTGTTGTAATGCACAAACAGGCCTCCTGAGCTGGAGTTGAAGAACCCCAAAGGACTCTCCAATGACAACCTCCAAAACCTCCTGACAGACCTGAACAAGAAAGCAAGCATGCGGTGTGGCGAGGTGAGAACATGTGCAATATACGGATTAATGCATCCACACACAGCTCACGAAATATTCTGCTATGTTTGCACATTGTTGCGCTTCGCCCAGCAAATATGGAGGTTTTTCGTCATTAGTCATGTTTTCGAAATCTCCGTGGGTGACTGTAATCTGTGGGGAAGTATCTTGTGTCTCCGATGTCTTACAGTGGACAGCTGGTTAGGAAGTGTAGCTCGGTTTCCACTTCATTTTTTGTGCAGTGGGAAAATGGGAACATAGTCTGTGTTCTCGGAATACAGGTATGCCTAGGGCGCCGGGCGGCCTTTCTCGAAGGTGAGACCGTGCAAGTTAGTTTTGGGTCAGTCACAGTGCTTAGGCATTTCACCATAGTTTATTCTCTGTTTAGAGCCAGATAGCATTCTAGTTTACTCTGCCTTTGTGTTAGATAGTTTTCCTTACACACACGCACGAAACCAGGCAATTCATGGCTCTCATGTCTTGCAAGGTGATGATCTACGAGCTTGCGGACCTCGTCCAGACTTTCCTGAGCGAACACAACAAACCGCCGCCGAGCTCCTTCCACGAGGAGATGCTGAAGAACCAGCGCAGGCAGCAGGAGAAGCTGGCCCAGGAGGAGCAGCAGAAGCTGGACAAACTTCGCAAACAGGAGGAGGACATGGTAAGGAAATGGCTTTCCATAGCATTGCTGATGAGAAAACATAGCAATCTTGCTATGTTTAGAGAAGTCGGTGTCCGTTCCCACATTAGTTTATTGTACGAGAAAGACGCCTTTAAGAAGCTATGTAATGTCAGAACAGCTCAGCTCCATATATGGAGATTAACACTTTTTTTGCCCTTGCAGTAGAGCTACGTCGCGCGTTATCATTATGAATAATAGTTATGACCGATGCCTCTTAGGTTGATCTACGTCTCTCTACGTCACTTACCGTCGCTGGTTTGATACGATCCCAATGATAACAGCAGCGAGCAGCGACCGCATATTCCATTCAGAACGGACCAAAATAAGGGACGGACCAACCTGGAACCGGAAGTGTGTCGCCAACTAACTTGTCCGACGGGAAACATGGACCGAAATATGAAATATGACTTTTAGATGAAAATCGCTGGCACTGGCTACCTCAAAAAATATGAAAAAGGGCTGGCACTGGCTGTGTTAAGGGTGGCAGCGGGGGCAGTGTTTTGAATGGACAGGATGGACATCATTTTCAGAACATGTTGAGAACGCCAGTTTTTGCCGGCTGCCATGCATGGCAGATAACTATTGGGGCAGGCCCGTCTAGAGTTTATGGAATATCAGGACAAATGTCAGTCACAGAAAGGATGAATGGGGAAGGATCACATTCCAGTATAAGGGCTTAATATCCCTGATTACCTTCATTAAAAAAGGTATTTTGACTGTTGCAGATGGATTAATGCTCATGAGTGGTGATAGGCTAAATCATACAGGACGCTAGTGCCAGTCTTCACCTGGTTTAGGATAGTTTTGTGTTTATTAAACCAGGCAAAAGTGTATGCATTGGCAGGCAATGAATGAGACTCTGGCAACGTTCCTATACAAGTAGTATTAGAGAATGTAAATTGTGTATGTTGTTATATAAAGTATCTGCCAGTAGCAATGTTTGCTATGGACAGCTAGTCTCTGCCATGCTATATACACCCAGGTGTAATGGCCACATTGGCTATTCCACCCTGGGTGCAAAGAGCACTGTTGGCTGCTGACACCTTGACGCTAATAGTTCTGCCAGTGATGTGTTTATTATGAAACATAATAAACATAACCCCAGAACGCAGTTGGGATTTGTATACTGTTTACTGAAATGATAGTGCACAAATCACTTTCACTGGCCAGTGCGTACCCACTGTATAAGCATCTTGTCTGCATATAAGGAAGAAACTAGGGCACTGTTCTGAGTGTAGGGTAGGCCAGGCTTTAATTAACTTTGACTCGGGCCCATCTAGAATGGACAGGTAAGTCAAAAAAGGAGACATAAAAGAGGAAGGATGGGTGGCGGTTGATCAATATATAGAATGTCAGAACATGGTCAGAGGTAGAGTTGCAGGCTGGAGTTCAGTGCATGTGGGGAAAGGTCCTAGGGTTCTTAGTCATTTTCATAATGTAAACAAATGACAATATTCAGCCGTATTCATGTTTATTACCTTTCATACCACATCTACCTATAGTTTTATCCTCTGTTATTTTTTTTGCATTCATATGTATGCTTTAACAGTTCAGTGCCAGGTTCTCTCGCTAAGTTAAATTCCTTGTAAATGAAAACATGTTTTTGGGCGATTCTGCTCCTCCTAGGAAAAAGAAATCATGGCTGAAATCCAAAGAAGAGAGGACGAGAAACGAGAAGGGAGAAGAAGGAAGGAGATTGCCAAACTGGTGCCTGAGATTCACTCTCATTCTCCCATGAATATTAGACTTGTTTGTTTTTGATTCCCAGATAAATTAAGAGTAACACAAATTCAAAATTGCTTGTAATTTAGTTCAGCAAACAGGCCCAAATGGTGCGCAGTAACATTTCCTGTGACTTTTCATTGAAAGGAGCGTCTGGAGAGCCTGGAGCAGTGGTCCCCCAACAGCTCTGTGGTGCTGGCCACGAGTCCGCCCCAGTCAGCCACGCCTCCCTCTGAACCCACGGACCACAAGAGAGGAGGCAGTGGTCGGCGACGGACCACGTCTTCCACCCGTCACAGGTAGCGCGGTACAAACCCCACTCTGCAAAACAAAAATCACACTATAAAACAGACATTTTCTGTGTATCCAGCGGGTGGCAAGGGTTAAAGATCTCGCCCCCCCCTCCATTTAGACCGGGGTTCGAATTGAACCTCCATTGGTGCCCTCCAACAAGCGCTTTTCAGTGAAAAAAGATGAGCCCAAAGTAAAAACACCGATAAGACTAGCCTGGTACCAGACTTTGTTTTTACGCTGATGTTCAAATTCAACTTCGTCTGACAAGGAGCCTATCTCCACGAAAGGGCGTGGCTTATGACGGTTGAAATACTGTTGAGGCTTCTGATTTGGGTGAAAAAAATACAGTTTACCTTTGTAAAAAATACAGTTTACCTTTGGAACAACATTGAATCAGAACCAACGGCTCTGCACAACAGGTGATGTCAGGGGAATTCAAGCCAAGCAGGCAGACGCAGTTGCCGGAAATATTCAGAAGTTGAATGTTGCATTGAGGCTGGTCCAGGCTACTGTAAAACTGTGTTTCACCTAAAGCAACTCAGTGTTTTACATCCTCCACGACTTAACAAACATGCTTTGGTTAATGCCTTGGGTTGCCTCTTGTTTTGAATCAGACGCGATACGTTCAACGAGGACAACCATCGTTCTCAGGAACTTCTCCACTTCAGTAACAGCACAGTCGGGGAGCTGGTCGTCCACAAAGGGAAATGCATAGGTATTGATTTCAAAAGCTTTGTTTTCTCTTTCATAATATTGTATTTTACCTCACCAAAGCCGGTGTGTGCCCTGTCTCCTGTTTGTGCAATGTCCACAATGCCTTGTTAGGTGACCACCATTCTGTTTTGTCTGCACCTGCTTGTTTTGGTTCTGTCTGTGTTCATTTCATGTCTCTGGCAGGCGAGAGTGAGAGGCTGGGCCGCAGTGTTTACTACGGGTTTGAGGCCAACTCAGGAGACTTTGCTGTGATTTACGAGTGGTCCCTGCGATGGAACAAGAAGATGGGCAAGTTCTTCACCAGCCAGGAGATGGCGAAGATTGAGAACTGCAAGAAACAGGCAAGTAGGGAAATACTGCAAAGATGCAAAGCAGTTTACCTGTGTTACGTATGCCGTTACTTACTGTATCAGGTATGCACTGTATACCGAAGCCAACACAAGGGCAACATGGCAGGACTGAGACTAATCTAACTCACTGCTTTTTTTCATTCATTCATTCATTCATCACTGTAAAGGCAACCGAAAAAAAACTATAAGATGCCAGTGAGGGAAAAGGATTGTGAAGCTCTTTCCAACGCGTGGTGGTGATCATTAACTCAGGTCCTCTCATTAAGTGCATTTAAAAGGTTTATTTTGGAGTTGCATGTAAGGGCATAACAAAAGACCGGATGTTTGGCTGTAAATTAAACAAAACTGGTGTTGAAAAATAAACCGAATAGAACTCAAAATAAACAAACAAACAATACACAAACACACACGGTTGAAAAACTGTGTGGCTTCCCTCTAGCCTAGCCTGATTCCCCTCCTGCTGTGCAGGGTGTGACATAGCAAAGTAGGCTGTGCCTGGTTAGGCCTGGCCCCACCCATCCCCAGATTGGCAATTAATAAATCAATTAATCAAACAATTATTAAATCATCAAATTGGCTACAACACTCCGGCCCCTAATTGTTACTGTATGATAACATAACAATTCAACATACATAAGTCATTGTAGCCAAATAAAAAATAGTCCACATCAGTCTTCTCAAAGTTCATGTAGTTCGTTGTCTTCGTGTGTGTGTGTGTGTGTGTGTGTTCACAGTGTTCAGGTAATCCAATAGGGCTGGCAGCCCCAGTAATAGAGAATGGGTTTCAGTCTATTCAGCTTCCAGAAGAAGACAAATCTTCGTGATCGGTCGCTCCAGGATGCTGTACTTGGTCCGGACTTTCACCGACCGCACAAGTCCACGTCTGTCGGGAAAGGTCTGCAGTACCTTGCCCAACAGCCAGGATCCACGAGGCGCGTTAGAGTCCGCTACCATGACGACGTCTCCTGTAGTGAAGTTCCTCTTGTCCTTTGGCCACCGTTGTCTCTCCTGCAACAGTGGTACGTACTCCCGCATCCATCTGTGCCAAAAGAGATTGGCGAGGAATTGAACTTGCCTCCATCGACGTTTGGAGTAGCAGTCACTTTTGTTGAACAGCCCAGGTGGTAGAGAGGGTTTGCCTTTCAACAAGAGAATGTGATTTGGGGTCAGTGGTTCGAGATCATTTGGATCCTCTGAGGGTTTTGTGATGGGACGGTCATTTAATATGGCTTCTACTTCACACAGGAGTGTTTGTAGTCCTTCATCATCCAGATGTTGCTGATGGAGAATAGAGTTCAACACCTTCCTGACCATGCGAATAACCCTTTCCCACACTCCTCCATGATGTGATGCGGCTGGAGTATTGAAGCTCCATTTCACTCCAGAGGTGAGTAATGACTTTGAGATTTTTTCCTGGTTCAGTTGAGATAGAGCTTCTCTCAGCTCACGCTCCGCTCCAACAAAGTTTGTTCCGTTGTCAGATTTTATATGTGACACTTGACCTCTTCTGGAAATGAACCTGCGTATTGCATTAATACAGGAAGTGGTGTCCAGTGAATAGGCCATTTCCAGATGGACTGCCCGACTGGCCATGCAGGTGAAGATGACTCCATAGCGTTTAATGAGGCCGCGGCCTCTCTTCACCTCAAACGGTCCAAAATAGTCAATGCCCACATTTGTAAATGGTGGAAGATCAGCTTGCAGCCTTTCTTTCGGCAAGTCTGCCATCATTTGTTCACCCAGCTTTCCCCTATTTCGTCTGCAGACAACACAGGAGGTGAGTACCTTTCTGGCAGCAGCATTTGCTCTGGTGATCCAGTACTGTCTGCGAAGTCTGGAAAGCAGGTGATTTCTTCCACAGTGTCCTAGTTGTTCATGTATGTGGCGTAAGATGAGAGTGGTGATGTGGTGGTCCTTAGCAAGAATGACTGGATGTTTTATGTCATCAGGCATCGCTCCTTTGCTAAGCCTTCCTCCCACTCTCAATAGCCCTTCTTTCAGCACTGGATCAAGTTTATAGATGTGGCTGCTTTTCTTCACTCCAGATGCTCCTCCTTTTAAAGCAGTGATTTCCTCACAAAACTTGTCCATTTGACAGTACTGAATGATGGCGCTTTCTGCCGTGTCAATATCTTCAGGGCACAAGGTGTGCACACTCATTGTGGCTCTGAAGCTCTTCATGTCCTCATTCACTTTGTTCTTTTGCTGAGTTGGGTCAAGTCCGCTGCTGGACAGAGAAGCATGTATTTCTTTCCTTTTTTGACTCAACAACTGCAGCACCTTCCTCAGCTGGAGAAACCACGCAACAGAGGTCTTAAGCCTTTTCCACGAGGAGAAGTAAGTTATCAGTTGTTTTGTTGCATTTGGTGCATCAGTGACAATGACAGCATTAACTGTGACCTCTCCTCTGACCTCTGGGTCATCACTGCTGATGGAAGTTGAATCCAAGATGTTAAGAGGCCATTCCACTTCACTCTTGGACAGAAAGTCTGGGCCCTGAATCCATCTGCTGCATGTGAGAAGGTGTTCAACTCTCACCCCACGGGAGGCCTCGTCAGCTGGGTTGCGTTTTGTGTCAACATACCTCCACTGTGAGATGTCTGTGGCTTCTCTTATAGCAGCGATCCTATTGGCAACAAAGGTATGAAAACGCTTTGTCTCATTCCTGATGTACTTTAACACTGTTGTGCTGTCTGTCCAGAAGGTTGAGTTTTCTAGCTCCAGGTGTAATTCTGATTTCAGCAGCCTGTCAACTCTCACCGCCAGCACAGCAGCCGTTAGTTCCATCCTTGGTATTGTCACAGTCTTTAATGGAGCAACTCGTGCCTTTCCTAACACAAAAGATAAATGAATCTTTTTGTCATCACTCTGCAGCCTCAAGTATGACACTGTGCCATAGCCGTTCTCGCTGGCGTCAGAGAAGTGATGCAGTCTGGCACTTAGGAGCTGTCCAAAACCTTTTGGTTGAAAACATCTGGGCACACTGAAGGTGCTGAGTCTCTTCAGGTCTTCTAGCCACCCCACCCACTGCAGCTGGTAATTTTGGGGAATGTGTTCGTCCCAACTGTAGCTCATCTTACAGAGATTTTGCAGCATCATTTTGGCAGGTAAGGTGAAGGGTGCTAAAAATCCAATGGGGTCGTAGACCGAGCTCACAACTGACAAGAGACCTCGCCTTGTGAATGGTTTGTCTTGAACTGACATCCTGAACCTGAAAGTGTCCGTTTCTGCACACCACTGCAGTCCCAGGGTTCGCTCGACCGGAAGGCTGTCCCTGTCGAAGTCCAGTTCTTTCACTTCCTTGGCCCTTTTCTCCACATCAATAGCTTCCAACACAGACCTGTTGTTGCTCATCCATTTCAACAGCTGGAATCCTCCCAACTGGCATACAGCTGTCAGGTCTGTAACCAAAGATATGGCTTGTGACTCTGAAGATACCGACTTCAAACAGTCGTCCATGTAGAAGTTATGCCTGATGGTGTCAGTTACATGGACAGGGAAGTCCGCTTTGTTGTCTTCAGCTGTCTTTCTAAGGGCAAAGTTGGCACAGCTGGGTGATGATATGGCACCAAACAGATGGACAGTCATTCTGTATTCTGTGAGTGGCTGTGTCAGATCACCTCTTGGCCACCATAGGAAGCGAAGAAAGTCCACATCCTGTTTTTTCACTTGCACTTGATGATACATAGCTTTTATGTCAGCCATCACTGCTACAGGGTTGAGTCGAAACCTTGTTAGAACTCCGAGCAGGGAGTTTGTCATGTCGGGTCCCTGAAGTAGCCTAGTGTTGAGTGACACTCCTTTGTAGCTTGCTGCGCAGTCAAACACCACTCTCAGGGTTTTCTTTTTAGGGTGGTACACCCCATGATGTGGGATGTACCACACCTTTCCTTCTTTTCCTGCCAACTGATGCTCTGGCACTCTCTCTGCATAGCCGCTGTTTATGACATCACTGAGAAAGTTAGTATATTCTTCTTTAAAGGTAGGATTTTTCTCCAACTTCCTTTTTAGACAGAGGACCCTTTGCTCAGCAAGATGGCGGTTGTTGGGCATGATGACATTGTCCTCTCTAAAAGGCAGCTGCAGGCAGTAATGTCCATTTTTTAGCTCAGCTGACGTGTTGGCAATCTGCATGAACTTCAGATCTTCTATGGACATTTCTGGCTTGTCTGCTGATTTCTCATTGAAGTCATGATTGTATTGCTTTACTAGCAGTTCCTCTATTTGAGCAATGGAGATGCGGTTGGCTGTAATAGTAGCGCAGCTAATCCCACTTTCATTGCCTCCTCTCAATGGTCCATTGACAACCCAGCCCAGTAGGGTTTTAACAGCATAAGGCCCTTTACCCCTGCTGTTGATCACTTCCCATGGCTCCATCGCTTCTGGAGAATTAGTGCCAATTAACAGCTCCACATCAGCATCAATAGCAGGAATTTCCACAGAGTTCAAATATGGCCATGCATACAAGTCCTCCTGTCTTGGGATGTTGTCACGAGTCACAGGCATCTTTCCTTGTGTGTACACATCAGGCAACTCAATATAGGTGTCATCATTGAGTGCAGCAACCTCTAGCCCTGAGATGATGTGACTGCTGACAAAGCATTCTTTATTCATGGTTTTCATTAGGAATCTTGTGCTCCTTCCTGTCACTTTCAACTTCTTCATTAGTTGCTCAGAGCAGAAAGTTGAAGAGCTGCCGGGATCTAGAAATGCATACGTCTCTATTATTGTGCTGCCTTTCTTTGCCTTGATCTTTACAGGCACGATAGACAAGATGCAATCCTGTGCTCCGGCCCCTATATGGCCACAAGTCTGAGGAGCAGTGGCTTGAGTTCTTCCAGTTTCTTCTTGTGTGTCCTTTAATTTCATTTCTTTCCATTCTTTTTCATGAATATGGAGAATAGTAGGGTGTTTAAGCTTACACACTTTGCAAGACAGCCTACTGTGGCACTGTGAGCTCATGTGCCCAACAGATAAGCACCCAAAACAAGCACCTTTCTTTTTTAGAAAGTCGATTTTATCTCTATGCTGCTTTTTCTCCATCTGGGGGCACACTTCCAGTCTGTGGCCCTCTTCACACAGCAGACAGGATCCTTTGGCTGGTTTAACAGGTAAGTCATTTTCTTTTTGCTTTTCAGAGTTAACAGATGCCACAGATGTGGCGAAACTGCTTCCTTTCTTTGTGCAGCCCTGTGATGCTTTATTATTTCCATACTTGGGTTTTGACAGAGAAGCAGATGGGTCTTGAATGTCTCCATATAGTGGATCAGAAGCAATACATACTTGTCTCTCAATGAAATTGACAACATCACCAAAACCTGCTGGACGGTGATGTTTCTCCTGATGGTCAAAAGCAATGTTTCTCCATTTTTCTCTCAGTTTGTATGGTAACTTCATGATTATTGCACGTATGTTTGATGGCATATTCATTTCTGACATGTAGCTGATGTCCTCCATAGCATTACAGCAGATGCGTAGGAATAATGAAAATGCTTGTAAAGCTTTTATGTCTTCTGATTTCATAGGTGCCCATCCAAGGGCCTTTTCCATATATGCAGCAGCTATTTTTTGCTCATTTCCAAAACGTTCCTGCAAAAGCATCCTGGCCTTTTGATACCCCGTGTCAGATGGCATGTGTTGACAGCTTTTCACCAGCTCTTTAGGTTGCCCTCGAGTATACTGCTCCAGGTAGTATAAGCAGTCCACATTGCTAGCAGCTTTTCCTTCAACTCCATGTTCAAATGCCCGTATAAATGTGTTGTACTCAAGAGGGTTTCCATCAAAGATTGGTATGTCTCTGGGGGGTAGTGTTAGTGAAGATTGTTGTTGTACAAGTAATGCTGTAATGTCATTTTGCTTTTGCATTATAGTGAAAATATTGCCTTGGTCCCCACTGTTTAGGTTAGACGGCTGTGGTGGACATACAGTGTGCTGTGGCATCCTGGCTTGGTTCTCATTCATTTGGTTACATTGCTGTGATGCATATGCAGTGGGATATGACAGAGACATTTGAGGCATGCTTGGGTTGAGATTTGGAGCATATGAGTTTGTTCTGGTTCCTTGGTAAGTGGTTTCCTTGGGCCGTGTCCCTGTAATACTGAACTGATTGTATGGGACATGTTGCTTAGATTGTACAGACATGGCAACCCTAGCAGCTCCTGTTTGTGCATTGTACTGGTTATATGGGTTCTGCTGTGACTGAGGTTTTGCAGCTTTGATGCCTCCTGGTGGAGGAAATCTGTATTGTTGGTGTGAATCCATTGACTGTGCTTCCATTGAAATAGCAGTTTTATCTCCTCTTGGTGGATGATTAACATGAAGATTTGCAGATTTTGGAACAAATTGCACAGCAGAGGGATTGAGAGTAGACCTTTGTTTTGACATATACGAGTTCATTCCATCAGAGACTTTGCTCCCAATGTCAGACCCTCTGGTCCTGAGGACAGTGACTTTGGCTGTCTGAGCAGCAATTTGACTTTGCACATCAAGCAATTCCTTCCTTTTCCTTAATTGTTCCTCCTGAGCTTCCAGCTCATGTCTTTCCTTTAGAGCAGCCTCCATAGCCAGGAGTGCAGCCCTTTCAGCCTCTGCTTTGATGCGGGCCGAGGCAGTTGAAGACCTTGAATATCTAGAGCTCCCACGTGACACATTTGATTTTACACCAGTATTTGAAACACTGTCATTTGGATCAATAGTATCCACATCCTCATTTCCATTTGTCATAGCATTATTTGACCCATTGTGTTCCAGAACCTCATTTCCATTTGTCACAGCATTATTTGACCCATTGTGTTCCAGAACATCATTTCCATTTGTCACAACATTATGATTTGAACCATGTTTATGCACAAACTCATTTTCATTGGATACCCTTTTGTCATTTGAACCATAGTTTTCCACAACCTCATTTGCATGATTTGACTCATCAGTACCATTTTGACCATTCAGAACCTCATTGTCATTGGACACATAATTGATTTCATCATCATCCTCATCCTCCAGTGTGGGTGTGTTTTGCTCCCTGTTTGCAATCACCCATTTTTCCACTTTTTCAATGATCCCATTAACATTGTGCATGTGACTTTGAAACCACTCCGTTTGTTTGAACATTTCATCCTCAGGCAATAAAGGTTTTAAAGATTCATGTAACCTTGCAGTTTCCCCACACATTTTCCACAACATTTCATGTTTACTTTGCATGTCAGAAACATTTCCATTTGAAGCCATCATTTGATCCATTTCCTTGGCCATTTTGCACAGTTGCTTCAATCCAGAATTCCTTTCCTTTTGTAATGACATGATTTTTCCTTCCAGAGCTTTGTGTGTGAGTTTAACTGGCCTTTTTCCAAGTTCATTCTCCATTTCAGTTTGATTGACAGCTGCATTCATTTCCATGTTCATTTCCTGATTTCCCACTTTACTCATCTTTGTTTATATATCAGTGGAGGCTTTATTTAGAATGATCAGTGGGATTTTCCTGTATCCCGCTGCATGAAGGCCAATCACTTCTGCAACTTATTTCATTCATTAATCAATCTCACCACTTTGATGTTTGATCTGCTTGTCCACTGCAGGCTGTTGTACTGTGGGTTGAACTGGCAAAAACAGGAAAGAATGGAGGCCTGTCCTTCTGTGTCCAATGTCCATCCGTCTTCAATCTTGTTTGGAAGCAAGTTTTCCAACTTAAATGTAAAGGCAACCGAAAAAACTAAAACTAAAAGATGCCAGTGAGGGAAAAGGATTGTGAAGCTCTTTCCAACGCGTGGTGGTGATCATTAACTCAGGTCCTCTCATTAAGTGCATTTAAAAGGTTTATTTTGGAGTTGCATGTAAGGGCATAACAAAAGACCGGATGTTTGGCTGTAAATTAAACAAAACTGGTGTTGAAAAATAAACCGAATAGAACTCAAAATAAACAAACAAACAATACACAAACACACACGGTTGAAAAACTGTGTGGCTTCCCTCTAGCCTAGCCTGATTCCCCTCCTGCTGTGCAGGGTGTGACATAGCAAAGTAGGCTGTGCCTGGTTAGGCCTGGCCCCACCCATCCCCAGATTGGCAATTAATAAATCAATTAATCAAACAATTATTAAATCATCAAATTGGCTACAACAATCACCTTTATTTATACTCGGAAATACAGTTGAGGGCAAGCCCTCATTTTCAATGCAGCCGAGGTTACAGTACACAGAAATACATCCAAATACAAACAGTTAATATGCATATAACAAGACTAGCAAAGAAGCGCAAAGTCAAAAATAAAATAAATTAATTAAAACACAAACAGTCAGTATAAAATATGTTCTGGAGCAATGATTTGAATTCACCGAGAGGTGGCAGTGAGGTCAATTTTAGAGAATGTTGGAGATCATTCCATGACGTTGGGCCACTGACAGAGAAAGCTGTCTTACCTAGTTCTGTCTTAGTGAAAGGAACCTTTAGTGTTAGAAAATCACTAGAACGGGTCTGGTAAGTGCCATCCATTGGTACTGAATGTTGTGACAACAGCAGGCGCAAAGGGCAGGTTTTTTATCAATACAATAATCTGCACCAAACAGTTGTTCTGTTCTGTCATGCACATCAAGCCTTCTCTCTACACTATCTACAGCCTCCAAATAACAAATCCAGATAGTCCTTTTTGAACTCTACTAACATTCCACCACTACTACTGTCTGAGCGACTACTGTCGGAGTGACAAATGTGTCTGTAGATCTGCTATGTTCACAGAATATTCTCAGAAAGGGCACGTATTTGGGACTATAATAGACGTTAATTTCATTTGTGCCGTCTTAAAGGTTTCGTCACATTCATTTTCTTTTAATTTTTTATGATCTCAATTACATCCACAAAATCAGAACTTCAGTGGATTTGCTGTGGTCTGTGGGTTTTCTCCAGGGTTTTGAGGCCCTTTTTTAATTTGCAGTGAAAACAGGCAAAACAGGCGAAATAGTGACCTCTGCTGGTCAAACCCTATGGTTGTTATGGGATTTGCAGGTGTGTTAATGCCACACCACAAACAGCAGGGAGATCCGAGCACTTGTCTGAGCCCACAGACCCACAGAAAATCGTCTCAATCTACTCAGTTTTCTGGGTGCAACCGAGCAAAAAGCAGGGGTTTTCAACAGGTGGTCTGGGGACCACCAGTGGTCCTTGAGATGGTTCCAGGTGGTCCCCAGGCTAAATGATGGAAAGTTGGTTAACCAGATGTAACTCTTGAAAGTGTAAAAATGAAGCCAAATGATGGAAAGTTGCGAAATGATGGAAAGTTGGTCCATTTGGTTTCATTTTCACACTCTCAAGAGTTAAAATATTCATCATCTGAATTAGCACTAAGTCTACACCTGTTTAGTTTGGAAAATCCAGCCTGTGAACAAAACCAAAAGAATTCTTTAGTTTTAGGTCTAAAATGTCCTCAAATGGTGGTCCGTGGCTCAAATGCTGAATAAATGCTGGTCCCTGGAGTCAAAAAGGTTGAAAACCCCTGTTTTAAAGTCTTCCGCTCCACCTTCTCCGTAGATCCACGCGGCAGAGAGTGAGCTGAACTCCCTGCTGAAGCTGGAGCACCCCAACCTGGTGCACTACCAGGCTCTGAGCTCCACAGAGAGGGACGACTGCCTGCAGGTCAGCCTGCTGGTGGAGCACGTGGCCGGGACCAACCTGAACCAGAGCCTGGTCCAGGGCGGCGGCGGCGCGCCCGTCCCCCTGGACCGGCTGCGGCGGCACGCCGCCCAGCTGCTGGCCGCGCTGGACTACCTCCACTCCAACTCGGTGGTGCACAAGCAGCTGGGCGCCTCCAGCGTGCTGCTGGACGCCGAGGGCAACGTCCGCCTGACCGACTACAGCCTGTCCAAGAGGCTGGCGGACGTCTGCAAGGACGACGTCTTCGAGCAGAGCCACGTGCGCTTCTGCGAGGACACGGCCATGCCCACCAAGACGGGCAAGAAGGGCGACGTGTGGAGCCTGGGCCTGATGCTGCTCGCTCTCTGCCAGGGGAAGGAGGTGAAGGAGTACCCCGTGAGCGTGCCCAGCAGCCTGCCGGCAGACTTCCAGGACTTCCTCAGCAGGTATGGATGGATGGATGGATGGATGGATGTGGATCAGGGGTGCCCAAAAATACTCTTTATTGTATTGGCTTGTTTAAAAAGCATAAGTAAAAATCAAAAAGCTATGAAACATGTGTTAACCATTATGTCGCTGGCACTACATGCTTTCAATGAAGTATTTAAGGAATTTTACATATGCCAGGTTTGTTTTATTTTTTTCCCATAGATTAGAGGAGACATAGATGGGGTTAAATCACGTGGATCTTAGGAACAGGTATTGCAGTGGTATTTAATTATTTGCCGTGTGTGTGTGTGTGTGTGTGCGTGTGTGTGTGTGTTTTTTTTTACGGGACAGGTGTGTGTGTTTAAACGATGCTGATCGCTGGACTACCCAGCAGCTCTTAGAACATTCCTTCCTCAACCCTCCACCACCTAAAGCCTTGCCTCAGAGCCAGGAGGCCAGCCCAGAAGGTAGCACACACACACACACACACACACACACACACACACACACACACACACACACACACACACACACACACAGGGGTGTAGTGGAGGGGGGACGTGGGAGGACGGCGTCCCCCCACTTCCTTCACATCTAAAATCTTTTTGGGGCAAAAGTAGGCCTATGTTACTCATTTACTTTTATGGATACAATTAGGCATTGTAAACAATCTTTCTCAATATGCTATACTTGTTTTAATAGCGTGTCTGTGTCACATTGGACGGTACTAATAAGTATACTGTCTGAAAGCAGAGTTAGCCAATCTGGACTTCCATAGTCAGTTTGCAGTGCACTCTGGGAAACACTGAGGCTCAGCCAGATCCTAAAAGAGGGCCGGGACTCTGGAAGACATGAATAACATTTAGCGGAAAAGGATTGTGTTTGTATCACATTTAGAAATATGAATCAGCATAGTCCAAAAAATGTATGGAATCACAAACCAATTCACGGAAAACAGTGTATCCACATTGTATCCAAAAGGGAGACTAACATGTGGCTTTAGACTGATGATTCACACACATACAACATGCGGACTCGGTAAATACAGAACACACTCACACACACACACACACACACACACACACACACACACACACACACACACACACACACACACACACACACACACACACACACACACACACACACACGCACATGTCTCGGAAATTGTTATATTTTCCAACACATTTTCGGGAAATAACATTTTATTCATTACAACAAAGTATTTGTGTTGACGTGTCGTAAGGTATGTTCGTTCCTTTTCCAGAACTCCCGGAGGACTTCCCGTCGTCGGTCATTCCTCACAGCCACATCCTCTACGCTCCCTTCAGCTCCGGGGGAGTCTTCCAGAGGCAGTTTTCACGCTACTTCAACGAGTTTGAGGAACTCCAGCTCCTGGGAAAGGGAGCGTTCGGTGCGGTTATTAAGGTACACCGACTGTCAACGGCAGACACTAAGAAACACAGTGTTTCCTCAAAGTTGGCTACTCTCTTGTCTCGCTTTCCTTTGCCATTTTAAAGCTGCGGCCCATGCCTTTCTTTTGCTGAATAAAATCTGTAGTTAGCATGTTGATACAAAATAGGCAATATTATTATTATTATTACCGGTATTATTATTGAGTAATGGTTACATATTACTTTTCCAACCAGAAGCCCTCCACCCACAAAAGAACACAATATTTTAACCAGCTGCTTTTACACTTGTGTCTTTAACCAGATCTATTTAACAAGTTTATACAATATTGTATCTTTGCTGTTTTTTTATAATGTTTGCAAAAAAAGAACCTGATACATTTCTCTGTTATGCTCCACTGCTCACCACTGTCTGATCTGTTAAAAAGAGCAGATCTTCCAACCCCTCTCTGTTTTTAATCTGTTGATAGCTTGTAGGTCTATTCAATTTCTGCATGCGGTGACTTGTAGTGTACATCACGGCATGCAGAATGCTGCGATGGATTGGATGTACAGTACAAGCTACTGCTCATCTCTGGTATCTGTTGATGGCTTGTAAAGCAAGCAACATATTAAAAGTAATATGTCATTCGTTGCTGCTTAACACTGGTTGCAGTTGGTCTACCGGCCCGTGCGGACACGTTTTTGAGCACGTGGATTGTCTCCATTTCAGTTTAAAACGTTTGCCAATAATCACCTTTCCATCCCCGCCAGGTCCAGAACAAACTAGACGGCTGCTACTACGCCACCAAGCGCATCCAGGTCAACCCGGCCAGCAAGCAGTTCCGGCGGATCAAGGGCGAGGTGACGCTGCTGTCGCGCCTCAACCACGAGAACATCGTGCGCTACTACAACGCCTGGATCGAGAGGCACGAGACGCCCGCCATGGGCGCGCTGAGCTCCAGCGACAGCTCGGAGGCCAGGAGCGCCAGGGATCCCAAGCTGCCGCCGCCGTCGTCCCCCAAGCGAGCGGGGCCTCCTCCTCCTCCGGGTGTGTCCCGTGTCAACGAGCTGGGCCTCCCGGAGGACGACGTGGAGGACAACGCGCCGCCTCCGGCTCTGGCCAGCTCCGTGGAGTGGTCCACCTCCATCGAGAGGTCGTCCAGTGCCAAGTGCAGCGGCGGAGGACACGAGTCCAGCGACGAGGAAGAGGACGAGGACGATGTGTTCGGCGCCTCCTTCTTGTGAGTCGTCGTGTCTTTTTGGTGTTCTAAGCACAACAACACACACAACAGAATTGTGAAACTGCAAATCTTCTGAATATTCTGTTCCAGCAAACATTTTTACTTGAATGTTTTGATAATAGGGGCGGTCTATGAAACTACATATTTTTAAGTCATGGTCATTTGCTCCCCAAACTATATTGTAAATTTTGCATTCAAGTTTACTTTCTACTTGGTGCTTTAAACATTTCCTTTCACAGTTGAAAGGACTGTTTTGTTTAAATCACAATCAGCAACAGTAAATATTCAACTTGTAAATCAGTGATTCCCACAGTGGTCACAGACTCAGGGGTTGTGACCTCAGCAAAATGATAGTTTGGAACCAAATGGACCTGGGAGAGAGATGGGGATGTAATGGCTAGAAAGCAGGGAAAGATGCAGAGGCAGAGCGGAATGACCACCTTGAAGACAAATACTGTATATCTCTTGTTGTGTTATAGCACACACAAGTCACATACTTGCCCAATCGGACAACCAGGTAGCAGTCCTCACTCATCATTTCTTTTACTTGCCAAGCGGGCAAGTGTTAGTGTCAAGCCCTGTATAGTCACATACTTGCCCAATCGGACAACCAGGTAGCAGTCTTCACCATTTTTTTTACTTGGGCAAGTGTTAGTGTCAAGCCCTGTATATATACAGTAGACATGACTTGGGTGTGCTTGACATGAAGCATCGAGCACCACAGTCACTGACACATGATTTTTTTTACCCTTTTTTTTTCTTCAGAAAGCCTTAAGTATTTTTTTTCTTCAGAACACATTTTGTAGAGCCAGGCACCCTGAAATTTTTATTTTGAAATTCACCTTTTCCTTGAGCCGTGTTGCAAGCTTGTAGATCTGCTCTTGTTTTTATAGTCAAAATGGATAGTGGTTAACGTGGTTGTGATTACTTGTCCAACTCCCGAGACGCTGCTCCTCTATTTAATCACGCAAATGGTTACGTGCTCAAAACAGGGACGTCCGACATGCCGTTGTCTTGTCTTTTGGCAACTCGTAAGCTCACTTGCCATCTTTTGTTTTTATTACTTTAGGCCATCGCACAGCGACTCTGAGGACGACATCATCTTTGACAACGGCAACGATGAGAGCAACGATGACCTGTCCCTGGTTGGATTACCTAAGGTAATCCGTCTCCTGCTACCTACCTACCTTCTGCATTCATATGCATTGAAAATCAGTATATTTATTATGTCAGTGGTTCGCAACCTTTGAAGGCTGTGAACTCCCAAACTAATCATCTCTCTTATTACTATTTGAGAATTTGGCCGTGGTTTGACCATTTTTTTTAAACATTGTAGCGGTACTTGTTTGTTGAACAATTTTTGATGAAGTAGTGACCTTTGGTCTTTTTTCTTTTTTTTTTAAAGTGGTGCAACCACTTTCCTAAGACGATTTACAAGCTCGTGGCTGGCTGGCTGGCTGCATGGAGAATCGGCACGGTTTACAGGCTATGGGACGTACACTGCTCTATTGGCCACAGCCGACATATCCCTGTCCCCCGAACTGTCCCCCCTGTCCCTACAGGCTATGGGATGGTTGCGAACGATACAACTTTGCTTACGTCCCCCCAGTGTAAAAAGATAAAGATTGTGATGAGTGGGGAGAAGCGGCTACGTCCCCCCAGTGTAAAAACATTGTGATGAGTGGGGAGAACACGTTAGAAACAGGCTCTGTGTGCAGTCGCGTCTCTGTTTTTGCAAGTCGCCTAAACCTGAGTCAGTAAAAATTATAAAGTCAGTCAAACTGTGCTCACTAAGCATGCTTCATAGTGGCGCACTCGGTAATGCAGCTTGGCTGGTAGTCCAGAGGTCGCGTGTTCGAATCAGGGCTGAGCCAGCAATTTTTTTTGGTGCAGTTCTCTGACTGGCCGGTAGAGGGAGCAGGCGTGGAACCTAGGGTTAGGTTATTGCCAATAGTGCTGTCATGTTCAACTACCAAAACAATAGCCTCAACAATTGTATACTTGCTTATTAGCATTACGACACCCCCCCCCCCCCCCCCCCATACTTTCCTTTAGCTCAATTTCACTCTTCTTTCATTTGCTGATAATGGAGACTTTATAACTTGATTTCTGGGGACCCCTTGTCCCCAAGCACTCCTACACACTCACATGGTCATTTCTCTGCTGCTTTGGATGTGGTGGACCTCAGCAGAAGCGTCCGCCAAACTTGCACACCCACGCAGTTGCACCACTTCATTCACACAGGGTGTGATTTTTTTTTTACTTTTAAAGTCCTTAAAGGGGAATTCCACCCATTTTCAACATTTTTGAGAGTGTTCAAATGGACCCATTTATACATTCCCTGAAAAAAGGTCTGAAAGAAAGAACATAGTGATACACAGTGAAACAAATCATGTGTGGACTGTGGACCACACCTGATATTTTAACTTACCCTACTTTGTTATTTTGACTTGATCACTATCCTAACCACCAACGTTATTGTTTTGATCGGTAAAAGGACGAGCCAGGCAAAAAAGCAGCGATGGACACCACAGAGAGCACGGACTCGGAGCGACCTCTCCAAATAGCACACTACTTGTACATACAGGTGAGTCCAGATGGCAAACTGAGCGTCTCTTCTGTTGTTCACCACCAGAGGTCACTGTCTGACAAGCCGTGGTGGAAAGTTACTACATTTTGTACATTACTTCTACTCCAGTGGTTTCCATCAGTGGTCCTTGAGAGGATTCCAGGTGGTCCCTAGCTAAATGATGGACAGTTGGTAACCAAATGGACCCTTATAGATCTGTAACTCACAAGTTAAATTGTATTTAAACATCTAAATAACTTGGTTTTCAAGAATCTACACAATCAGAAAATGTAGAAGTGTTGTTTTGAACCACTTATCTCTATCTCTAAATTGTCTCTAAATTGTGGACACAAACTTGAAACTCCTTAGTTTTGGGTCTGAGAGAGTAAGCTCAACATCAAGTGGTGGTCCATGGCTGAAATGCGGAATAAATAGTGGGCACTGGTATAAAAATGGTTTTGAAAATAGCAGTTCTACTAGATTACACTGCATCAGTTCTGCTATTTTCAAATGATTTTTTTATGCATTTGAAGACTTGAAATGCAACATTCTACATAATGAGTACATTCTACTACGTCTGAGGCTTCTTACATTACATAATTATAGTTTTGTACTTTTAGTACATTGAGAAGTTTTTACTTGTAACTACAATACATTATCTCTACAGTACATTCCAGTATTGAGTACCACCACCAGCGTCTGACATGTAATGCAATGGGTGTCCTTGTTTCTGTACCCAACCCCCAGATGGAATACTGTGAAAAGAGCACTTTAAGAGACACCATTGACCACGGCCTGCATCAGGACACCAGCAGGCTCTGGAGACTGTTCAGGGAGATCCTGGACGGCCTCGCCTACATCCACGAGCAGGTCTGTCTGTGTGTGTGCACGTACGCTCGTGTGTGGCATGTGGAGCTGGTGTGTGTTTTTAAGTCGTACGCAGCGGTGTAGTGGAGGGGGGACGCGGGGGGGGGGGGGGGATTGGGGGGGGGACAGCGTCCCCCCACTTCTCACATCTAAAATATTTTTGGGGCAAAAGTAGGCCTATGCTTTTTGTCTTGTCATATACTTTAATCAGGCATTGTAATTGCATATCTTTCTCTATATGCTATACTTTTAATAATGTGTCTAATGTGCGTGTTGCGCAGGTGCACGCAAATGCAAGTGTGCATGCACGTTTGGGAATTCCACTCATTTTCAATATTTTACTATGTCGTTAATATACCTTAGAGATGTTGTGTGGACATGGTTAAAAAGTCCCCCCCCTCCCCATTCTGTGTTTCCTAGAAATGGAGGTCTGAAAAAATCTTTTTTTTTTTCTGAGAGTGTACATATGGAACCAAATGGACCCGCTAGGGTCCATTTGGTTCACATTTGTACACTCTCAAAAAAAAAAGAAAATGGGTGGAATTCCCCTTTAAGAGGCGTCCCCCCCACTTCTAAAAGTACCACTACAACACTGGTCGTACGGTTTTGTGCGGTATAACCTCCAACAAGCACAAAGGGCAGCTTTGGGACTAATCGTTTTAGCTTTTTAAAAAGCTGCAAGCATAGCATTTAATGAAGAAAGTGTGCTTGTAGCCAGTTGCATGGGATTGAGTATGTTAGTACAGTACATTAATGCAATATACGGTAGCTTAAACTAGTATAACCGCAGTGTTTGGAGGCGGCCTACTTAATGTTCCACTGAGAGGTATAGAACTTAAGGTCACCTATTGGTTGACGCGATCCTTAACACAAATCTGCCATTGACTTGAATCTTCGTCAATTAATTGATATACGATTGTCTGCAAACATTACCTTAATAGTCCTATTGTTTAACTGAGTCATAATGCTAATCACCAGTCAACCGCCTGTATCTCCTAATCCTTAATCCCAGATGGCATCCGGATAAAATTTACCCTAGTGCTAAAACGTTTTAATACGGATACCTTGTTCACAGGCTCTGTGGCAGTGATTGACATAATGTGAGTCTGATTATTTTTTTCCCGTGCTCTGAATTCTGGCTCTGTTTTTTTTTTTTTTTTTTTTTTTTTTCCGTCCCGAAAAACGCACCGGTGTGCAACAACCTTTACTGTTGCTTGCCTTCTTGGCAATTGTCTTTTTTTAATGTATGATAGTCCCGAAAACCCACCGATTGCAGCTCTGAGGACATACAGACAAGCAAACAGGAAGGAGGGGTCGGAGGGTGTCAGGTTGGGTTTAGCCGGAGCCAGTACAGAACACACAGACGAGTTGAGCGAAATGCTTCATCTTATCATCTCTTAGCAACCGCTGGCCGATTTGCGGGGAAAAGTGGAAAATGGATGAATGACGTGATTTCCCCGTCATTCGTTTCTTAAACTAATAACCTCCGGGGTTGGTGTTTTTAAACGCGCGTTTACACGAAGGTGTTCTCAAGGACCTTCTTGACATGTTCATGCTGTATCCGATTTTTTTCTTTCTTTCCTTTAGAGAAACAAGCCTAGCTTCCAAGGAAACGCCCCGGAATAACCGCGAAGACTGATAACAGAAACACGCATTGAGTACATGTTGTGTGTGTTTTTTTTTTAATCCTCTCCGTACAGGGGATGATTCACAGGGACCTGAAACCCGTCAACATCTTCCTGGACTCGCAGGACCATGTGAAAATCGGAGACTTTGGCCTGGCTACGGACCATCCGGCTAATGTGGTACGCATTACATCCACTTAACCGTCTAACGGCACTCTCGCTGTCAAAATAAAAGGCAGCGGTTCTCACACGGCATTTTCATGTCAAGGACCCCAAATGAATGTGTGTGTGTCTGCAGACAGGCAGGCCATCTGAAAGTGTTTTGTGCCCGGGCCCTTTTCAACTAGCTCCGATGTTTGTTTATTTGTTGTTGTGTAGGCTTAAGCTGCGCAATATGTGGTTAAACTGATTTTGATGCTATAATTTATTAACTCATGTAGCTCCCACATGGAAAGACCCACTCAATCAATGCGCGCGTGCGTGTGTGTGCGTGCGTGCATGCGTGCATGTGTGCATGCGTGTGTGTGTGTGTGTACAGTAGAGCCCGACCGATAGAATCGGTATTTTATATCAGCCGCCGATATAAGGGGTCCCCGTCTATCGGTGGTTCTATCGTATCGGCGAAAAATTTCGCAGATAGAATAAAAAAAAAAACAGCGAAAAAACGACGGACCTTCGATCATGATTTCCTCGATCAAAGCGTTGCTGCCCGTAACAGGCACATTCAATGTGAGAACCACGTGGACTGAGGAGTCAACACGTGTTCAGTGTTGACACCTCAGTACGTGTTTCCATAGTAACCCATAATGGCCACGTGCATAGCTTTGTAGGTGCAATGATTTATTTTGCCCACAAGAGTGCGCTGTGACGGTGAGCGTGCTCCTATTCAATACATTCCTCAATGCTGGTTAGTACACAGAGAGAGCATAACAACAACACTCCTATTTGTGCATATTTGTGCGTATTTGTGCATCATTGGAACAAATATTGGCAACATTTCATTGCTCAGTTCAACTTAAAGCATGTTCCCCAACATCACCACAGCCGACCCATTGTCTAAATGAAGACGTTACAGACAGGTTGACTGAACAAGTATAAAAAACAGGTCTTAAATAAAGACATTGGTTTAAGGCAGCAGTTTGTCTACCATGTAGCCTACTACTGTCAATATGACTCTATCACTGCATAATCATATCGGCAGCAAATCTTTGCATAATTCACAAAGAAAAAAAGTCTATTTTCATTCCAGCAATATATATATATATATATATCGGTCGCAAATCGGTTATCGGTGGTTGTATTCCATATTGTATCGGCATATCGGATCGGCCCCAAAATTTTATATCGGTCGGGCTCTAATGTACAGTTCATGTAGGCTGCACAGCTGGTCACATGTTGTGATGAGCCCCATTCTAAAAAAAAATGTGTTCTAAACACAGTTGGTTAACTAAAACTAACTAAAAAACAAAAACTAGAATAAAAAAAGCATTTAAGTTAACGTTTATATGCATTTCGGATATTTATGATACAGACCTTTTTTAAATTCAAAATGTGCCTGACTAGCATGAGGAGGAGGTGCTTCTAGATCTTCTATCCACTACTGAGTTCTATAACACTGAATGTAAGACTGATGTTGTTATGGGACAGTACAATCATCCAATCTGCAACTCAAAGAAAGGGTTGAATACCGTATCATTTTCCATTTTGGCACATTCATAGAGGCATGTGGTGCCTCACTTGTGTTGCCTCACACACACTTGCTCATTCCACAAATCTCTTATCCTTACAATGTATACCTTGTTGTACAGGCGACAAAGGTCAACTATTAAAATATATAAACACAATACCAATTGGTATTATCAAAGTTGAAAATAATGAACCAAAGTTAGGTTTTCGCACTATTATTGCTGAGATTTTTAAATGATCTTTTCTAATGAATGAGCATTTTGCCGTATAAAAACTAGCAAACCCGCTCTAAAAATATTGTTTTAAATGAAAAATGAATTGGGAAAATAAAACGTAACAGCCAAAACTATTATAACACTGCTTCTAAATCCTAACATGAGACGGATGCATTCCCACAGCGTAGTAGCTCTTTTTCCTCGCGTGTCAGTGGTTAAACAGGGTCATATAGTTTGTCATAGTTGGGTGCTGGCCAACAGTGCAAACCTAGTTGAAAGATTCAATCTGTAGAGTAGACGTCTTCATGGAGTCCAAAATGACAGACCAAACCCTTAATGGATCTGGGAAACGTGTTCCTATTTTTTTTTAAATGACAGCCCCCAAGCAATAATTGACAATGTGCGATTCATTCCAAGTTTTGAGTTTTCACAGAACCGACCAGGTGCATGTTCAAGAGCAGATTGGAAAACATTTGGACCCAACAAATAATTCTTATAATTGCTGCCAAACGTGCTGATCTACAACTAGATATGCAATGCAGTCTACTTCATAATGGAGCCTAGCAGCCATGCGTCATATAGCGGCACCTGCAAAGTCATCTCTCTGATGCGACTCGCTGGTGTGCAGCTCAACATTTCCCTTGCATATTTCTGGTCGGTCCAAGCGGCAGGCCAGCCCAAGCATCACACACGTTACACTTGAAGTGTTTGTCTTCTGATCAGCAGAGGTTGTGGGTCGTCTTGATTCTACTCATACAAAGTAGATTATTGTGAATCATGCCTAGGCTAAGAAGGTGAAGGCCTTCTACCGAGGAGGCCAGTGATACTACCAGGTTATGAATGTTTTAAGGTGAATTGTGTTCATTCCTGCCAGGCCGCGGGTACATTTGAAGTGGAGGAGACTGGTTCTGCTGCCATGAACAAATCCGACCCAACAGGTAAAAAAAAAAACAATAACTATTCACCTTTTCAAATCTGTCGCTTGCTATCTTTTAGCCGAGCTCTGCAAACGTACCGTCTCTTTATGCCTCTCTCAAGGCAACATGACGGGTATGGTCGGCACTGCCCTCTACGTGAGCCCGGAGGTGCAGGGAAACACCAAAGCCACCTACAACCAGGTAAGATATTATCAATCCACCCTCCCCCCGACAACTCCTGTGCATTTTGTGGGATCAGTGTCGTCTTCCACTCCCGTCCTCTCCGTTGTGTCTTCAGAAAGTAGACCTGTTCAGCCTGGGAATCATCCTGTTTGAGATGTCCTACAGGCCCATGACCACCGGCTCCGAGCGCATCTCTGTGCTGAGCCAACTCCGCACGGTGAGTCACCCTCGCCCACAGGGGTTGTGAGAACGGGAAAACCAACTTATCTGAAGTAGTAGGCTGGGGTCACGGGTGTTCCTTAACCCTGGTCTCTTCTCACTCCGCAGGAGGCCATCCAATTCCCCGAAGACTTCAGCGAGTACGAACGAGGCACACAGGTGAGAGAATTCACTTCCCTGCAAAATGTTTTTTTTTTTTTAGGACGGTGCCTCCTGGCCCTTATGGGTTATGATTTTTTTTAAATTATTATTATTAATTACTTGCGTGAGGCGGAATTTTACCCGTAATGAAAAGGTGCACAGGGCAGATATGATATCATTAGATTACTGGCAATTTAAAACATCTAAACATTTTTTTACTTTAAAAAAGAAAAAATGTCAGCGGGGAATTCCACTAATTTTCAACATTTCTAATAACATCATTAATAATATACTGTACCTTGTTATGTGGAAATAATTAAAAAAAGTACCCGTATTCGATGTTTCATAAACCACTGGGTGGTATGAAGTCATTAGCATGTTGAAGTACATCTTGACAACAGAGCCTTTGTAGTTCGTTAGTATCAGTGGTAGCACCTGTGACGGGGCCCCCAAGCTCTTTTCCTAAACTGGCATGTGTACAAGTACTGTGTACATGGAGCTCATTGTGACAACCCGTAACACCCACCGCCTCCCCCTCCTCCTCCACAGAGGTCGGTGATAGCATGGCTGCTGAACCACGACCCGGCGCGGCGGCCCACGGCCCAGGAGCTGCTGCGCAGCGAGCTGCTGCCGCCGCCGCACATGGCCGAGTCGGAGCTGCACGAGGTGCTGCAGCACACCATGGCCAACACCAACGGCAAGGCCTACCGCACCATGGTGGGCCAGCTGTTCGCCCAGAGCCCCACGCCCGTCATGGACTACACCTACGACATCGACCTGCACAAGGTAGCTCCTGTTTACTCACTGCCTGCACAGACTGGCCAATGGCCTTTCAGTAAGCCGTTCCCCAAACTGCTAGGGTCCAATCACAGCTAAGCATAACATGTGATAGACAAACCTCTCCACCAATAGTTTCTCTATATTCTGAAACGTTGTTTGAAAAAATAAATGCCACACATATATTTTCTCCACTTCATGTGGCAGGCCTTCTTGACGGATTCGGAAGAGGTTTTGAAGATTCTGGGTGCAAAAATGAACCAGTACCAGTGCAATGTCCATGATATTTACATTGGAATGAATGGGCCTGGCTGGAAAGTGACCAACCCATATTTGGACACTGGGGAGAGGGCAGGGCTTATTGAAAGGTCTATTGGAAAGGGCTTTGTCACTACTCAGAAAGTACTCAATTGTTTTACTTAGTGCAAACTACTTACTTGCAGTGATTAATGCATGTTTTTGTAACAATGCAATACAGTTTTCAAAATAATGTTGTGGACTAAGAGTCCTATAAAGTACTATCTACAGTCTAAACCTTCCAAATGAGCAAAAATAGCCAAGCTTAGATGGTTACAGATTATAGATTTTAGTTTTCTTGTTATTTTAAGCCATTGCATTGGGGACATAAATCTGATAATTGATAATTGATGATAATTGCTTTGCACTGGCAGATTGGTCTGGTTTCCAGGCTAGGGCAGAGCAGGTCATTCTAAAATGTAGGCCCCCTTTTTCCCCTTCTCATTGTCGTTACAAATTCACAACACATGATTATTATAGTAACCACCCAAAAAATAATAATATTTATATAGACCATTCTGGAGTTGCATCTCTGATCTGCATAGCAGCTATTATATATTGTGTATAGTATATCATTAATAGCGGCATGAGCGCTATGAATGAGGAATGGAGATGAGAGAGCCCAAAAGGAATGTAGTTTTAACAGTGTGCGGTTGCTTTACATTGTGGTATGATTCTCATGGCAGGCATTTTATTGTTCAGAAGCAAATAATTCAACACAGATGTATGAATCAAGTTGTTTTTTTTTCACATTTTAATTGTGCAAACATAGTCCACATGTAAAGGAACTGTTGCAATAATAGTCAAGGTCACAAACAAACACTATGTTAAACATTAAGAGCACTCTTGCATTGCCTTGACAGATCATGAAAGCATTGTTTTTGTTGTTCTGTGCTTGCACACGAAATCCCAGATTTGCTCATGGATGAATCGGCACACACACAGTCACTTTCCATCAACTTGTCGGGGTTTTATTTTCCTTATTATCTTCCCCTTTTTAACCGCATCCATTTAAACCCTATACTTCACTGGCTGGAATCAGACCTCCTTATGTTATAATGACTACAATATGACTAAAACTAAATGGACCTTTATTCCGAAGGTCTTTGATTAAAACTAAATCAGAATTTGATGTGAAAATGAATGCTGGCATGGTTCGGTGTACATTTTTTTCCCCATGTGGTCCACTACTACACCCATGTCAGACAAATGAATTCATAAATGTTTTAAATGTTTCCAAACAAAGTGCTTTGCAGATGGCAGACAACAAATACCTTGGAAAACATCAAAGACCTCAAATACTGTACATCAGAAACAACAAATCATCAAAAGGCAATTCAAAACTGCAGTTGTAGTTGGCCATTGTTTGTTTTTTTTTGCGACCTGAGCTGACCTAAGCACAACATCATCAGGAGAAAACACAAATGTGTTTAAAAGAGGTGTGTGGACTGTGGTGGTCTTAAGAGGTTTTTGACAAGGTGAGTTGTGGGGGAGGATCCAGGGGCCACCTGACCTACTGTGTCTGACCATCTGAGGTCGCGCACATGCACACATGCTTTGGATGCTTCCAGCAAGTCTGTAATCAGTCTGACTCTGACATCAAGTGCTATTCGTGGCATTCTTATTATGTAGGAGTGATATTCTCCCGGTGTGCTGTGAGCGTGCGTCGAAGCAGATGGATAAGTCATTGAAAGCGTAGCATACAGTACCTGTGCAGACTAACCCAAAGGCAGTCATCCATGATCCATGGAGTATGGGCCCATTTGTCCTCCTCCAACCAGTAGATGTCACCGCGGACACACACGAAACAACAAGTCATCTGGTGCACATAAACAGCAGCGCCAGAGAGGTCTGCTGTTAAGTGCTTAATCGATGTGTCTCCCAAGTGCCTGACAGAGCCTGTTTGTTTTGCTCTCTCTCTCTCTCTCTCTCTCTCTCTCTCTCTCTCTCTCTCTCTCTCTCCCTCCTTCAGGGCAACTTCAATTTCAACGCCGCCAAATTGCAGCAGTACGTCCACGAAGCCATCACCAGGATCTTCAAGAGGCACGGTATGCTGCAGGGCTGTCAACCGCTGCGCGAAGCCGACCCGTTCGTTGTCACGTAAACGCTTAGCGATTGACGATTTAATTGTGTTTTTGCGTCGAACAACGGAGCGCCACGTCACTCGTGTTCCTCCATTTGCCTTCTTTAGGCTTCGTAATCACGCGTCGCACAGGGCAGTCGTGACATCTACCTCAACGAAATTGCAGAAATAGTTACAGTATATCTGTAAGCTCGTAGATGTGCAGAGGAAATGAACGAACGTACATTTTTCCGACATGGAAACAATTTGCATCTAAAATCACACCCGTGTGAAGTAAGCGGTGTAACTCCGTGTAGGGGTCCCTGGGAGGGTACTTCCAGACCCAAAAGACCTCACAAGTTAACACATGGGACCTATTTTAAATCAGTATGCATTCTCCGAGAATGAAACAAGTGCTGTGATTGGTCAGGAAAATGTTGTATCCGGATGAAATGTTCCAATGGACACTATAGACTCTTTGCCTTAGGTAGACCGAGGCTACAGCCAGCCAGGGACACCCAAAGCTCCGTAATGAAGTGGTTGCACCACTTTAATTAATTGCAATTATCTCACATAATTGCGATTATGTACTAATGGCGACAGGCCTATGGTGCACTACACTGTTACTGGTCCGGGGAGCGTTGGAGGGACCTCAGTGCAGGTCCTCAGTTTACTTCTTTTTTTTTTTTTATATATATATTTTATCCCACGATTTTGTAACCCATTTTTTTCACCCAGTGCCAATTCCTAATGTGATCCTGGGCTCTACACAGCCTCCGCCAACCTGGGGAGGCAGCGGACTGGCCTCATGCTTCCTTCAATGCATGAGTCCAAGCTGCCTTCTTTTCACCTGACAGGGGGAGTTTCCCTGGTTGGACGTAGCGCGTGGAAGGAACACGTTATTCCAACCAGTTCCAGTCCCCTCCATCAGGCGCCCCGGCTGGCCAGGGGGAGGCAGTTCAGTGCCCAGGATTACTGCATGTTTTTGTGAGGGTATCTACCCTAGGGGACATGGGGAGAACATGCAAACTCCACACAGAAAGGCCCTTTCGTCAACCCCGCCTCGGGTATGGGCACTGATGACGCGGAGGAGCAGACACGCCGCCAGCACCCACAGCAGCGCCCCTAGCGGGAATCGAACCCAGGACCAGAACTCAGTTTACTTCTTGACCTGTCCCTAGTTTGTAGGACAATTTCTCAAAAAAAAAAAAAAAAAAAAAAAAAAAACATCAAATCTGCTATTTCTCAACAGCTAAAGGTTTACAACAGTGGTTTTCAAATGTTTTTGTACCAGGGCCCACTATTTATTCAGAATTTGAGCCACGGACCGCCATTTGATTTGGCATTTTAGCCCCACAGACCCCAAAACTAAAGATTTATTTTGCTTTTGTCCGCAATTCCAGGTTGGATTCCGGAGAAAACAAAACAGTCAAACATACAGATCAAAATGACCATTAATCCTCTACGTTCTCTAGTTTTTGTAGAGTTAAAATATTCATCTGAATTAGCGCATGTCTAGAGAGTGTAAACATGAAACAGTTACATCTCGTTAACCAACCTTCCATCATTTATTAGCCTGGAACCTTCTCAGGGACCACCTGTTGAAAACCCCTGGTTTACAATAATGATCTACACTCCACAGCGGAAGAAGCACTTGGACGCCTGACCTGTCCGCCCCCCCCCCAAGTCTGTTTTTAGGACCCCGCCGTTCACCATCTGCCCCGCTGGAAGGGCGAGGGAACAATGTGCATACTGTTTTTTTAACCCATTGTGTCCTTTCTAGATGTCTAGTTTCTGAATAACATAATATTCAAAGATTTGCACCACGTTTTCACGATCTTTCAAAAATAGCAGAGATACAAGCTCATAGCGCGCCACTCGGTGGCGCGCTATGAGCTTGTAGATCTGCTATTTTTCAATAGTTCAAACATAATGCTTGAGCGCTATTTAATGCAGGGTTGTGTGAGCACCACAGGTGCCACCTGGGGGTTATTTCTGTACATGTCCGCTGATGGTGTCCAGCTGTACAGCGTTTGTTTACACTGGGTTTGTTGTATTGCCCCTCCCAGTGGGGGTTAGGGGGTTATGTTTTGTTATGTAGATGTAGATGTTGCCTGTAATGCATTAGTGTGTGTGTGTGTGTGTGTGTGTGTGTGTGTGTGTGTGTGTGTGTCTCTCTATCTTCAGGTGCGGTGCGCCTCCAGACGCCGTTGCTCCTCCCCAGAAACAGGAAGTTGTACGAAGGCAGCGAGATGGCCTGCTTCATGGACCACAGCGGCATGCTGGTTACACTGCCTTACGACCTCCGCGTGAGCACACACACACACACACACACAGACACACACACACACAGAACGGCAGCGGCTCCACAGTGGAGTGGCCGGTAGAGCATTCTCTACCGGCTTCAAGTGTCCTTGAGCAAGACACTGAGCCTCTAATTGCTCCCGATGTGTAGGTTGTGGCCTTGCATGGTTTCCACCGCCGTCGACACGCAGTGATTGAGTGAATGTACAGCGCTTTAGATGAAAGCAGAGTTCGTGAGCGGAGCGGAGCGGAGCGGCCGAGAATTCCGCTCATCGCTCTCGACGTATTTGGTCCCGCTCGCAATCCGCTCACGTGGACCCCCTCCCAGACCGCTCCCGCTCCACTCCGCGCTCATATTCATTTGGGCAGCTCCGCGCTCCTCACTCTGCTCAGCCCCGCCCGCTCAGGAGCAAAATTTGACGTCTGAAAAAAAAAAAAAAGGCTGCTGCTTTTTCTTTGTCAAAACACATCGTGGTTATTGCCCCCCTCACAGCATAAACATTTAAGACAGGAGTTATATTAGGGCATTAACGACTTGAGATTTTTTCAAGTCGACTTCTCAGACAGTCAAGTGGGGGGGGGGGGTCCGTCGTGGTGGTTCTCCGAGGGGCGTCGGGGATCAAATGGTGCCGCTATGATGCCGGCGCAGTGCCTATACAAACCACATTGCGAGGCTACGCATGAAGCATGTGGCAAGCTTAATATGAAAACAATATCAGCACAACATCCACTATGGCCAGCCATAAAACACATAACATTATCAATACACAGCAGCCCACACGCTAGAACGCAACAGAAGACATGCTCGTTCTAACAGCGGCCACATTATCAGAATACTATCCATTTACATGTAGCCTCCTCCTCCTCCTCCATACACCACCATATCGCGCCGTAGCACGGGGAGGTGTTGGTTGATGAAGTTCTGTATTTCTCTGACACTGTTTGCTGTTCGATCTAATCCGTGTACGTAATGATCAGTGGAACGCCGCGCGCCCAGAGCGCAAGAGCGCGCTGCGCATGCAGCTGCAGTAAGATTGGTAAACCTAAATTAAGGCTGAACTCCGATAGAGTTGCAAAGGAAACTTAAAAGGAGACTTCTGTCCGTGAGTGACAGTAACCAATATTACAGTTGAATTATATACACACGCGTCGCACAAGGAAGGGGGAAAAAACAACTTATCGACTCTGGCATTTTGGAGTCGACACGTGTTATGCAAATCGATGCATCATTTTTTGGTTAAAGCCCTAAGTTACACTGCTGTCTATATTAACCCAGACAGGTACGGCGAATAACTAATTAATCTTATGCCACGCTATTTCGTTTCCAAAATGCCATACGGAATAATAGGTTATTGATGATGTTACACTGTGGGGGAATTGGACATAATTGGGGGGGTCGCTGCGCTCAAATACGTTGCCGTTATGATGCAGTGCTTCAAAATAAATAGCGAGGTGACGCATCTAAGGCAAGATAGACAGCAAGACAGTCAGCTTACTTTTTCTTTTTTCCAATTTCCATCATGATCATCATCTCCTCCATCCTCCCGCACCTCGGAGAGGATTTTAAATGTCTTGATCGTGTTGCTGGCACTGTAGGCCTACTGTATAGTCGCTGAACCACAACCACACGTTTATGCTGTGCTACTGAACACGTGTGCCGTTGTCTGGACTGAACGTCTTGGAGCGGGCTGGAGCGGAGGATAATTCTCGCTCCAGAGCGCGCTCCGACCCATTTGAAAACCCGCTCAGCGCTCACTTAAAAATCCACCCGCTCCGCTCCCCGCTCCGCTCGCGCTCCGCTCACGATCTCTGGATGAAAGTGCCGTAAACGCCCCATTCATGACGGTTTTCACACTACACTGTGTTCCAACTTATTATGCAAATCATGTTTTTGTTTGATTTTCCAATTTTCCAAATGTTATTGAACAAACCTCCTAATGAAAACAGAATTTAAAAAATAAATTAAAAACTTGGAACAGTGCGTTTCGCAGTGTTCCAAATTATTATGCACATCATAGTTTCAAGACGTTTTCTTGTTTGTAAAGAACTGAAAATAGTAATTTGTTGAATTCATAGCAATAAGGAGGTCATATGTACTGGGAAAAAAAGCAATTTCAATCCAAAACATGTTAACAGGTCCAGTTACATGTTAACATGGGACCCCTAGTTTGATAGCAGCTTGCGTCCATAAAACTTGTGAGTTTATGGAGAGTTTCTGCTTGAATGTCTTTGCAGGATGTCAGAACAGCCTCCCAGAGTTGCTGTTTGGATGTAAACTGCCTCCCACCATCATACTGCACATTTTTCAAAACAGTCTTGTTCAGTGATGAGTGCCGTGCAACCCTGGATGGTCCAGATGGATGGAGTAGTGGATGGTTGGTGCATGGCCAGTTTGGCCACCATGTCCCAACAAGGCTGCGACGTCAGCAAGGAGGTGACGGAGTCATATTTTGGGCCGGAGTCCTAGGGAAAGACCTGGTCGGCCCCTTTAGATCTTTCGCTCGAGGATGCTCCAGACATTCTCAATAGGATTGAGGTCAGGGGGGGTGGGGTGGGGGCCACACCATGATTTTTTCCCCCTTTTATGCCCATAGCAGCCAATGAAGCTGAGGTATTCCTTGCAGCATGAGATGGTGCATTGTCGTGCTTGAAGATGATTTTGTTTCAGAAAGCATGATTCTTCCATTTTGTACCATGGAAGAAAGTGGTCAGTCAGAAACTCATCATACTTTGTAGAAGTCATTTTCACACCTTCAGGGACCCTAAAGGGGCCAACCAGATCTTTCCCTAGGATTCCGGCCCAAAACATGACTCCGCCACCTCCTTGCTGACGTCGCAGCCTTGTTGGACGGCACTCATCAGTGAACAAGACTGTTTGAAAATTGGTCTTCGTGTACAATATGAGGTTGGGAGGCAGTTTACATCCAAACAGCAACTCTGGGAGGCTGTTCTGACATCCTGCAAAGACATTCAAGCAGAAACTCTTCATAAACTCACAAGTTTTATGGACGCAAGCTGCTATCAAACAAGGGGTCCCATGTTAACATGTAATTGGACCTGTTAACATGTTTTGGATTGAAATAGCTTTTGTTTCCCAGTACATATGACCTCCTTATTGCTATGAATTCAACAAATTACTATTTTCAGTTCTTTACAAACTAGAAAATGTCTTGAAACTATGATGTGCATAATAATCTGGAACAGTGCGAAACGCACTGTTCCAAGTTTTTAATTTATTTTCTAAATTCTGTTTTCATTAGGAGGTTTGTTCAATAACATTTGAAATATAAATTGACAGCTAATGACTTGAAAATTATGCTGATCATCATTTGCATCAAATATGTTGGAAAATCAAACAAAAACATGATTTGCATAATAAGTTGGAACACAGTGTAGATGGATTTCGGCTTGGATTACTGTGTAAACTTGACTGAGTACTGTTAACCACGAACTGTATTACTTACTACTATATCTGACTGACATATTTTTGTACAGCTGACTGACTAACTGACCGCTATTGTCCTCGTGTTATGCTCTGTGTCCACCTCAGATGGCCTTTGCAAGATTTGTGGCCCGCAATAACATAACGTATCTCAAAAGGTAAGCTTAAAGTATATATGAGCAATAAATCTCAGAATTTAATGCCATTTTCTTTATCTTAGGTTGTTTCATTATTAGATCACTTCCTGAAAATATGAAGGGCTCCATTTCCGTTACATGCTAAACCTCTTATCCCAAACCCCTTGTTCCTTTTTTACTATTTTCAACATGCCAATCTATTGGCACGTTGTAAGGTTGTAGACTGGCCATTTGAACCATTGAAAAAAATAAAAATAAAAAATAAAATAATAATAATAATAATAATAATAATAATAATAATAAGTTTAAAAAGGCAAAGAAGTTAAGGGATAAGGGGTTTAGCGGTAACGAAAATGTAGGCCCAATGTAGGTCTATGACAAACATAGGAGCCAGAGTGGCCCTTTAGAAATCATAGTCCTCCACCACTTCCACATTACCTCCACCAGTCCTCACTTTTTCCTGAGGCAGCAAGGCTCTTCCTGATTGGCTAACAAATTGTAAGTAAGTAAAATTTATTTTTAAAGCACCTTTCTAAACAAAGTTACAAGGTGCTGTACATCAGAGACATAAAGTACAATTTACAAATCAAACAATTTACAAATCAAACAATTTACAAATCAGACAAACACAATAAGCAATACAATAAAAGGGTGAAAATAAGCAGTAAAGTAAAACAATACGATAAAACGTTTACAGGGCGAAGTGTAACCTAAATAAGTGCGTTTTAGCATGGATTTGAAACTGTTGACGGAGGCTGCATTTTTTATGGTTAAAAAAAAAAAAAAAAAGGTTTTAAATTTACTAGCAGGTATGGACAGGAGGCCCTTGTCAGCAGACCGGAGGGCTCTTTTAGTTGTCCCGCCCAGACTATTTCCCGCCCAGACTATTTGTTAGTCAATGACAAAGGGATGTCTCTGGAGGCCTCCTGCAGCCCGAGAGGCGTCAAAAAGACAAGTTTTTTTGGACATGATCTAATAGAAAAATTAAAATAAAACAATAATGATAATAAAACAATGTCATTTTTTACCATAAAATGACATATAAGCTTTAAATAATAATCATAATAATCACAGCGCACTGTACAGTGTTTCATATGGAAAGAATTGCCATTAATTAAGTGCAGTATTGGGGCTCATGCAGTTGACGATTGCGTGTGTGTGCTGTGCAACAGGTACAGCATCGAGCGCGTGTTCCGTCCCAGGAAGCTGGACCGCGCCCACCCCAGGGAGCTGCTGGAGTGCGCCTTCGACATCGTGGTGCCGGTCACCCACAGCCTGCTGCCCGACGCCGAGGTCATCTACGTGGTGTCGGAGATCGTCCAGGAGTTCCCCGCACTGCAGGTCTCACTTCAGCTAATTCTACCAGCCACTTACCCCATTTTGTTCTGATCAGGTTCTAGTTTCTGATGCTAGATTCTAGTTCCTCATGCTAGATTCTGGTGCCCCCACGGTAGATTCTATAGTTCCTCTCAGTAGACTGTAGTTTCTCAAGTTAGATTCCAGTTTCTGACACTAGATTCCAGTTTCTGACACTAGATCCTAGTTCCGGACAAGAGATTCTAGTTTGTGACACTAAATTCTAGTCTAGTGAGATTCTAGTTTTTCTGGAAAAATCTCTTTGTGTCAGTGATGCTTGACATATTTCATAGGAAGGACCCCCAGAAATATCTATTATTTAGCTGAAATCTAAAAACATGTTGTTCTAGGGTTCCCCCAGAAGCAAACATTTGAGGTGAAAAATGTTTGCTTCTGAAATAATGTATTCAGATGTATTCAAGATTTGCACCACATTTTCACAATGTTTCAAAAATAGCAGAACTACAAGCTCATATCGCGCCACTCGGTGGCGCGATATGAGTTTGTAGATCTGCTATTTTTCACAGCTAAAACACCAAAACACGCTCAGTACACGAAGGGTTAAAGGGGAACGCCACCCATTTTCAACGTTTTAATATGTCATTAATATACCTAAGAGATGTTATGTGGACATGATAAAAAAAAAAAGTTCCCCCCAATTCTGTATTTCCTAAAAATGGAGGTCTGAAAAAAATCATTAACATGATGAAATACATCTGATGACATCATGTGAGATGTATTTCACCATATTAATGATTTTTCTTTCAGACCCCTTTTTGTATCCTCTCAGGAGAATTTCGCTGTCAATTTTTCAAAGGACGTTCCCGAAAAAAGCCAGACTTTTCATGAATGAAACCATTTCTTCCCCCTAGTCATTTCATGAAGAAATAAAAAGGAAATTCCATAAATTTCAGTAGTAGTGAACATAGCTCACTAAGTATGGGCTTTCACTAGTCCGGGACGCGGGTGAATATCTAATTTCTGTGTTTAAACAACCTGCCCTGTCATACTGTACATTATGTACGGCGTAGTGATTAAGTGAAGTTGCGTTCCGCACATTCCCCTGTTTTTTTGTTTTTGCATGTCTCACTGGTATTTCCCGTGGTAGTGGAAGTGTGCATTCCTCCCGTTCCTGCATTTCACAGATGGTTCCATATGCATTATGTCAGAGCTACATATTTACAGGGTGAGTGTGTTAAGCACGCTGCAGTTCTCTGGACTTCCTTCCTTCACTCCTCAAAAAGTCCTTTTCCTGTGCAGTCTTAGCTCAGATCTCATTTGTAACTTGTTATTCTCAAATAACTGTGAGTACTTACTACTTGAGTACTGTGCTCAAGTGAAATGTTGAGGAATCTGTACCTTTCCTACCTAATTATTTCCAATTTCCAATCGTTTTTTGCCAGGGGGCGTTTTTGCCATTAAGCAGACTAGGAAGTTGCCTGGGATGCCATGAGGGGCTCCAAATTTCTTAGAAACGCCACTGATTTTTGCTTTTACTCCACTACTACACAGAGGCTGCTACGATTAGTTGAAAACTGAATCCACTTTGTAGATTCAGTGTACATGTTTTAGATTATTATATCACAAAACACCACACATCTCAGCCCTACACACATTTTGCCCACAATTTGAAACGGCACATTCTGTGCTTTTACTTTTGTCGAGTACTATATTAGCCGATACTTTTGTACGTTTGTACACAAGGGCAGGTTGAATTCCAGAATGTGAGTACTTGTTCCATCACAGCCTTGAACTCAGTCAACCCAGTGATTAGACCCTATGGCCGATCCTTTACCCTACATAATGTCCTGGAAACCTGGAATGTTTTCATGCACTTTTCCGTTCATGGATAATTATAAATAATCTACGGAAATGTCCCGGAAATGATGTCATTGTCCTAGAATGTTGGAAAATATTTGAATAAATTGTATTAATTGCATGTAACTTGTGCAGGAAGCGAACACAGCCTGCAAGTGCCCCAACTCAAACCCTAATCTGAACCTCATGGAAACTAAACCTTTGGGCATGCCTGGGTCAGGCATATCCAAATATGGAGCGTGTGACAGACACATTCTGCCTGCGCTTTGTTTCATCCGCAGTGTATTAATAGGTAGTAATGGGAGCTGGCAGTGACCTGAGACTAGAACACACACAGAATTGGCAACTAAGGACAAGCAGTTAGAAAAAGCAAAAAAAAAACTGTCAGAAGAAGCAAAGGTATCTCGTTGGATAACAGTGGGGAAAGCCGCCGTCCACGGATTCCTGTCCAGGCACAGCCCACCTGTTTGTGTGAAAGCCTTTTAAAGTCCACATGTGTGAGTCAGAGGCAATGAGAGGGCAGGCGCCGGACGCGGCGCTCATTATTCACTGAAAAGAAAAAAAAAAAAACTCCATCGCACGGCGTCGCCTCTTAAAGTGTGACGGACGGCCCAGGCTTTAATTGCAGTTTTTAGTGAGTGTGTTAATGTTGTGTGTGTGTGTGTGTGTGCGTGTTGTGGACCACAGGAGAGGAACTACCACATTTACGTGAACCACACCAGCCTCCTGAAGGCCATCCTGCTGCATAGCGGCGTCCCAGAGGACCGACTGAGCCAGGCTTCCAACATACTGTGCGACGCCATGGTATCCCCTGCACGGCACACACACACACACACACACACACACACACACACACACCTGTTCACCTTCTATATCAATGCCTTCTAAATTAGTTAGTTCCATTTCATCACGGCTGACTGCCAGAGGGGGCGGTCCTTTAAGCACTGAATAGTCGCAGAATAGCCCATGCGCAGTCACGTCACCGGCCATGTTCCAGAAATGGAATCCTCATTCATTTTCCTCAGGAGACTTAGCCCAAAATGGTTCATAAAAACACGATTGCACCGCAGACAAAGCCAACTCGGGTTGTGACAAATCACGACAACACACACAATATTATCATATAATATCTAATTAGCAAGTAGAAAACAGCAGGATACAACGCTTTTTGTTTCATTTTTCATCTTAGAAATTATTTGATTGTGCCAAAATATTGTGTGTGTCATCGTGATTTGTCACGACCCGGGTTGGCTTTGACCGCAGCGCAATCGTCTTTATATAGATCAGTCTATGAGAAAAAAAAAATAATAATATCACCCATGGTCATTATTACTCATTAACCTGTACGTGTATTTTTCCCAGAGTGAAAAGCTGACCAGGAGGGAAGTGGAGGCAAAGTTCTGCAACCTTTCGCTGTCCACCAACAGCGTGAGTGTCCTCTGGCCATGCTCTGTCCCTTTTCCGGCTGCACAGAAAGTTAACTGGAATTACATTTGACATGACATTACCTGACCAGTCACCATGGGTTTTAAAGAGGAGGTGGTTGGTCCTGTGATCCAGTTGCAGACGCTGTACAAGTACATCGGGCAGAAGGGGGAGCTGCAGGAGCTGCGGGAGCTGCTGTCGTCGCTGACCAAGCAGAAGACGGCCGTCACGCAGCTGGCCAAGCAGGGCCTGAAGGACCTGGAGGAGCTGACCGTGCTGCTGCAGAGGCTGGGGGTCAAGCTGCAGGCCAGTAGGACTAGAAATGTGTTTTTTTGAAAGTGGACTGACGACGGAAATGGAGGTTTTTTTTTTTTTACTTTGAGGTTCCAAACCTGAAACGCTGATCATCTGAAGTTTCTGAACCAATAAGAGCTTGCATCCCTTCAGGCTATGGGGTGGAAAGATAAGAGGGATGGCACTATGCTGACCCATGGACTGTCTGTTTACAATAGTCGCTCAGCTCTGCCACATTAATGCTATGCAGCTTATTTCTACACAGACATAATCAGATATACAGTATATTATATATATGTTCTAATGTGATTGAAGTTTAACCCGAGTAATACACTCTCTGGATGCAAGAATGGGAATGGTAGTATTCCTGGCTGTAATCCTGTGTTTCTGGGGACGATTCAGGAATGGGAATGAAAACGGGTCAGTTTAATTTCCATTGTTTTTTTTAATTGATGTGATAGTGGATACGTCATCATGCAGCACGTTTTGTTTTTAGGAAGTTTTTGGCATGTATTGTTGGGTATGGCCATACTGTATCATGACCACGGATGTGGTCTAAAAGTGTGTGAGTTTTTCAATTCTTTGGTCCCTTAAGGATGTTTAGAGAAAGAATTACACACAAGACTTATCTATTATTGACATTTGGTCCATAAACCTTATTTTATTGTCTAGTCATTGTGTGAAGAACTAAGTTATTTCCACTGAACAGCAGCTGGATATTGTTTCAAACTCTCTGCTCCTGTAATTATTGATGTGCAGCCAACAGGGGCGGATTGGCACATATTTTCCCACCGGGACAATTTTGCCTTTGCCAGGCCACCCTGGGGGGGGGGGGGGGGGGGGGGGGGGGGGGGGCAGCTGTTTAAACAGATGTAACTCTTTGAGAGCGTAAAAATGAAACAAAATGGACCCTTGCGGGTCCATTTGGTTTCATTTTTACACCCTCAAGAGTTAAAATATTCATCACGTGAATTAGCCCAACTTAGTCTACACAACTAGAGAATGTAGAAGATTAATGGTCATTTATGATCTGTATGTTCCAGGCGAGCATCTAGCGCATTCTAGTGCATTTTGGAAGTGCCACTAGTGCATTTTGGATCTTGTCCAGGCCACTAGGTGGCGCAGGCCACCGGGAAAACTCCCTGTAACTCCAGATGGCCAATCCACCCCTGGCAGCCAATAACCACGGGGATACTTTTTCCACTTCTAAACTGCGAGTGTATTGGTTTGAGACGTTTTTTTTATTTTCCTGTGGTTCCAGGTGGTGGTCAACCTGGGCCTGGTCTACAAGGTGCAGCACCACTCCGGGGTCATCTTCCAGGTGGTGGCCTTCATCAGGAGGAGGAAGCGCACCGTGCCAGACATAGTGGCAGCAGGGGGGCGCTATGATCACTTGGTAAGGTCCCAGGCGTCTGGACTTGGTTTTCCGGTACTTTGATCTGAGTTTAGTCAGAGTGACAGGGACAGTTAAAAGACACTGACGATCAAAGAGCCCCTTGATCTCCTTGGTAGAGTTTTTAAGAGTTAAAAAAAAAATGGAGCTCTGCCATGCAAGTCGGTCCTGTAAGTAAATGGTAGTAATCGTCTTTCCAGTGGCAAAATCACCTGGAGTTGTATCTTTTGCAGCAGACCCAACTTGGCACGCTCACAGTAGGGTTTTTTTAACGGCGGGGGAACAGCGACTGTAGGCGATTTAAAAAAAAAAAAAAAAATCTTCTCGTGGGATTCCTGCTGTCATTTGTCGTTTGCGTCTGTTGCTTTGCCAACAAGGCAATACATGGATTTGATTGGCTATCGCTGAACGATGTCATAGCGCACTTCCGGGAAAATACGCCAGGCTGTCCGTCTCTGTTACGTCTAGCATGCCGCCGTTTACCAAAAGTAGGTCACAGGCACTGACCCTAAAAACTCAAATCACATTCTCTGCCTCGTCCAGATCCCTTAGACCCCATGTGGGGGTCCACAACTGGACCATGCCTGAACAGGCATCATCCCTGTTTTGGCCATGTCACGCCCATGTTCTAGGCCAGTGGTTTTCAACCTTTTTCATCCCAGGGCCCACCATTTATTCAGAATTTGAGCCACGGACCACCATTTGAGGACACTTTAGCCCCACAGACCGCATAACTAAAGATTTATTTTGCTTCTCTCCATGACCAGTAATGTTCTAATTGTGTAGATTTGCGCTAATTCACATGATGAATATTTTAACTCTCGAGAGTGTAAAAATGAAACCAAATGGACCCGCCAGGGTCCATTTGGTTTCATTTTTACGTTCTCAAGAGTTACATCTGGTTAAACAACTTAGCTGGGGACCACCTGGAACCCTCTCAAGGACAACCGGTGGTCCCTGGACCACCGGTTGAAAACCCATGTTCTAGATGCAGGCTTTCCAAAAAGATTCCACATTTTTTGAAAGTAGCAGAATCTCGGGACACAGCCTGTATTTTCACATTTCACCGTCTCCAGTGCTCAATTCAGAGATAAACGCATTAAACTTACACATTATACATTATGCATTAAACTTTGTAGTGCAATCACCACTTAAAGGACTTCATGAGGTGGTGTGCAGTGAGTTAATGAGCTTGTTAACTCACTTAGCGCGAATCACGTGTTCTGCTATATGCCACGGCTCAGGCCAGTGCGTTCGGTAAAAAGCCTTACTTTGAAGCGCCAGATCTCGTAAACAGGAAGTGCGATGACATCATGGTGATTTCTGGTGTCTTGACTAACCTGTCCTCTCACGATCTGAGCAAAAAGTTCCGGGTCAAAAGTCAGGAAGTGACGTTTAGCCCTAGTTGATTTACCCGTGCGCTAACGACAGTCCGAGGGAGAATCTCAGGAATGGCTTTTGAATGCATTGGATAGAATGGGTGCGAATGGGACAAAAAAAAAAAGAAAATGGCCGCGCCCATTCTGTCCCAAATGAAAGTCAACAACAGGATGATCATCAGACGATGTGCTCAGACTAATAGATGGATTAAAGAATGAAATCTACAAATCGTCGTATTTTGCCCTACCGCGTGACGGGTAAGGTTAGCCCTACGGTATAAGCCTACTGCTAGCGATCAAAGTATTAATAAAACAAAGCTGAAAATGACTTTTGTTGTGATAGGCAGACAACAGAATAATCAATCACGCAAGAGGTCGTGGTAAATCTAAAGGAGTTAAGATGTTAACGGAATGGTGTAATGAACATCATTAAAAAAAAAAAAAAAAAAAAAAAGTTTTCCACACGTTTCCATGCCAGGCTCTTATCTAGTGTGCTCTTATCCTTTGTAGATCTTGGAGTTCCGGGGCCCTGCGTCACCATCCAGCGTCCCCGTCCCCTCGGCAGTTGGGGCCAGCGTGGCCCTGGATAAAGTCTGTCAGGCCCTGGCCAACATGGAGGAACCAGTGAGACGGACACACACACACACACACACACACACACACACACACACACACACACACACACACACACAGACTGAAATTCATAATTATTTATAATGAAGGAGCCACAGACAGCCTTTCATATTTAATGATGCCTCATTACTGCAGTCGACCGTCACAGGCCGCTTTTAGCAGCGTGTTAATAACTATGATCTGCTGTGCCTCTTTGGACTCCGCCTCCCAGTTATTCCTGGAGCTGCGTCATTTTTTTTTTCTTTCTTTCTTTCTTGATGCAAAACGGTGTGACTTCCAGCCTTAGCCGCCGCGTCCTGTACCCAGAAAAACTGCACATGATGTCTGCTCCTGACTAAGCTACAAGCAGGAACATCCAGTTCCTGAGTGTTGGCCATTCCAAATCAAATTAACTTTATAGTTGATTTATTTGTGAATCAGATTGAAACGCATTCCTAGGTAGTTGGAAAATAATATGAAGACTGATGTATACCCTGTAACGTGAGAGAGTGTCCTTTAATCCCACACTGTCATCATGTGGTTACCACAGCAACCAGATGCAGATGGAGTCAGCGCCGACCTGATCGCTTGCCAGTACTCCCATTTCTTTTTACACTTCAGTATGAATAGCAATACGACGACATAGAATTGCTGGAAATCTTAATAAAACAATCACACCCGTGTGAAGTGAGGGGCACTCTTATCATCATACATCATCGGGTGGCTAATCGTCATTTGCGTCCTCACATTAGTCCTCAATGTTTGTGTCATGCACTCCAACTTTGTCCATTCGCTGTCAATGCCATGTAATGTTTGTGTTAGGACAAACATTGTCCTAACACAATGGCTCCCCCTGTTTCCAGGGGGAGCCATCACCCCTCCAAAATGAAAAGGGATGGATGACAGATGAAATCTCACTCCATCTCATGCAAAACTTGTTGTGAGCCGTTTTCACTCGGGCCGAATAGTCTGCGAAACGCTTATCTCTGAGTCATGACTACTATGGCTATCAGTCACAGATTGAATGTCCACTAAACGCTGACCCTCCTGTCCATGTCAGCCGTCGGCGAGTTCCTGTGATGTCCTGGTGGTCCCCGTGGGTCACACCTCCATGTCGCGGGCCGTCAACGTCACCCAGAAGCTGTGGAGCAACGGCGTTTCGGCGGACATCACCTACGACGTCTCACAGGTGAGTTGCAAGTTGTGTTTTCGAGATTTCTTTTTTTGAGCGGCGCCACACTGTCTCCTGGGCACAGCTGTTTGTCTGTCTGTCCGTCCCTGTGTACGAGTATGACCCTCTTGTTCTAAACCCTGCCTGAGTAGGACATTTGACAGCCACAGCACAGTCGGAAAACAATGAAAATGAGTTGATCAAATGGAATACATTTTCGGGTACAGCGTTGTCTGGCAGACAATAACATACTCAAACGAAAACATACTAGAAACAAAACCTTGATAGGTAAATAGCCCGTTTCTGGAGTTGCTGTTGGTTTGATATGCAAGAAATTTGCTGGAATCGCCAAGCCTTAATAGACCTTGGTTATGAACAAAGCACAAACAGTTAGCTTTGTTTACTATACCTTGCAAAACCTGGAATAAGTATGATGATTCAGCAGGCCAACACAGCATGGGCATCATACCCTGATGTGCAGAGTATACCCACTGAACCCCCCCTCCCCTCCCCTTCCCTGGACTTGGCTGTTGTTTTGAAATTCAACTAAAAAGCATCGCGTTTTGCTTTCCGTGATCCAGATGTCGATGGTGGGGTAAAAAAGGCCTATTGTGTGAAAAGGGCTGTTCAAATGCCGGGTTTTGGGACTCCTCAGGGCTTCTCATTGGTTCCCAGGGGGTCTTCAGCTAAATGATTGATACTTGCGACCCAAACAGTGTAAAAATGAAACCAATACAGGTCTATAACGCTTGACAGAGTACACAATGGATACTTACGGGTGTGTACATCTGAAAGTGTACAGCGTGGAACCAACGGGACCCTTACAGATCTACAGTTACCTGTATAACCCCAATAGTGTACAAATTGAACCAAATATCCCTTAAGGGTCCGGGAGTTAATAGAGTTCTTGTAGCAAAAACGCAATAGCAAAAATGTGAGCTCCTTGAAGTAAAAAAAAAAAAAAAGAGCGTTGAGATCCACGGGAGTCGTGTTATCACTCTGCTGGTAGTGCAATAACGTCTGCTCTCCTACAGAGAGCCTCACACGCTGCCAATGCAGCTTCTCTGCTGACTTGCCAGTAGGAAAATGTGGTCCGCCAGCAGCAGCAGCCGTCGACTTGTATCTTGACAATATCTGAAGCAGTAAACACCTCGGAGGATCCAGACTCTCATTGATTTGAAGCACAGCCTGACAGCCATGCTGAGGCCATGCGGCACAGAGTTTGTTTCTGTAGCGGTTGACGCGTCCATCAATCACAGCCCAGTAGACAAATTCATACTTGTTTGTGTGCGTGTGTGTGTGTGTGTGTGTGCGTGTGTGTGATTGATTCACTGTTTGGAAACCGGGCGCGAAACCCACACTGTTGATCGGAGAATAATGGTAGGACACATTGTTAACCCACTAGCAAAAGCAGCTGTGTCAGAATTAAACCACTTTTAACCACTCAAACACTTGTTTGGCTGTTCAAAAATAGCTTATACTGTATCGGCTATTTTTGGAAAAATCGTTTGCATATATAATCATTTTTCAAGCAAACATTTTTAACTCCAAATCTTTGCTTCTGGGAGCGCCTGGAACTAAATGTTTTGAGATGGGAATACGCGTGCCAAATACATATCTTTTTCTTTTTTGTTTTGTTTTTCAGAAAACTGTTAGGATTTAGAAGATATGCTGTGCACACCCACCCAGCGAACGGTAGATAGTTCAGGCAGACAGAGAGAACGCACGTACACCTGATGGGGAACTAGTCACATTCGTCACTCTTTGCCTGATCAGAGCGTCCATTTAAACCTTCTCTGCCTTCCTGCTCCTTCCTGGCTTCTCTCCTGCTGTGCTGACACGTATCACTGCAGCTGCTGCTGCTGCCGCCCTGCTTCCCCTGCTAACCTGCTTCTCTCTCCAGCATCCACCTGCAGCGCCTTTTGGTTTTCTAAGCATTGAGCAAATCAGATCTACAAGCCGGCTATGAGCTTGTAGATCTGCTATTTTTGGAAAAATTGTGAAAATATGCCTCAAATATTTAATTTATATTCACTTTTTTAACTCAAATCTTTGCTTCTGGTGGGGTAAGGGGTTCACATTTTTGGGGGGGTCCTCAACATGAAATATTGCAGAAGGAGCGAGTACACTTGATGGGGGACAGGACTGCTGGATGCCAGTTGGGACCGGCGTCTGGCGTCTAGGGACTGGCTAGCCTCGACGCCCAGGCTTTCATTTTTGTCCGCGGTGTGCAAAAACGCAAAGCCTAGACTAATTTGTAAGCCAGGCGTTTACGTGTTACGCCGTGCCTGCGGTTAATGTTAAGTTAAGGGTTTGGTTGGGTGGTTATGGTAAAGGTTTGGTTATGGTTAGGATAACGCTTTGGGTTGCTGCATAAGACACTACTGACGGCAGCTGCCACTGCCACAAAGTGCACTCGCTCTCTCTCAAATGTTAAGTGGCAGAGATACAGAAGCATACAGCTTTTCAGAAAATTATCAGGATTTTTGAAGGCATTTTTTAAATTTTCGATTTTTATATCAGTTAATCCCCTGTAATTCTCTTTGGCTCATAAGTTAACTAAAATAGAGATGCCAAACTATGCTTCCTATTATTTATGCTCAATTATGCTCAATAAATATATATATTCTAAAGAAGCTGTTTGCCCGTTACTTTTCAGTAATTTTGCGATTGACAAGCACCGGCTGATACTTTTAATATTTATAAATTAATAAAGCACAGACAGACGTGGCCACTTGATACCTGACATCACTATTTGGCATGTGATTGAAGTGGACGAAAATAACAAAGTACAATTGCTGTAATTAACTGTAATTAACTACAACTTTGACGTACTGTATTTGTACGCTAAATGGTGCATTTTACACTGTGCATTCCATTCAGCCATTCACACACGCGCACACACACTCATACATCGATCACGGAAACCATGCAAGGCAGCCACCAGGCTCAAGGACACTTTGACATGTAGATGGGAGGAGCCGGGATTCGAACCACCAACCCACTGAGCATTGGCCGACTTGCTCCTGAGCTACAGTCGCCTGTACTGCACTTGAGTGTTTCCAATTGCCAATACTTTTACTTCTACTTCACAACATTTCAGAGGCATGTATTGCACTTTTACTCCACTACAATTATCATAAAACTTTCGTTAGTACAACGTAGTTATTTTTTAGATTCTGCTTATTGTTAACCACTTCAGGTTTATATACCTTTGCGGATAACAAGTAGGATAACAAGCAGGATAACAAGTAGGCAGAATGTTCAACTGTATGAAAATCTATTGAAAATAGCAGACCTACCCAATGACTGGCTTATATGGTGTATCTTTGGGTACTTTAATGTTCACGTTTATGCTAATACTTCGGTACTTTTGCTTAAGCACATAATTGCATTCCGTACTTGCATTTGAGTATTTCCATATTAGTGCATTGATACATTTACTTTTAAGTAATAGAAGCAACGTTTTAGCCAAAAGTCAAAATAGATACATACAGTAGCTATATTTTTTTGCCCGTTTCCCTGCAGACAGACCACTTGCTTTGCCCTGCAGACAGTCCAGAACTTTATTGTTGTCAACAAATCATGAAAACAAAACATTCGCTAGCGGTGCTAATTTGTGTTGCCTCTATTACCTTTTAAGGAGAAAAAAACAAAAAAACAAAAAACGATGTGAGTACTTTCCCCGCCGTTGCAGATCTTCATCCTATTCGTTTTTGGGGTCAAAAACATGAGGTGCAATATTAAAGGTAGGGGAAGTGATTTCACTTTTGTCAGATATCACCCCCAAAAAATCTGTTAAAATGCTCTATTATAAGGTGTGCAGACCATATATGGAGTTTCCCCCTCCCCCACATTAGCAGAGGAGCTAATAAAAGTTCCCCAGGTGGAGGGTGAATTCTCCTCCAATCAGGATGGAGCAGCAGGTTCACATAGTGTACCTACTCTTGGGGGCCCCTAGTGCACCAGGCTGGTACTACACAATGAATTTCAAATCACTTACCCTACCTTTAAGCATTACAACACAAACTAGTTTCAAGAAGAAGATTTACCCCCAGTGGCAGCGACACAAAATGGCAGCGTCCAGGCGTCCTACAGCGAGCACTAATGAGGGGGGCAGATATATTGATATGCGCTTTACAAAAGCTCTTCCCTTTAAGGCCTTTTTTTCTTCTTCTTCTTCTTCTTCTTTTTAATCTCCCTGGTGAAGTGCCTTCAGCAGCATTCCTGTTCCCAAATACCCTGATGCCATGCCACTGTCACATTCTTCATGTTTATGAGACAGGGTGATCTCGTGCGTGCGTGCGTGCGTGCGTGTGCGTGCGTGTGCGTGTGTGTGTGTGTGTGTGTGTGTCAGAGGCAGATGTAACATTTTTTGTAACATTTGGGGGGGAGAAAATGGTAAGGGGCAGCTTCATCGTCCGTATAGCATTGCCACCCCCCCCCCCCCCCCCATGCCTAGATCCGCCCCTGGTGTGTGTGTGTGTGTGTGTGTGTGTGTGTGTGTGTGTGTGTGTGTGTGTGTGTGTGTGTGTGTGTGTGTGTGTGTGTGTGTGTGTGTGTGTGTGTGTGTGTGGCTTCCCCTCACTGCCTGGCACAGCACTCTATGCAGAGCCTCTCTTGCTGTGCCTACTATACTATATTCTCTTATTTATTTTCCCTCTTCTTTTCCCATTCTAGTTTGGCCATTTCCTCTGTCTACTGAATGTGGTTTTGCGCCTCCTCATTATGACTCCACTGGCTCGGTTTTTGTACCTTGTTTGAGTTGAATTCCTTTGGCATCCTATGTCATCTAATGTCTTTTCCGTCCTGCTGTGGCTCGGCTAGACCAAGAGCTACTGTATCTAGGGAGAGCAGATATATATATATATATATATATATATATATATTTTTTTGACCAGATCCCTCAATATTGGTATTGCAATGGCTTATTCTTCTTCACCTTCTGCTGCGTGGCAGACTGTTGACCTGGAGATACTTTACTTTTTTCACCTTAACCATTTGTGTACTGAACGCGTTTTGGTGTTCAACGCATTATGTTACACTTAAGCTATTGAAAAATATCAGACCTACAAGCTAGGAATCCATGTTATTACCCCTTTAACACCTTTAACTTTCACATACTGGCCCTTTTACACACTGAATCATTCTGCGGTATGAGCTCTAATTCACCCTCTGGAGCCCGCTCCGTGCTATTTCGTTTTTTTTTTATTGGCCAAATTTGGCAAACACCCCCCTCCCATTCCACTATGCGGTCGACCCAAGAGAGGCATATGGCCCAAAGCTGCCCCCGGCAGCTTCGTTGAGGGCAGCTTTTTAAACAAAGTGACACTCAAATGCACACAAACAAACGCACACACACACGCACACAACACACATGCTCCTGCTGCGCTACAGCGCAGGGTTTTGTTTTTCTCTGCCGCTATAGGTCATCCAAAGCGAGGAGCCAAGATTAAACTGTCTGGCTGAGCTTGAGGATAAATCAGGCTGACAGGCGCGCACGAAAACACATAAATGCGTAACGATGCGGTCAAATGTGCTACCTGCGCAAACATTGATTTTTTTTTTTGGTGTGTGTGTGTGTGTGTGTGTTTTCCTTGCATGGGAAGTCCAAGCTCTCCGTGCTCCAAGCAAAACTCCTCTTAACTGACCCAGTGTCACTGCAAAGGTCACTGTAAAATGGGCAACTGTGCCGCTTTTATGAACTGTTCTGCAGAGCCCCAACGATGCCAGAGTTTTGAGGTTGGGAGGTGGGGGGCACAATTACGCACCGTTAGCTGTTAAAATCTGCATCTAACTTGGAACAAACACTCTTCAGGAGGGGCCGGTCGTATAAGAATGGTTGCACTTGGGCCCACCAACGATAAATAAACATAATCAGTCATGGCTAGGCAAACAGGCCCAAAAGAAGCAACTATAGGCCACACGAACCCTTTAAACCCATATTTGTATCGCATCGATCTACATGTGAACTTGTAGAGCTGATTTTCCAAAACATCTTGGGGGGTTGGGGGGATAACAAATAAATTAGGGATGTCCCGATGCCACTTTATCATTTCCGATCCGATCCCGATACCACAATTTTTGTGTACCAGAGAAGTCACCAACAGGGAATAACATACTCCAATATGTGACCCGATAATGACAAATAAGGGCCAATACTGATACTTTTCTGATACCCATACAGTATTTGCCGATACCGATATGATAAAAAAGGGACAAAAAGAGCCGATCCGATACTTTGGTATCGGTATCGGGACATCCCTAAAAAAAAAAAAAGAACCTGGTCCCTGGCACAAAACATTCTCAGATGTGGACAGATCAATTCAGGAATTAATCAAAAAAATGTTTTGAGAGCCAGTGGTTCTCAAATGATATTAGACACAACAAAGCCCAAATAAACAACTGCACGCCGAAAAGCTGCAGCCCACAACTCACTGCAAATTCTTGCCAGCGACAAAAATCAACAAGCCCAAGGCAGCCAACAGCTGGCTAACCGCCTTAATAGAGCTACGTCCCCCATGATTCCCACGTCCTAACCCTGTCACGAGCTTGTGGATCAGCTATCTTCGACCTTGTCATATAGTTCTCTTCTACCAGGCCAGTGGTTTCCAACCGGTGGTCCGGGGACCAGCAGTGGTCCTTGAGAGGCTTCCAGGTGGTCCCCAGGCTAAATGATGGAAAGTCTGTCAACCAGATATAACTCTTTGAGCGTAAACATGAAACCAAATAGAAGATTAATGGTTATTTTTGGTGTGTATGTTTGCCTGTTTTGTTTCCCAAATCCACCTTGGTGCTGTATTGTGGACAAAAGCAGCAAAAGAAATCTTTAGTTTTGTGGTCTGTGGGGGTGAAAATGTCATGAAATGGTGGTCCGTGGCTCAAAGGCGGAATAAATAGTGGGCCCTGGTATGAAAAAGGTTGAACACCACTGTTTTAGGCCTTTCGTCGTCGATGTAATTAACACTGCTTTGTGTGTGTGTGTGTGTGTGTGTGTTTGTGTGCGTGCGTGTGTGTGTGCAGTCTCAGGATACCTTGTTGGAGCACTGCAGACAGGCCAGCATCACCTGCATGGCTCTGGTGTCTGATAAGGAAGGCCACTATGTGAAGGTACACCAGCGCAACATCATCAGGCATCGCAATGTCATGCAATGTGTTTCAGCCGTGCCTTATTTTACCCTAGTTCAGGGGTTTTTAGGTGGTCCTGGGAGCACCAGTGGTCTCTGCGAGGATTCCAGGTGGTCCCCAGGCTAAATGGGGGACAGTTGGCAACCAAATGGATCATTATAGATGTGTAACTCTTGAGAGTGTGTTGTTTTACGGCCCTCAAGAGTTAAAGTATATTTAAACATCAGAATTGCGGAATTTTCAAGAATTGTTATTCTGACCAACGTTTTGCCAGGTTATCACTCCTAAATTGTGGACAAAAAAACGTCAAAATCCTTATTTTTGGGTCAGAGAATGCACAATACTGTGTCTTATACTGTATACTGTATATCACTGTTTTACCACACAACAAAAGAAATACATACATAAAAAATACATGTTACAATACATACATAAAAATACAGGAAAACACTATTAACCGTCCTAAAACGTAGAATAAATGTAAAACTAAATATATTGTATGTATTTTTTTCGTTCGTTCATTCATTCATTCATTCATTCATTCATTCATTCATTCATTCATTCATTCATTCATTCATTCATTCTTTTTTGCTGAAGTCGTTGCAAAACACCACCTAAACTTAACCTAAACTATTATATATTATATATATTTTTATGCAATTTCACGCTGAAATGTATGAATGGTTAGTGTTTCAGTGCTCTGTCCAACCGTCTCCACAAGAGCCCTGAGGCCTACTTAGGGACTGTACGTTATTTACCGGGGGGGGGGCTGGTAAACTGGAAGTCCGGTCAGAAAAAAAAAATCATGCCCCCCCCCCCCCACCTCAATTTTTTCCCCATGGCCCTCCCCCCACTTCAATGTTGTTTTCCCATGGCCCTCCCCCTACAGGTAACTATCAGCATTGATTTCCCAATAGTTGTCATGTTTTACACGTGTCTAAAAGAGCTTTTATTTATTCGCGCTGGCCTCTTTGAAAACTATAGCCCTGCCTGTCTGCAGTGGTCGCGCAACAGAAAATACTATCCAGCACGTTCGGTTTCTGACCCCCCAATGTCGCAACTCTACTAGATGGCATGATTCTACCCAGCGCAGCCTGGGTGGAGTAGCTATGTAAGCCTGGAGTATAGACAGAGCAATACAGACACCGTTCACTTCATGGAGCAAAGGGGGACAGCAAACAACTCGTTTTAGGCTACTCACCACAGCTCGACGTGCTGATTTATAATCCATGCATCCGCCCGTATCGGGCTTTAGAAAACGGCTCTGCTGTCATTATTTATCAAACCGAACGCAGTCCTTGGTAAAAAGGCAAAGTTTTCTTTTCCCTACGTGTGTTGTAACCAAAGAGGGGTGGACGCCATGACAGGATCTCGCTCAACTGCATGGAGGGAGGAGGAGGGTCCATGCTGCAGATGGACCCTCGCACACGGAAGCGGCAGTCCACCCGGAGTCACGACATTGAGGAGTCAGAAACTGAGCGCTTGAGCGCTGTTCAAATGGCCTGAATAGGGACAAACTGCAGTTGAAGTCAATGTAGAAGAATCGCCATTGGTCTACTAGCTCTATGAGTAAACGTAACTCAGTCTATACTCTAAATCTCCGTCTCCTTTTTTCCCCATGGCCCCCCCCTAAACTCCGATTGTTTTTGCATGGCCCTCCCCCGACCTCATTTTTTTTCATCATGGCCCTCCCCCCCCTACGAACCAGCCCCCCCCCCCGGTAAATAACGTACAGTCCCTTAGAGAGTTCTGCAGTCTGTCGGGGCGAGCCTGTGGGACTATGAATCTTTCTGTTTGACGGCAAGACCTGATATTCTTCAAGTAAAAAAACACGAGAGGGGCGGACACGCGCAACGTTACCTGCCAGAGATAGCATTCTTCTAGTGCTGTTGACGCTACCTCCGTCCCGCAGTCTTTAAGCAGATATGGATGTTATGAAGCGATTTCCTCTGGCCAGTTCTCACACAGACTTGGCAGAAACAGTTTTATACCGTAATGCGTTCGTCTGCCTTCCTTCTGCAGGCCTGGCGCTAAACGACAATAACAAGACATCGGAATCAGAGTTGACTTGTTATAGTTTTGAAATGAATTAGTTTTGGTTTTTGTTTCCTTTTTTTTTCCTGTTTGACACCGGAGGTTCAGTTTAGTTTTAGTTTATTCCCAGACAGTGCATAAGTTGTTTCAGTTTTGGGAATTGACTAGTTTAGTTGAATTGGATTTTTTTTTTACTTTTTGACTTTATTGATAGTCTTATTGAAGATAGACAGGAAAGTAGGAAGGAGAGAAGGGCATGCAGAAGACTTGCAGAAAAGGTAGTCATGAACGGGACTTGAACTCGCGACACGCTGTCAGGCCGGTGCCTCTATGTGGCATGCGCCTGGACCACTACGCCGCTGAATTGGATTATCATGAAGACAAACCTGACATAACAAAGAAGCTGACAAGCGTAGAATGAAAGACTGCATGCGTCATCCTATTTGATGGTGGAACTTATAAAACAAAGCTAATTTTTTGTGCAATTCTAATTTGTTTTAGTTAAGATGCGATTGTTTTAGTTTTTTTTTTTTTTTTTTTTTTTTTTTTACTTTCAGCTAACAAAACACCATTTTCCCTTAGTAGATTTAGTTTACATGAAATACCCCTGGGCAGAATGCGAGATCGTGTTTTGAAAAGTAATCCTGGGCGTCTCTCAGGTCAGGTCCTTCGAGAAGGACCGTCAGTCGGAGAAGCGGATTCCCGAGTCGGACCTGGTGGACCACATCGTCCAGAAGTGTCGGACCCGATATAACGAGGACAGAAACATCAGGTAAAGCCAGCGATCTGGTCGCCAGCGCTCTGGACGGATGGCTTTTATGGGGAGAAGAGAGAGAAAACAGCCTTGTTCTGACCACATGTCCTCCTCTACCTCTCCACAGGGAGATATCTGAAGGCATCTCTCTGCAGAACCCCAAAGGATCACTTCTCAACACCTCAGGTATTGCACGCTATGGCATTGACCAACTAGTCGACAAGTAAAAGCACTAATCGACCTCGTTGTTACTAAATTGACTAGTCGATAAGAAATTAATAAAAACGGAGGTGGTATTATTTTTATTATTAATATAGTTTTAGTCTTACAACATAAATCTTAGCTGGATTATAGTCACCAATGTAGTTTTCCTTTTACAATAACAAACATCGTAACAGCTACAATGGATGATTGGATGTAGGTTGGAATGGTGAAATGCTGATTTTGTTGGGGGTACAAACTCCAGTTTGTCCCTATTCAATGCTGCATGAATGAGCGCTCAGTTCTGTCCCGTCAATGTCGCAACTCTTCTACCAGATGCAATTGCCCGCACCCACCTTTTTTCTTTTTTAATATAATTATTTGTAATACCTGGTACATTGACGACTAGTCGACTAGTAAACTAGGCAACTAGTAGACAGGCAAAAATCACTAAAAGTGAATGCCCTACTGCCCTACAACCTTTTGTTCCATGTCAAGGACCCCCTGGCCCTTGCCCCGGCCCCTGCATGATTTCTGGTGCAGAGGGGTGGGTGCCAGTTAAAAGAAAAACAGACGGTGGACTTCACCACATTTGGAGCCTCTGCGCTTTTAGGTTAACGTATTACAAGGAACTGGGCTCCCTATACTGCATGCCCGATTTTCCATTGGGTCTCCCCAGGCTTTCATTTTTGAGCCGACTCCTGCGAACGAAAATAAAATCCTGGCTACCGAAGCTAATGGCCTCCAGATTGCTATGCCTGCTTGAGGCCAGGGACCCCCCCCATTTGCTCCCATGGGGGGACCTGCCCGACCTATTTTTTAGCACCAAGGGATTCCCCAGCTAAACGAATGATAATTGGTCAGAAATGGATCTTTTGTAACTCTGGGGTTGTGAAAATGCAGCCAAATGGACATTTTAAGCTTCTCTTTGTACACTCGGAGCTAAACGAACACTTTTCAGCGTTAGATAAACAAATATTTGATCAAATTCATATTGTTCAGTGGCCTAATGATGCCTATATCATACTTGACTGAAACCCAAGGTGGAGAAGCACCACTCTTAGACGGTGGTGACATTTGAATGCTGGCATGGGCATAAGACATAGTGGCTATTTTTTTGTTATAGGCATTGCTTTGTTTGGCTTCTTTTGCACCACATGACCAAAAACAAAAATGAAAAAAATCGTTACATGGCCAATGCGAGCCCCCGGAGCGACCGATCCCAGTGTGAGATTTCACACCAGTCCTGGCACACGTCCACGCGTGGGCGCGTTAATTCCATTCGCTGTTAACCCTTTGTGTACTGCGTAACTCGTTTTGGTGTTTTAGCTGTTGAAAAATAGCAGACCTACAAGCTCATATCGCGCCACCGAGTGGCGCGATATGAGCTTGTAGCTCTGCTATTTTTGAAAAAATTGTGAAAATGTGGTGCAAATCTTTGAATACATTATTTCGGAAGCAAACATTTTTTAACTTTTTTAACTTTTTAACTAAAACATCAGGTTTTCGGTGAGGTTCTGCAGCTAAATAATAGATATTTCTGGGGGTCCTTCCTATGAAATATGTTAAGTATAACTGACACAGAAAGAGATTTTTCCAGAAAAAGTAGAATCTTGCGCCAGGAACTAGAATCTAGTGCCAGAAACTGGAATCTAACTTCAGAAACTACAGTCTACTGAGAGGAACTAGAATCTACCGTGGGGGACTAGAATCTAGCATCGGAAACTAGAATCTAGCGCTGTGAACTAGAATCTAGCATCATAAACTCGAGAGCCTTTTTATTGGCCACGCACGCCTCAAACACAAACAATTGGTTCAAAGCCTCTTTGTATAATAACAATAATCAAATTCTGAATGAGTTGTAAGCGCTCTTCTGTGCGTGCGTCGGCAGGGTCGTCGGAGCAGCACGGGAGCAGCAGCGCCGTGAACATCAACGTGAACGTCATCAGCCCCGACAAAGTCGCCTCCAGCGCGAGGAGACGGTACGAGACTCAGGTCAGTCTGAGGCACGCGGCAGGCGTGCACACACACACACACACGCGTGCACGGCACACACACTGAGGTTTGGTCACGCTACGCGCCACGAGATCCACGCGAGAAGAGTTTGGCCACCGACAGAGACGCTGAACGTTGCTCTCTCTCTCTCTCTGTCTCTGCTAGGAACCTCTCTGACTGCTTTGGAAATCAATTACTACTATCCAGGGTCACTCTCCTTTCTCTCAGGCTGCCTTCTCTCTCTTTCTTTCTCTTTCTCTCACACACACACACACTCTCTCTCTGTCTCCCTCCCTTCCTCCCTGTTTCCATCTCTGTCCAGTGCTGGCACCCTCTGTGCCTTTGTCACTAGCGTATGTTAACAGGCGCTGTTAAAAAGCCCCGCTGGCTCTTCTCGCAGAGAAAGATTGCATGTGAGGAAGAATCTTTTTTTTTTTTTTTCGTTTGTTTTCCACTGTTTGATTTTGATCATGGGAGCAATTATTCTCCTCTCCCCCCCACCCCTCTTCTCTCCCGTCACTACCCACCCCTTTTTCTCTTTTCAGATCCAAAGCAGATTGCAGAATGTTGGTAGCAATTTGCAGAACAAGAGCAATGACATTGAAGTTCTGGCTGTAAGTCTGCGTCTGTCTATGTGTGTGTGTTTGTTTGCCCAAACCCCTCTCATTCTCCCACCTTATCTGCCCAATCCATGTGCGAAATCACAAGCAACACATCTTTTTTTTTTTTCTTAAGCTAAACATCAGAGGACGGCCTGGTCCCCATTTTTTTTTTCCCCCTTGTCATTGACGTGTTCCTGAGACCCCCATGCTGGGTCTGAGATGGCTAACGTAACCGTTCCACTGGCGGGCAGAACAATAAACACCAAACAGAACGCAGTGTGCACATGTGTGGGGCAGATCGGAATGGCGTTTCGTTTATTTGTGGTTTTGTAGTTAAATAAGGAAAAAAGAAATCCCATCTTGTACCGTCGCTGTTTGCGTTTACCCCTTCGGGGGCAAATGCATTTGGTAAATACATTTATCATCCCCTGCCCGCTGTTGTTTGCGTCTGGATCCCGTCACCAGCGCTGCCTTTTGAGAGCGAGTTATTGAAACGGAACAGACATAATGGCCGCTGATAGCGGGTGTTTCTCAGGCCAGAGTGTCTGCCTCTGGTTCATGCCAGCGCCGGCCTGTTTACCACTCCCTATCAGTCCCAAATGGAACAGAACAGCGGGTCGCTTTCCCATGACAAAGCGGCACAAGGCCATTAGTCTTCCAATTTCCTGCAAAAGAAAATGACATCGGGCCTGTTGCGTTTTTTTTTTTTATGAAAGCGGAATTATAAAGCAATCTTTTCCCCCCACCGCTGTGCCTTCTCAACAATTTGAGGCAGCACAGCGAGGCGCAGCCCACAAATAAACAGTGGTCACCTGTCTGTGCACGTTCTGTGTGTTTTTTTTTGCTTCCTGGTTTTGTTCCCCGGCGGCCTTGTGTACGCGTCGCTCGGGGTATAAGGATGCAGGACCTGCTTCCCGAGGAAATGTATGTTACGTTGTTATGAATCGCGTGCGCAAGGGGTTGGGGGAAAAAAGTACTCGCGTTCTGTATTAAAAGTATCAACACTACTGCGTAAGAATAACTCTTGAACGAGTGAAAGTCCGGAACTCCAGGCTCAGACGGTTAGCTCAACCGTCTGGACACCTAGCCTGCCAAGCCAGCCCGCCTGACCACGCGCCGTTGGTTTGACTCCCACCCGAGCATCAATGTATGTGGCGAGTATCAATGTGGCATAAAAAGCCCCAAAACAATTCTAAAAACATAAAAAACATACATAAGTTATCAAAAGTACACACACACACACACGCTAGCACTGCCTTATCATGAGCCTGACGAAAAGGATTTGCTGACAATGATGAAGTTCTGGAACGTCTGCAGGGCAAAGCAAAGCGTCTGTCTGCAGAGTAACAGCTGCAACATCAAAGTAGAAGCAACGTGGAGGGGGAAAAGTTGCCGATAATGCCTTTTTACATCTAAAGTTAACAAATGAATGCGACAGACTAAAAGCACACCAGTTGCCTCTGAGATGTCGCGGGGTAGAAAGTAAAGTACCGGTAACCAAATTGTACTGGTAAATGTCCTAAGTTTGTTTTCTGCGTAGTTAGTGTGTATGTGGACTGAAAGTGCAGGAGCTTCCATTGTGTTCTATTCACCACCCCTCCTGTCTCCTCTCTCTCTCTCTCTCTCTCTCTCTCTCTCTCTCTCTCTCTCTCTCTCTACCCCGCAGGTGGACCTGCAGAAGGAAACGCTCATCAACTTCCTGTCTCTGGAGGTACTGGAGGTTCTCTAGTGGGTCTTATCATGAACCAGTGCAGCAGAGTCAATAAAAGGCCACTTCTCATTGAATGGAGGGAGGGGGGAGGGAGGGAGGGAGGGGAGAGAGAGGAGAAGGCCAGCAGAGGTGAGGGTCTCCTGGAACAGGAAGAACGGGGGATCCCGTATCCTTCCTTTTTTTTAGAACAGCCCAGTCTGGGGGAAACACCTCCCGTTGTGTTCCAGCAGAGAGGCGTTGGGCCGGCTGCCCATGCAGAGCCAGTGTTGTTTATACCTGCCGCCGCCTCGTACGTAGTGCAGGGGCGGATCTAGGCATGGGCATTGGGGGGGGCCTAAATGCCCTGACTGCCCCACTAAACATGATGGCAATCAAAACAACCCAAGATACCCAAGAAATTAAAGTGCTTATATTTAAAATTATTTGAACTGCTTCTAACTACAATTTTGTCACCACTAAACCAACAGCATTTCATCATTGAAAGCAGAAAACTCTGAGTCAGACCTTTAGCTTTATGCATGCTGCCTGTCTGTTGCAACTTCAACGACAACTGATGTTATTATTGATGCTTGATTGCGTAATAAAAGTCCTGTAACTGAAAATGGGTTAGCTCACCCAGAGAAAATGGAAGAGAAATGGTAGAGAAAATGGTATTTTTCACATAGATACACCTGCCTGCTCTCGCAGTGTTTTCTGTAACGATAAAATAAAATCGCTTGTTCTGTTCTCAGACTAAACCCCCCATCCCACACTCTTGATTCTGACTGTGCCCCATATCTGACTTTGTCTTGACTTGGGCTTCAGGTGGACTCAACTGCGACTCTACTATCATACATACAGTTGGGAGGGGTGTTTAGATTTTTTTGTCGCTGTAAAAGATGACTTCCCCTACACCTACCTTTAAGAGTTTTGTGGTTTATCCCAGATAAACCGTACCCACGACGTCTTATTTATTACATCAAGGCAACTGTCTTTATTACAGAAAGAGCCTACATGGGGATTAGAAGAACTGTTTAAAGAAGTACTGCCATGTTTTTTTTTTCACACCAAGGGTCTAATTAAGTACTGTCACCTCTTAAACATGTACAAAACTGGAAAAGAAAGTACAAAAATCATGGCACTCCGTCTTTAAACTGAAACAAAGTTAACAGTCTTCTGTCTTCCTGGGAAAGCTTTCCCACAGCTTTCTGGGCTTTTCCTTTTAATAGGCTTTGGTTTCAAAGCAAACTGTGGTTTATTTTATTTTTCGTAAAGCCAAACAAAGCGCGTTTCCCCCGGACTAAATATGGCTGCTTAATTGTCTTTAAGTTAACATAGCTTTTGGTGGGAGCAGCACTGGAAGTAGGTTGGTGTATAGCTACCACTGACGTGAATGAAGAACAATTGATGTTTAAATCCAGTCTGAGAAACTCACAGTTAATTAGTTCTAAGTGTGGAGTGATTTATTACCATGTGCGCGGCTGAACGCGTGCCCGACCCCCATCCCTGAAGCGCAGTAAGACACGGTTAATACAAATACAAAATATAACCCCCTCTCTGACGTGTTACAGTTCACATTCCATGTTGCACGCTCTGCCTTGGAGTGTCTCTGCTGCAGTCAGACACCCTGGTTTCCATCAGCTCTGTGGGGTAGAAAAAAAAGAAAAGAAAAGGTAACATCTGTCTTATGGTGTGAGGAACTGTAAAGAAAGAAGAAAAACGGTCCTAACACCACTGTTATGTAAGCAACGGCGGTCTCCCCTCGCCGCGAATGAAAGGGCTCCCCTGTACAGTCGCCCCCTCCTTCCACCGCTGCCGCGTCAAAAGAAAACAACTTTTTTTTCTTCAGCGTACGAACACGCACGACAATGCACAGTGGGTCAGAACCAGGCCAACAGGAAAAGCCTGCTTCAAAATGTGCAGCTTCTAATTACCCCAAAGTCACACACCAGCACAAAGGCACCAGGCAACCGGGCCTTATACGTCTCGACCCACAGCGCAGAGCCCTGACATGCAATAATATACACGCTTATGTGTGTGTACGTGCGCGGTCAAAGCCGCAGATCAATCTCTTTATACCCCGTTGCCGTTTATTGTGGTCGGAGAGAGAGACTTTGGGGTCCACAGTGTCTGACTGAATAATGCCATGCTTTGTTTGAGGTCAGACACGATGGTGGTGAGGGCCTTTTGTGTGAAAAAATGTAGTGTTTTATGCATACAATGCCTATATATTTAACTTTTTTTCTCTGCCTCCTACAGCTAGAAGCATAGATAAGCTATAGCTAATCTGTAGACCCTCGTGCTGCAAGTTACCTTCAAAAACGTAGGTAGACGTTTGTTAAATTAACCATTGCATGGACCCTTTTGTCAGCCTGCTAGTCCCATGGGGCGGTTTGTTTTGTATTCTTCCACTCCATTAGCTCCCATTAAAAGCAATAATTTTTCAGCGCACTGTTTCTCCATTGCATCAATTCTGGAGCATCCAGTCATGACGCACAGCCTATATTCAGATGGCTGTTGCATCATAATGACGCTCGCTTCGGACATCTAACTGGTTCTGCTCACTGGCTAACAATTGCAGCTCAATGCTTCAACACAAGGTGAAGTTATCATGATAACATGCGGCGTCATGGTGTAGAGGCTCAAGTGGGAGTTTCTTAAAGTGACCGTGAACAGGCAACAGTTTAGAGGAGTCTAACAGCTTGCCACTATGAAGCAAAAAAGGAGTTAAGTCAGATTTACAGTAGACTAACCCTAAAAATGACTTGTGGATCTCTTCTCCACTACTAGTCTCTCTCAAATGTTTTAGTCTAGTTTTTCCATTGTTGACAGAATTGTCAATATATTCAATCCCAGGTTTGTCAACAGATCCGAGCTCATTTTTTCTTAAGCTTTTGTCAGTGAAAAATGACGGCAGTCGACGCCGCGAGTTTCAGTCGATGAGCACAACACGTAAAGTGTCCAAGACCTTAACGTTGTGTTCTCTTGCTCTCTCCCCAGTTTGACAGCGAGGAGCAGTTCAACATCAGCGTCCAGCACCTGCTGTCTCGCCTCCCCAAACAGCGCTACCTCAAGTCCATCTGCGAGGAGATCCACCGCTTGAAAATGGTTAAAAGGTACGAGAGTCGCCACCACGTCTTGTTTTTGTGCAGACTCAACCTGGCTGTTGCCATGTTCGTAACGGTCCGGAGCGCGGAAGCTCTGATCGTGAGCAGGCAATAAAGCATCAGTCGTCAAAACAGGTATTTTTTCATGCCAGTGCTGTGGCCTCTGCTATAGAACTGACAAGGAGACCCTGTATCCTCTGCTTCCGTATCTCCTCCTCCCACATGCCACAGGTCAAGCCCCGACTTGCCTTTCCTATATTAAAAACAAAACCAGAAATAAATCTTGAAACCCGAGGAGAACAAACGGTAGAGCGCATTAAATAGTAATACCCCCACGTCTAAAAAGGCAGCCGTCCTTTTATGGGCAGCTGCCACTCCAAAGCCCTGGACTAAGCCAGCACGCCGCAGGTGTTCAGGTTAGAAGTGAGGAGATGGAACTACCGCCTCCAGAACATCACAACCTCAGATGATCCCGTTTCCTCAGGTGAAATCTAGGAGGGGGTTTGCGAGGATTTGCCTGGTTTGGTTTGTGTGATGTCTGGCTCCCTAACACCCTCTGCTTGATTGACTTGTGGAGCAGTGGGTGTTGAAGTATTTTGGGTTGAGCCATTAGCTGTGGTTATGGGTGGAGTGGTTTATAACGGGGGTTTTCAACCTTTTTCATCCCAGGGCCCACCATTTATTCAGGATTTGAGCCACGGACCACCATTTGAGGATATTTTAGCCCCACAGACCCCAAATCTAAAGATTTATTTTTGCTTTTGTCCACAATTCCAGGCTGGATTTGGGAAACAAAACAAGCAAAACATACATTCCAAAATGGCTAATTCAGATGATGAATATTTTATCTCTTAGAGTGTGAAATTTTTACGTTCTCAAGAGTTACATGTAGTTAACCACTTAGCTGGGGACCACCTGGAACCGTCTCAGGGACCACTAGTGGTCCCCGGACCACCTGTTGAAAAGCCCTGGTTTATAGTATTATTCCCAAGCTCCTGGGCTTGTTTTTCTTTCCTGTAACGTTGCCTTGTAAATATTGGTGGTGGTTGCTTTTTGGGGGGGCTGTTGTTGCTTATTTGGCCTTCCGTCCCTAATTGTTCTTAAACCAGTTGTTCTAAGGCGTTTTTCTTTTTTTTTCACCGACCCACACATGTTTTATGTGTATTTGCCCACAAGTTCTTTCTGACCACTGTACCTTTGTTCTACTTTTTCTAATAGCAGATTTCCAGGCTCGAGCTTGTCAATCACCTATTTTCAAATAACCTGAGTCCCCTGTGGCCTCAGGTTATTTACTTAATTTGGGCTTGTTTTCATTGCTCTCATTTCTCTTGCAAACACACACCACCTCCTCCGCTCGGTGCTTCCAGTGTTGTGACTCGTGTGACGCTAGTAGCAAATGCCCATAGAGAGCAGGAGATTTGATGGATTTTCTTTCTTTTTTTCTTTCTTTCATGAATGGGGATATGGCAACAAAAGAAATGAAATCCACTCCCCCGGCGGGCTCCAATGAGAGCTTTGTGTCTGGATTCGCCAGAGCTGTTGTTTTTCATCCCCCACAACCACCACAACCACCATCATCACTACCTCTCAATGTGGCGTGTCCCATAAGCTATTGAAAGAGAGAGAGAGAGACGAGAAAGAGAGAAGTGTTTGCTATGGAGCGAGCACTACTATGGATTACTGTAGCCACTGTAGCTCTAGACAAACCTCTCTGTGACTGGACACTTGTCGCAGTGATTGACAGGTAGCCTAAGCTTTAGCCCTTTAATCCGGAACCCTAAACCTACCTAAACCTAACCTTGAGTCAGTAAACTATGCCTGGCCGGGAGCCAATCAGACGTGGTCTATCCTAGAACTGTGGTGGGTTTCATAGTCACGTGTTAAGGTGAACATCACAGAGGCAACATTCAGACATTCAGTTCGTTTTGTGCCTCTCTACCTTTGTTGTCGTCAGGATGTAGGGTAACTTCGCCAGGTATTGGAAATTGGAAATACTGAAGTGAAGTACAAAATACCTCAAGACTGTACTTAAGTAAATGTAAACGGTTATTTTCCACCGCTGGCCGGGTTAGGGTTAGGATCATAAACCCCAATGCGTCCCGAGGGGCCCACAATCACCAGCCCCCCTCGCAGCCAAACTACTGCAGGGCAGCCTTTCAAGTCTTCAAAACAGGCTCATAACTCGCCGCTCCGCCACTAGCCGGCCACCTCCCCCTCATCCTCCGCGCTTAAAAACAAAAAAATGGAAAGTGGCAATAATTCAGGTGATAATGGACGCAAGTAGACCAATTAGGGGGTGGGGAGTGGGGGGAATGGGCTCTATGCATGGTATCGCTATGCACACACTTCACTACTTCCGGATCCCCCCCCCCCCCCCCCCCATTTCCTTCGCAGATGACACTAATTATTACTAAGGTTTCTGAGTGGGTACAAAGGGAGTGACCAAATATTTGGTTCACGCTCAGGGCTTGTCCGTTTGCACACACTAGACACCCGTGCAGGGCCATTTGGAAACAACGCACACAATAGCAGCACGCCCAACTCTGTTTGACCACAACGGAACAGAGCACTGCATCGGTAACATCGATAATACCTGTGAAGGGAAGTAGCGAAGGTGTTCCAAGTTCTGTACAAAAAGCTGTGTGTGCACAGAGCCCATCGGCCAAAACACAAAAGAGCTGCGATTTATTAGTGGAAATTGATTCAAGATGACACAGTATTATCATCATATGTTATGATCTATTGGTCAAGAACGGATGTATCCATCTTTTTAGATCCCATAGTAGGGTCCATCCAGTACTGTTTTTCTGATGATGGGTGAACAGATCGGGGTTCTGTAGTTGAGGGATGTACTTTTTGCTGGTGGCTATTGGACAGGGGTTTTCAACCGGTGGTCCGGGGACCACCAGTGGTCCTTGAGAGGGTTCCTGGTGGTCCCCAGCTAAATGATGTAAAGCAGTTGTAACTGTTTAAAAGTTATAAATATTTATCATCTGAATTAGTCCAAGTCTACACATCTAGAGAATGTAGCAGATTAATGGTCATTTTGATCTGTATGTTTGACTGTTTTGTTTCTGAAATCCAGGCTGAAATTGTGGACAAAAGCAAAAGAAATCTTTAGTTTTGGGGGTCTGTAGGGCTAAAATGTCCTCAAATTGTGGTCCTCCGTGGCTCAAATTCTGAATAAATAGTGGGCCCTGGAATCAAAAAGGTTGAAAACCACTGCTATAGGACATAGTTGCTGGTTCCCCCTGAAGAATCGTCCATTCATTTTTTTTTCTCGCTCCATTGAGAAACACGGTGACTGACAGACGTCTATGTGTGATCTGCAGGGTGAACACGGTGTTCTTGTACAGCTACAAGGACGACTACTACAAGATCCTCATCTGAACGCAGAGGGACCGGCCAGCGGACGGACAGACGGACCAGACCGACTGACCAGCACACAGTCCAGTAGTTCTCCAGACTCCACAACGCCACTTCTCTTTGGCAGCACTTTGTTTTTTTTTTTTTCAGCTGCAAGAGAAATGGTAGATATACACTTGAACGATTATCAGATTCCTCCTAATTTATTTTTTACTCCAAAGACAAAACCATGCTTTTCTTTTTTGTTTTGTTGGTGTTGAATCATGGCATCTTACAAACATTGAGTGGCTTCTAAAAAGAACCTCCCACCCGGTGTTTTGCGTTCCTGCTTCTGATACCAAGTTAGGATTCATTGTTTTTTTTTTTACTGGACTTTTAAACTGCCTTAAAAAATAACCGTTGGCTTCGAAAAGGAGAAAGGGCTTTCAACCGAAAAGCACGTGTCGCTACGACACTATTTGACATTTTTTAAATAATGTGACGGGACGGGATATCTGAAATAAATCGCTATTTTCTTCCTTGCTCGAGCTGTGTTTTTATTTTCCTCCCCTTGCTGTGTGCGTGTGTGTGTGTGTTTGTCTGTGGTTTGTGAAGACAATGCATGCATTCATTGAAACAAGCGCTGGCCTTTGGACCAGTGCTGATCCCCCGCTGACGTCCAGCTAAAGCTTGATATCATCCTGTAATAATACACACCCATGTGACCCCAATTATCGATTAGTTCAGACCGATGATGTAATTACATTAAAAGGATTCTCTTGAGCGGACTAAATTAAACCTTATTACTTTTTTATGGGGAGTCTCTCTTACATGGAACAGAGCTGGCAGTGAGATGTCTGCCCTCTCTAACCAGTAGTAGTAGTAGTAGTAGTAGTAGTAGTGGTAGGGCCTGGGAAAACCAAACCCGGTCCATGTGGTTTACTTTATTGATCTTTCCAGAGGGACTTCCTTCCGCACCTTGAAGTTTTATTGGTCGAGCGACGCGGGCCGACGGACAAGTTGAAACAATGGCACGGCCAGACCCGCGCCCGAGGATTCAGTTTTTTTTTTTTTTTTTTTCGGGTCTGGACAGCGAAAAAAAAAACGCTCAGCCTTTTCAACCTATTTTTATGGGTTCCACTCACTGGAATGACAGGTCTGTGTAATAATCCACTCACTCCAGATCAGGAGAGCAGAGCCTTTTTTAAAAAAAAAAAGGAACACCTCACCACCACCACAACCACCACCTCCTCCTCTCCCGCAAAGACATCTGCTTGTTAAAACGCCGATACGGGAGCGGCCCCGGCGAAACGGGACAGAACGACGATAGGCCTTTAACGAGAACACGAAGAACATGATTCCCATCAGCGACGCGGTGCTGCCAGATGTTTTTTTTTTTTTTTTTTTTTCAATCCTCCTCGGGTTCTGCCCTGGTGTGTGCAGCGGCCTCCAAAAAGCCACAGATAGCAAGTCATTGACAATAGAAATTATAGTCTCGCAATACCAGCTATGATGAGGCAGTATTGCTTTGTTAAAAACAAAAATCTATGTTTTTCTTCATCCTAAGTGAACTTTTTGGAGTGAGCTGTTTTATGTCCAACAGCAAAGATATCTTTATTGGTGGCGCAACCACTTCATTAAGCAGCGATGTGTGTCTGTCCCTGGCCAGGTCCCTGGGTATGTCCGAGCATGACAAATGTGTTTGTTTACCTGGGAGATGGAGTGCTGTGATTCTTCTCCACCCTAATGCGTGGTCAGGTGCTGTTACGATATAAGGAACACGGCCAACAGTTCATCAAGTCTGCCTGGTGAGTGGCGATCTGCCTGAACTGAAGCCTCAACCACAGCTGTTATGTATGACATATCAATGATCCTTTCTGTTTCAGGAAGACAGATCATTATCATCTCTACTGAAGTGCTGTCACCTCAAACAATGACAAAAGGGGGGAAGGGGAGGGCGTACAAAGTGAATATGTCCAACTCAAATCTTTGCTTCTAGGGGACCCTGGAACTAAATATTTTTAAATTGGGATTTTCTTGACATGAACAAGTTTAAAGTGAAATATCCCTTTAAAGGGATTTATTTGATCCATGAAAGTGGCTCCAGTTTGGTTCACACACTTTTATTTTTCAAAATAAGTGTAAATGTTACAGTTCATCATCTAGGAAACATATTTACAAGGTTTTTCTTTTTTTTAACGACACTGAAATAAATAAGCTTGTATATAGAATAAAGCGGATAGAAATGGTAAATGGTTTACACAGTATCTAAAATGTACAGCGGCTTTGGCTATCAAGGTTCATTTTTGTTGCCAAAAAAAACAAAACAAAAAAAAAAAAAACATCTCAAACTATAGTTTTAGTATTAATAAATAAAGCTATGTGAAAAAATAAATAAGGTACTCTTCTGGTCCTACTATTTTTTTTTAAACTACCGTTCTTTGCTTTTCCTTTTACACATAGAACACATAATAACTGCGTAAGCTTTTATAGGCACCTCTTCACTTCATTTTAAAGCACATGGTCATGATAACACACAGACATCAACCTACCGAGTTACTCACATACTTCAAAATAAATTGGTCTCCTCCAACCTAGCGCGGCGCGACTACAACATTCAGGGCTTGACACTAACACTTGCCCGCTTGCCCGGGGCAAGTAAAAAAAAATGGCGGGGCAAGTGAAGACTGCTACCTGGTTGCCCGATCGGGCAAGTGTGCAACTTAGTGCACTATAACACAACACAAGATAAATTTGTCTTGAAGGCAGTCATTGCACTCTGCCTCTTTCTCTCTCTCCCAGGTTAATTTGGTTCCAAACTATCATTTTGCTGGGGTCAGGTACCTGGAACCCTCTCAGGGAAAGCACCCAAGTAGGAAGTTAACTTAAATGCAAAATCTCCAATATATTTTTGGGGGGCAAGTGACCATGACCTGAGGGCAAGTAGAACCTGACTTGCACTTGCCCAATGGGCAAGTGCCTCGGAGACCTTAGTGTCAACCCCTGTAACATTGTATTGAGACGGCAGAATAACAGAACCTGATCTGACCCGGGCAGTCAGGGATCTGTATACTTGGCCCCCTCCTTCCAGCTCCTACACACAAATCTCTTTTTGCTGAAATAACCATGATCTATGACTTTCAGGGGTTTTCAACCTTTTTGATACCACGGCCCACTGTTTATTCTGCATTGTAGCCACAGACCACCATTTGATGTTGAGCATGGTCTCTCGGACCCAAAACTAAGGATTGTCCTATTTACCGCTCTTTTAAGCCAATCACAATCCAGTATTTGAACATGTGACTCGAAAAGGTGGTAGAACTAAGGATTCTCAAGTCTGTGTCGACAATTTAGGAGATAACTGGCAAAACGTTGTTCAAAATAAGTATTCTTCCACATTTTCTAATTGTGTAGATTCTTGAAAATCAAGTATTTCTGATGTTTGAATATAATTTAACTCTTGAGAGCATAAAATGAAACCAAATGGACCCGTAAGGGACTATTTGGTTTCATTTTTACGATCTTAAGAGTTACCGATATAGAAGGTTCCATACGGTTACCAACTGTCCATCATTTAGCCTGGGGACCACCTGGAATCCTCTCAGGGACCACTGGTGCTCCCCGAACCACCTGTTGAAAACCCCTGATCTACGACGATCACAGCACATTGTGAGCTTTTAGATTTGCTCTTTTTCCTGGAAAAAAAATGCCCATTACGACACACAAACTGAATAGAGATTGCTAGTAGTGAACTCTAGAGTCTTGGGTTTGTGGGGGGAAAAAACGTTCTGCGTAAAATAGTCCAGCTGTTTCTATACAGCTCTGAAGCTTTTCGACCTTTAGCTAGTAAAGTATATATGGTTTAAGTGGTTACTGTAGATCAGTCAGCGTTTAGCAGGCGTTTCCATGAATTTGCCTCAGGCCTAAACGGATGGTCCAACATCTGGGCCTTAAATCTGCCTATCAATTTTCAGATTAGGACTTTAACCGCCCCAACGCCCAAAAAATGCTAAGTTTGCGTATCATGCCCCCATTTTACATCATTGACTGGTTGGTATTGGCTGCTGGAACAACCCTTGACAATAACGCCTGTAAGAGTGAATAATATGTCACTTTTTTTCTTAGTTTTCTTGATGTTGGAAAAGTTATAAGTTATTAACTGTTTTGGGCATGTGCTGATTGAACACAAACCACCAATACCTGAGTTCACATCGTGGTCCTCTACACATTTATTTGAAAACTTACTTGGTAGATTTTGAGTATTATTATTATTATAAAACATACAGTAACCACTTCAGCCCTATATAGAGATTCCAGTCCCTTTGAAAATAGCTGATCTACAAGCGTACAATACATCGCTTTGAAATGCATTGTGAGCCTGTAGATCTGCTTCATTCAAAGGCTTTTCTATAGCTTTGAGAACTTGAAATGTGACAAGGACTGCTTTTACTTTGGGTACTCTAAGGACATGTTGAGGCCAATGTTATTTTTGCGGTGTTGATATTTTTGCTTTTACGAAAACATTTTAGCACTTTTTTTCCCCAGCCGCTGAAACTGAAACCAATGACATTGATAGAACACATTAAGGCTGTGAGTGAGTTAAGGAAATGAAAAAAAAGAGGATTTCCAACCATGGCTAACATTCTGTATGAACGGCGAAAACTCCACGTCAAGTTGGAGTTATTGCAGAGAGAGGTCTTGTTATTGAAGAACATCCCCCCCCCCCCCACACACCATAAAGTTCGGTAGGAAAGGAACGAGCGTCTCCTGTGAAGCCTGGTGATGAACGTCGCCTCCACCACACCGTGCACAGCAGGGGCGGATTGGCCATCTGGAGTACAGGGAGTTTTCCCGGTGGCCTGCGCCACCTAGTGGCCTGGACAAGATCCAAAATGCACTATATAGTGGCACTTCCAAAATGCACTAGAATGCGCTAGATGCTCGCCTGGAACATACAGATCAAAATGACCATTAATCTTCTACATTCTCTAGTTGTGTAGACTAAGTTGGGCTAATTCACATGATGAATATTTTAACTCTTGAGGATGTAATAAAAATGAAACCAAATGGACCCGCAAGGGTCCATTTGCCAGGCCACCCCAGGGTGGCCTGGCAAAGGCAAAATTGTCCCGGTGGGAAAAACGTGCCAATCCGCCCCTGGTGCACAGCGACTCTCTGCCTGTGTTGTGGAGATGATGGAAGTAACAGCAACCCCGCCGTCCCGTCCGCCGCAGCGGGAGCCAAGTTTTCGGATGAGTGATGGATGCGGCGACGGCTATTAGCGAGAGTATCGCAGAGACAGAATTACAATCGACGTGTTTCCTTTCCAAGTCGCTGTGGTCTCCTCGGTCAAGTGGGGGAAGGATTTTCTGAATGGAATGACTTTTCGGGGTCGCGCGAAGGTAAAAACTTGCAGGCATGCAGCAGCCCTGGAAGCTTGTCCCTTTTTCTGCAATTGACCCCGTGAAGAGGAGGAGGAGGGTTTAGGGTTTTTAAAAAACGGGTTTCAATTCAGCCACCATGGAGACATCCATAACAAGAGACGTCCTCCAAGAACAACACTACATCTATTACGAATACTGTAGAAATATACAAAAAAAAAAAGAAATAAGCTAAGATGGAAACCACACATTATAAAGGCAGGGATTTTCGGTTCCGTGAAGGCTTTCTGGCTCTTCTGAAGATAAATGTTAGTTTGGCTATAATGTCCTTTCTGTCCAACTCGATTTCGCCGGGGGACTGGAAAACCAATTCAACTGGCCTTCGTTTTCCCCTCCCTCCCGACAACTAGAAATCCACAATGTGCAGCAGCCCTGACTACAGCCATGATTGGCTATAAACGACCCCCAAACCCCTCAAATTCTAAAGCTTTTCTCTTTTTTTCCAAAAAAATATTATTCCTATCGATCAGTTCTAGCTTCCAACAAGGCGATGATGACATTATAACAGTTCACAGTCAAAAAAAAAAAAAAAAAACAGGCTCTAAAGCTCCGGCAGAGCAGAGCCGTGGCTGTCCGTCTGTCTGCCAGAGCAACGACCTCAGGAGGCCATGTCCTTTTGCCGTCCGTCTGTCCATCCCCCCCAGCATCTCCAGCACTTCAGCCACTGGCTGAAAGGTCCGAGAACACAGACTTTAATAGCAGTAAAAAAGGAAAAAGGAACAGAGGTCGCCTTCTTGCCGACCCTCCTCCGTCGTTTTGTGACACACGAGGGAGACGGTTGGGCACTAGGAGGAGGTACAGTACAGTGCATTGTTTTAATAGACCTCCTAGGATATGTCGTACGGGAGATGGAGGAGTAGGTGCCGGGGTGTGTCCGTCGCTCCGTCTTTCCACAGGGTTTTTTTTTTTTCCTTTTTCTTTTCTTGCGAGGGAAGGGAAGGAGGGGTGGGGCAGGTCGGGGGCTGGTACAGCGGGCGATCAGGCTAGCGCGGTGCCCTGCCGTTGCCGTTGGCCATGGGGTTGAGCTTGGCTCTGGGGATGGTCATCCTCTCCCCGCAGGACAGAGGAGCAGCAGGAGAGCTCATGTCTGGGGAGAAGTTGATGATGCCGCTGCAGTCGTTCTTCACGCTCTGGAACTTGTTCTCCTTGGACGGCTCCATGTAGACGACCGAGTTCTTGTTCACATGCTTCTTCAGGATCACCGTCTGCGGAAGAGAGAAAAAGCAAAACAAAAAAACGTCATCCCCTTTAATTTGATAATGTCTCAAGGGCCAAATGAAATTACACGGCGGGCCAAATTTGGCCCCGCGGGCCAGAGTTTGACAGCCATGCTCAAAGGCCTTTCATAACGCGGGGCTGCATGGGACCCACTGGACACAGCCCTAGTGTGGGCTTCCTCCTTCGTGTTTAGTTTCTCGGTGTGGCGTAGTCAGGGAGTTGACCGCTCGTACGACACGCTCCAGTGCCTAGTGTCCATTTAAAAAAAAAAGTGCGTGACAAAGTGCCATTTTCACAGCGGCGCAGTGTCATGTCACAGGGGAACGGTAAAAACGATCGGATTTTATGAGACCTCACACGTTTTGATTCACTTCAAAGCAGCGCTTGGAGGAGCCTGCTTAATGACTACTGGAGGACTTGACTGTACCCCCACCCCACCGTGAGACGTCGGTTAAGTGGAATTCATTTTGGTATGGTCATGTGAGGTACTGCACAGTGTCATCATATGAACCACATGCAGAAACCTCCAGTGTTTTTTCACTGAGTGAAAACAGGAAGTAAACACGGCTGCTTTAGGAGTTGCTTGGATTTGTGGGCTCTTCTTCAAATCAATTGGTGGAATTTTGCCTGCCCTGCAGTCAAAAATCACTACAAGGATCTAAACGGATGGTGCTTCTCACCAGAGAATGGATTATTTCGAGAAAACAGCGTTTGTTTTGAATGGACCCCATGGAGCGAAGACATTATCGACATAATGGGATACGGGGGGGCTAATTCATCATGTGAATTAGCCCAACTTAGTCTACACAACTAGAGAATGTAGAAGATTAATGGTCATTTTGATCTGTATGTTCCAGGCGAGCATCTAGCGCATTCTAGTGCATTTTGGAAATGCCACTAGTGCATTTTGGATCTTGTCCAGGCCACTAGGTCGAAAGGCCACCGGGAAAACTCCCTGTACTCCAGATGGCCAATCCGCCCCTGCTCCTCACCTTTTTGGGGGCGCTGTAGCAGGACATCTGCACCCACTTTTTCTTCTTGTTGACGAGCAGCGCCACCACCAGGAAGATGACGATGGCCAGGAGGAGCCCAGCCAGGATCCAGGCCGCCGACTGGTAGATGAGGGCCATTTCCGTCTGGCTTGGGTAGTTCTCGCCCAAGCCTGGAGCAGCATCTTAAGAATAATAAAAAAAAAAACAATGTCAATGTCACAGCACAACAAGCCTCATAAACATAAATTAAACACCCCCGCCCCCTCTCTCTCAATCCGATATTTCCATTATTCCACCCTCCCGCTCCCGTCGGATCGATCTAAATAAAAAGCAGCAGTGTGTGTGTGTGTGTGTGTGTGTGTGTGCGTGTGCGTGCGTGCGTGTGTGCGTGCGTGTGTGTGTGTGTATCTCTCCCTCAGTGTGTTTCTGGCTGGCATCCCAGCAGTCCCAGGCAGCACAATCGCGTCACACAACGGAGAATAATTAAAGCTCGGGGAATCCCCCCCCCAACCCCCACCCCACCCCCTATATAACCGGCATTGTTTAGGGCCACCGCCACATTAATCATCGTTATTAATTTAGCTTAGCGTGTGGTGTCACTGCACTTTGAGCTCATTTATCAAATCTGTCCACATATTAAGCCCCTACTCCACCCCACCCCAGCCCTGCCAAAACAATGTAAACGCGTCGGGTTCGCAGCGTTTTTGAATCGCCAAGCAACGCATGGATTGCAGTGTTACTGTTGCCACACTCTGTGGAGTAGAGGGGTGGGCGCATGAGGGACTTAAAGGGGAACTCCACCCATTTTCAACATTCTAATATGTCATTAGTATACCCTAGAGGTGCTGGGTGGACATGATAAAAAAAAAAAAGTTCCCCCATTCTGTGTTCCCAAGAAATGGAGGTCTGAAGAAAACCACTAACATGGTGAAACATCTTGATGACATCATCAAGATGTATTTTCACCATGTTAATGGATTTCTTTAGACGCTTCTGTTTTCTGAGAGCGTACAAATGGAACCAAATGAACCCGTTAGGGTTCATTTGGTTGTACTTGTACGCTCTCAGAAAAAATGTTGAAAATGGGTGGAATTCCCCTTTAAGCATTTTAGTCACTTTCTTTCTGCCACTGTGTGTGTGTGAATACTAGTGACTAGTAATAGTACTAATCCCTGGACTTTGTTCGGTTTGTTTTTCCTTTCACGATTCACTTTGGTTTCGTCTAGTTCAGTTACTCTGGTTGCTGTCTAGTCTATTCAGTGTAACTTTTGTAAAAATGTTAGATTATGAGTCTGCATGATTATGTAGAATTTTAGGTAGAATTTATTTGCTGCTGGCCAAGTTCAGTTGACGGCTGTGGCCGTAATAAAGTGCGAAACCACCGGACAAACCCAGAACTTGATGCATGAACTTAACATGAAGTGATCTTAGTGAAAACCACGACGTGCTTTTTGTTCTGTCCTGTTGTCATCAAGGGAATTTAGGTTGAATTCTCACCTAATACTTTCGGTAGACTCGATGCAAAAGCGCAGAGAAGTTATGATTCTTTTCCTTTTCTTTCCGATTCCCTAACACAGGGGTTTTCAACAGGTGGTCCGGGGACCGCCAGTGGTCCCTGAGAGGATTCAAGGTGGTCCCCAGACTAAATGATGGAGAGTTGCTTAACCAGTGGAGAGTTGCTTAACCAGATGTAACTCTTTGAGAGCGTAAACATGAAACCAAATGGACCCGCAAGGGTCCATTTGGTTTCATGTTCACGCTCTCAAGAGTTAAAATATTCACAATCTGAATTAGCCCAAGTCTACACAACTAGAGAATGTAGAAGATTAATGGTCATTTTGATCTGTATGTTTGCCTGTTTTGTTTTCCCCCAAAATTCAGCCTGTAATTGTGGACAAAAGCAGAATAAATCTTTAGTTTTGGGGTCTGTGGGGCTAAAATGTCATCCGTGGCTCAAATCCTGAATAAATAGTGGTCCCTGGTATGAAAAAGGTTGAAAACCACTGTCCTAACAAATGAGTCCAGCCGACGCCAACCCACATTGCTGGAAGCTGGCGTGCGAGTGTACATAACAGGCGGTTGGTTGCTGTTACGTCACCTGTGGCAGCGATGACCGGCGGCACGGTGGTGACGGTGGTGACCCATGCCATGCTCTCCACCGTGGTGACGGTGGTGACGCCGGGCTTCTTGGCCGCCTTAGTGGACACCATGATGGGGACAGACGTGGTCGTCATTTCTGCAACAACAAACAGCAACGTCACACACGAGACGTACAGAAACGATACGACCGCATGTACTGTGTGTCTGCCTGGTTTACTACAGGTGGACACACATCATGGAGTGTCTTTCACTTAAGAGTTTTTTTTTTTTTTTACCCACTGAGACCTAAGGGTTCTCGAACTATTTAATGTTAAAGATGGAGTGCCATGATTTTTTTCCAACTTAAATCATGATCATCAGGTATTATTGTTATATGAAGAGAAAGAATTTTCTCAAAAAGGTGTACAGTATTTGTTAAAATGTTGTTTTTATGTGGACTCCCCCACCAGCTCATTAAGTATGCCTGGTTTGCCTGGTGGGTGGTGATGGGTGGAGATCCACCTGAACTGAAGCCACACCCACAGCTTTAGTTGTATGGTAAAGGGGGAGGAGTTAGGGGAGGAGCTGATGCGTGATGTCACTATATTACAGCCTTTGTCATTGGCACATTTGACTGGAAAGGTTTTAGCCTCCAGGAAGAAACCCTAAATACAAAGGGAAGACATCATTGCACATAAAAAACACACCAAGGGGTCTATTTACATACTGTCACCTCTTAAACATGTACAAAATTAGAAAAAATACAAAAATCACGGCACCCCCCACTTTAAGAACCCTAAAGTGATCTGTATGTACATTACTGTAATGTAGAGTAGACCAGAGGTTTTCAACAGGTGGTCCGGGGACCACCAATGGTCCTTGAGAGGGTTCCAGGTGGTCCCCAGCTAAGTTGCTTAACCAGATGTAACTCTTGAGAACGTAAAGATGAAACCAAATGGACCCTTCCGGGTCCATTTGGTTTCATTTTTACACTCTCAAGAGTTAAAATCTTCATCATCTTAATTAGCCCAAGTCTACACAACTAGAAGGTTAATGGTCAATTTGGTCTGTTTGACTGTTTTGTTTCCTAAATCTAGCCTGGAATTGTGGACAAAAGCAAAATAAATCTTTAGTTTTGGGGTCTGTGGGGCTAAAATGTCCTCAAGTGTTGGTCCGTGGGTCCGTGGCTCAAATTCTGAATAAATGGTGGGCCCTGGTATGAAAAAGGTTGAAAACCTCTGGTCTAGACTAATGCCAATGTCAAACTGGGGGGTCGTTGGAAACGAAATGGTTGAGAATCACAGCGACAGCCATAAAAATGTTCTCTTACACGGTCCCTGGCATATATTTTCAAATGGGGGTCAGAGCGGGGCTAATTTCTAACAATTTGGGGGTTCCGGATATGAAATCGTTTTAACCACTGCTTTAACTGACGTGTAAAGAAAAAATAAAGCTGTTTTCCACAATGAGCAAAAAAAAAAATGAACAAAACAAAAGACCCCCCGACCAGTTGCAACCGCTACAAATCAGTCTGAACAATGGCGGCCTATACGCCGAGGTTTTCCTACGAAAGGAAAAGCTGACATGGGAGCTTTGCCTTTCCTGTGCCGAGAGAGAGAGACAGAGAGAGAGAGGGAGAGAGTGTGCAGCATGGCCCGGCCGGCCGATTCAGCCGGAGACAGGAAACACGTGTTGAATGTGCGGATGCACGAGGAATGTTTTCACGTGTGTGCGTGCGTGCATGTGTACATGTGCGTGGACTGTGTACATGTCACATGGAATGTTGCACTGAATGACGGGTGTTTGCCCATGTAGCGCCACTGTGGCTGGCTCTGGTGAGGCCTACGCACACACACACACACACACACACACACACACACACACACACACACACACACACACACACACACGTACAGTTACTCATTCAAAAGCAACAGCCCCAGAATATCCTCCGCCCCCATGCACCCCCCCCTCTCAACGTTCAAATAGAGTATATTCCCCTCAACAGACTGCGTCTTGTTTAAGGTGGAGAAACGACTTTTAAAGGTTCACTCCGTAAGGTTTGCGACGCGGGAATTCAAGTGAGATCTCCTGCCACGCCTCTTAGATTAGGTGAAAATGTGGTTATCGTTTGGCCAGCTATGATAGCATTCATTCTTCTGTCATCAAATTCTGACGCAGTATTGATTGGGTTTTAGTTTATTGATCTAAACGCCCTTACACTTGAACACAATTGGATGCTGATGATGAGTATAGTGGCCTCCAGGGGCTAGCTGTACATCACATTGCGTGTTTGTTGACAGGTTTGATCTGGCACAGAGTCCGAGCAGCATAGCAGGTGCTTTGAGTTGAGGCTTTGATTAGACAGTGGTCTGTTATAGAGTGGAGCGGTCGTTATCAAGAAATAACACCAGGGCGGATATAACATGTCCCAATTGGGGGGGCAAGAGAACATGGTATGGGTGCAGCTTCATCGCCTGTGGCGCGAAGCGACACGGGTGATAAAGCCGCACCCATACCATTTTCAGTTACAGGACTTGTATTAGGCAAGTATAAGCATCAATAATAACATCAGTTGTTGTTGAAGTTGCAACAGACACGCAGCATGCATAAAGCTAAAGGTCTGACTCAGAGAGTTTTCTGTTTTCAATGATGAAATGCTGTTGGTTTTTTTTGTAGTGTTTCACATCATTTTAAATAGAAGCACTTTAATTTGAAATATCTTGGGTTGTTTTGCATGGCATCGTGTTTGGGGGGGGGGGGGCAGACTGGGTATTTAGGGGGGCATTGCCCCCCCCCCCCCCCCCCCCCATGCCCATGCCTAGATCCGCCCCTGAATAACACACCACTGCATTCAGAGAGACGTGTAGATAAACTGTATTAAGGCGACCAGTGCTTTTCAACCAGTAGTCCCTGACAGGATTCCAGGTGGTCCCCAGCTAAATGATGGACAGTTGGGAACCAAACGGAGCCTTATAGAACTGTAACTCTTGAGATCGTAACATTTTACGCTCAGAAATACTTCATTTCTACGCAATTAGAAAATGTAGGAGAATTGTTATTTTGACCAGTGTTTTGTCAGCTTATCTCTCCTAAATTGTGGACACAAACGAAAAAAAAAAAAAAAAAAAAATCACACCCGTGTGAAATGAAGTGCTGCGTGTGTGGCTACAGTATACTAAAACGTCCCATTGTGCTTGTTTCTCTGAACATGGCAACATCAACAATACACACTTCGTCCCATTGTGCTTGTTTCTCTAAACATGGCAACATCAACATGACTCCACACATGCAGGCAGGGACACACGCATGCAGGCAGGGACACACACACACACACATCTTGTACATCGTCTAAAGGAAGTGCTTTGGCAGCACTTCAAAAAAACTTAGTTTTGGGTCCGAGAGAGTAAGCTCAACATCACATGGTGGTCCAGTCCGTGGCTAAAATACAGAAAAAATAGTGGGCCTTGGTACAGTATATAAAACGTTGGAAACCACTGTTCTATTAAACTGATTTCATTCATTGGAAAAAATGCCGGACTGAAGCTTTACTGTATAATAAACAGACATGGGGAGCTTGGCAATACTTTTGTCGTTCTTCACATTCGCATGTTCAGCTGTTATATAAAACCACAAAGTGGACAGAGAATTTGGAGGCTGCAGTTTGTAATGCATAATATGCATCTCAAAAAAAAAAAAAAAGTTTAAAAGCAAACATACACCCACCCAGACTGAATTAATTTACCCAAACAGGGAAGGAGGGGCAGGTGCTCAAGTGAAAAAAGGGCACCTTGTTTGGCCCGTGGAACCGTCGGCTGCCTTCATAATAAGGGTGTGAGATTTATAGACTCTGGGCCATAAATAACATATAAGACACTTTTAGTTCAGAACTGGCCAATGTCCACTATGGGTCACAATACTGTATACAGTCAGCCTAGTGTCTAGCTGTGCATGTCGTCCCTGTATGCACTCACACTAGGCATGGATGTAACATTTCCCAACTGGGGGGGCAGGAGAAAATAGTATGGGGGGGTGGCTTCATCGCCCGTGTCGCTTTGCTGAAGTCGCACCCATACCATTTTCAGTTACAGAACTTTTATTGGGCAATTGAAACATCAATAATAACATCAGTTGTTGTTGAGCTAAAGGTCTGACTCGGGGAGTTTTCTGCAGCAGCAGCAGTAGCAGTAGTAGTGTTTCAAATAATTGTAAATATAAGCACTTTAATTTGAAATGTCTTTGAAATGTTGGTTGTTGTTTTGCATGCCATCGTGTGCCTAGATCCAGCCCTGGTGCCAGGGCGGATGTAACATGTCCCATTTTGGGGGGGGGGGGGACAAGAGAACATGTTGGAGGGGCAAGCGAAAATGGTATGGGTGCGGCTTCATCGCGCGATGAAGTCGCACCCATACCATTTTTGGTTACAGGATTGTTATTAGTCAAGTAAAGCATCGATAATAACATCAGTTGTTGTTGAAGTTGCAACAGACACGCAGCATGCATAAAGCTAAAGGTCTAACTCGGAGAGTTTTCCGGTTTCAATGATGAAATGCTGTTGGTTTAGTGGTGCCAAAATTGTAGTCAGTAGCAGTAGTAGTGTTTCAAATCGTTTTAATTATAAGCACTTTCATTTGAAATATCTTGGGTTGTTTTGCAAGGCATCGTGTTTGGTGGGGCAGTCAAGCCCTGGCGCTAACACTTACCGAGACAGTGCGGGCAGCACTGGCCCTTGCGCAGCACAGGCACGCGGCAGCGCGCGGCCGGGCAGCGCTGGGAGAAGCACTGCACAGTGCCGTTGTTGCAGGTGCAGCTGGTGCAGGCGTTGGCGCGCCACGAGTCTCCGGCCAGCAGCACGTCTCCGTCCGACGTGATGCAGTACTCCTTCTGGCCTGCGGGGCTCACCGGCAGCAAGGGCTCCACGTGCTCCTCTGTTAGCCATGACACATGAAACACACTCAGCAAGGATGTACAGCAGTGGTTTTCCATATTTTGCCTTAAGTATCAGGTCCTGGACCTGGAGGTGTGGCAAAGCTGTTTGACCACTCAAAACGGCCAAACAGCTTTGCCACACCTCCAAGTTTTGACTCAGGTCATACAACTTAAAGAAGAATTTCAACCCCAAAGTTTTTTTTTATCTTTATTTATTTTATTTTTTAGAAAAAAGAGACTATTTTATTATCGTCGGAGAGGATTATGCCAGTCCACAATTCCATGTGTTATTGATGTGGTACCACATAGGAAAGATAACAATGCAAACCTTGATTAAATCCGTTGACATTCACTCAACATTGATTTAACGTAGACTTCTTGTAAATTTGGTAATGCAGGTGTTTAATACTCTAGAATAATGAGTATAGAATAATGATTTACTTAAGAAAAAGTACTTGGGCTTACTGTACTTAATGGTTTCCTGACATTCATTTAGTTTTATCTTTTTGTTTCTTTGTTTTGTTTTGTTTTTTTTTATTTATGACATCAATTACACCCTAAAAAACAACTTTGAACATTCAGTGGAATGTGTGGAGTTTTCTCCACGGTTTGGAAGCCCTTTGAGCTGCTGCAATGAAAACAGCTACAAATGCCAGCAAATCCCATATACTGTGTGTATATATATATACCGCACCATAGAACATAGCCTGAATATTAAAATAAATACACTATTCCAACCAGTTCCTTTCCCCTCTGTCACTCTGTTAGCCAGGGGGAGGCAGTCTAGAGCCCAGGATTACTTCATGTTTTTTTTTTTGGTGAGGAAACCAACCCACCCTAAGGGGACACGGGGAGGACATGCAAACTTCCACACAGAAAGACCCTTTCTGTGCTTTCCCTTTTTTTTCGTCCTAGAGGAACAAACATGGCTCTCCCTCTCTCTTCCTCCACACTGTGTAACATGTTGATCCTCAGCGGTTATTGGTGCTCCAGGCCTGCGCTTCCCAGATAAGACGCCGCTGTACTGTTACATTAAACACAAACAGCAGTTCCACGGTGGCTGGAAACACTTCTGATGGCTGTCGGCTCGAAGACTGGAGCCTTATCGCTCCGTCTCATCATCAGAACCCACGCCCCAACCCCCCCATCTCCCCAGGGGCCCTAAAGATCAGTGGCCTTCCCGTGACCAAGCCTTGGCACGCACGCGTGGCGTGCGCACACGCAGACACGCACGCGACTGTACACATACATCATAGGGCCTGTCACTGAGATGTGTGTTATTCCCACATTCCTGGCGACCGAGCCCAGGCATATATCAAAGGCTGACCTCTGACAGTGTGTGTACATGTGTGTGTGTGTGTGTGTGTGTGTGTGTGTGTGTGTGCGTGTGCGTGCATGCGTATGTGCGTGATGGGGGGGGGAACTGCAATGATGAGGCAGACTGACATTCCCAAGCAGCAGCTCTTGGGAGCAGTCATGCATTTCTGATTTGTGGCGCTCATGCTTGAGAGTCTTTTTTTTTTGTTTGTTTGTTTGTTTGTTGGTTCGTTTCGTGTTTTCTTTTCCCCCTTCTTTCTTGCAAGTGCATTTCAGTGCACTTGTGGTGGTGGAAAAGTACTCCCAGGTTTTTGAGGGGTACCAGACCCACCTATGTCCAGCTTCAAACATCGAATGCCATTGATAGTGGATGGCTGGCTTTGAGGGTTTGTGCAAACACAAAGTAATGTTGAAGAGGAATGTGAGGACGCAAATTGCGATTTGCAGGAATGGGATGATGTGTTGTGATGATAGCGCTCCCTCACTTCACATGGGTGTGATTTTTATGTAAAACCTACAGTCCGATGTCCACGGGAAGTTCAAAATAATGCTGATAATACAATTCTACAAACTAACTGGACCGGTGAAGTTTTCAATTAATATTAGTGGAGCAATAGTACAATGTGGTTATATAAAAAAAATGGGGGAAACACTCAAAGTACAAGTACCTAAAAGTTTTGCTTGATTGCAGTACTTAAGTAAAAGTACTTGGCTACTTTCCACCACTCTGCACTTGTGAATCAAACCCCAGGCGAGGCTGTAGATTTATGAATGACAACAAGACTGCAATGAAGAGAAAATATGTGAGCTCTGCTCTCCAGCCCTCTTTCCACCAAAATAACGTTAAGTCTAGTACTGGTTCTGTTTTAGATTTGGTTTGCTTTCGCTGAAGCAGCGGCCATTGGTTTGGTTCCCGTTCCGAAACAACTTTTAGCGTTCTGGACAAATGCCTTTTCAGTGGTTCAACCCTGGTGGACAATAGCAGTCTCCCCATCCTGTTCTGCTCAATAAGGCCTAGCCAACATACATTTTAGTCGACTAAAATGAACTGACAACAAACAAAACAACTGACTAAAATACAACAGATTTTGCTGTCAACGTACAAAACACTGTTCTCTTGCAGGGCCTGTGCATTTGGGTTGAGGAGTGGCGGCCGTTCCACATGTTCTGCTGCAGCCTGGAGGATCCCTTATAGCAGGGGTTTTCAACCTTTTTGACTCCAGGGACCACCATTTATTCAGAATTTGAGCCACGGACCACCATGTGATGACATTTTAGCCCCACAGACCCAAAACCCAAAGATTTCTTCTTTTTTTAATCTCCAATTTCAGGCTGGATTTCGGAAACATAACAGGCAAACATAGATCTCTAGTTGTGTACATTTGGGCTAGTTCAGATGATGAATATTTTTAACTCTTGAGAGTGTAAAAATGAAACCAAATGGACCCGCCAGGGTCCATTTGGTTTCATTTTTACGTTCTCAAGAGTTACATCTGGTTAACCAACTTAGCTGGGGACCACCTGGAACCCTCTCAAGGACCACTGGTGGTCCCCGGACCACCTGTTGAAAACCCCTGCCTTATACAGCAGTACGTTGTGTGAACCCAACCGGTCTGGGCTGGTTGCTTTATGAGTCCAGACATTAAACTGTCCGGCACAGTGTGTGTAACACGCAAAGACCCTGCAAAACCCCACATGCTGATAAACGGGGGGATCCAAGGCAGGCATGTTGTATACCTCTGTTACTCCCTGGCTACTGTGTTGGGCCTTGTAGCCCAACACCCCTTGGCTGACTTACTCATGGTACTAAAAAAAAAAAACAGTGTTTCTCAGTCATTGCTTTCATTTTTGAGGGGTGCCTAACCACTCCAATGAACAGCTATGTGTGTCCTGATGTATGTAGGCCCTATGTGGGCCTGTGGCTCTCTGAATATAAGTATGGCCTGCTGCAATCCTGCTGGGTGACCGAAATTTGGGAATCAACCGTGTCAAAGCCGTGAGGATTATCAATGCCTGATACTATTTCCAATGTCATACTTTTGACCCTTAACTACATTACTACACCTCGGATCCATATATTGCATGTTTACTCCACCACACTTATGTGAAAACTTTAGTTCCTTGTTACTTGGTAGACTCTCGATGTGGCTATCATTCATAAACCAAAGAGGTTTTTTGTTTGTTTTGTTTACCTGGGCAGACATGGCAGCAGGTGTCCTTGTTCCTGATGGGCGCGTGGCAGAGGGCAGGGGGACAGACTTCGGTGTCGCACAGGACGCGGCCCCTCCGGCAGGTGCAGCGCGTACACTCGTCCAGGTTCCACGTCTCCCCCTCCACGTAGAGCTCCCCGCCGGGCGCCCGGCAGACCACCAGGTCCATCCCCTCTGGCTGACCGCTGCCGGACTCATCTATGGACGACAGAATAGCATTGTTTCATTCTAACCCGTTTACTGTCAGGAACTGACGCACCATAGGCTGTTGATGGATGAGCTGGAGGACTTGCCAGTCTAGTTGGAAAAGGTTTGACATCACTGCCTTCCAGCCCCATGGAATGGAAATCCATGCAGGAAAAAATGATGACCAACAACAACAGTACGTGGCATCCGCTCAAACATCAAAGCCAACGGACAGGCATTGGGCGGACGCGGCGTCTCGCTTCAAATACCTCGGAGCGATCGTGTCCGCTGATGGATCCAAACGGGAAAGGCTTCGCCAGAACTGCAAAAAACAACGGCTGCCCTGGCGAAACTCACCGCCTTACGGAAAAGACGAAAACATCTGTCTGACATCAAAGGTGAGACTACTGCCACCACTTGACATCTCAATCCTTCTGTTATGCTTGTGAAACCTTTCGGCTCTTGCAGCCGAGTCTCAGGAGAGAACACAGAGCAAGGAGGTGAGATCCTACAGAGGACTCAGGCGTATCTCATGCACCCGACATGCTGCAAAGTGCGGAAAAAGACTGGCCAAGTCAACCGCAGGATGACCTTCTCACCAAGCGGTATGGGTGGACAGCTGCCGAGGACAGAGAGAGCTGATCAACATGCCTTCCACTCTACCAGACCTGCTTAGCTTTTTCGCGGCCTCCTACAGTAAGAAACATGAGCTAAGCTATAGCTAATATTTAGACCCCCGTGCCGCAATTTACATTCATGAACGTACTTAGACCTTTGTTATATTAATCATCGTGCTGACACTTTGTTAACCCTGTATCGTTCCTTTGGTCATCCCACAGCCTGCTAGTGACGTTGTGTTTCCAAAGTTCAGCTCCATTGACTCCCATTAAAACAACAACTTTCCAACTCCTCTTTCTCAAAACCATCCATCACTGCTGCATGAGGTGCAGCAGTGTACGGGAGTAGAACAACGTGTCACTAATTAACGCAAAAAAGGCGTTAAATAAAACATGCCCCCTCAAAATAGGGAACAAGGGTTAAAGTGGCTAATAAATGGTTTCCATAAGAAACACAAAACACTGTGAAAAAAGAAACACATTAAATCGCGCGTATATCAAAATTCCTATCGTGGTCAAGCTTTCGACCCCAACCAATATATTCCCAGACCGCAGAGCCCATGATGGTTGTGCAAGAGCAGTGGAACAGACAAACAACAAGCGACAGAACAGGAGGCTGTCTGTTGTTGGAGGGAAGTGTTAAAAAAAAGAGGTTACTGGAACAAGGATGCGTGACAAGCCGCCGTCCATTAAACGTTAAGGCCTACAGGAGCTTAGAGAGGGGTGTCGGCCCGCGCCGTGTCGGGACACCAACCAACCGCCGACGCAGCTGAAAACACGCCTCCGTTGCTCTCTTACGCAGCGGAGGGCCGCCAGCCGCGGCCTCGACATCTGTAAACAATTACCCTGTTGTTGTGTGTCCCCCCTGACTGTTCAAGCTGTAGCGCAGCTTCTGAGATGAAGCTACAAGTTGGACATTCCTTCAGTGCTAAATGTCTGAGCGGCCAACCGAGTCACTCCTCCGTAAATGATACTCTGCGTCGAGTCGGGGAGGCGCGGACGAGAAAGGTGTAGGAGTTGAGTGGTGGATCGGTCGAAACAACCCGCGTGTGTGCGTGTGTGTGTGTGTGTGTGTGTGTGTGTGTGTGTGTGTGTGTGGTGTGTGTGTGTGTGTGTGTGTGTGTGTGTGTGTGTGTGTGTGTGTGTGTGTGTGTGTGTGTGTGAATCCTGTTACAGCTGCAGTCTGTTCGGGTCATGTCACACCTGGGATTTGAACCTAGGTCTGCATTCTTCTTTACTCTGTCTGAGGCTGTCACTGTGTGTGTGTGTGTGTGTGTGTGTGTACGTGCGTGCGTACGTGCGTGTGCCATGTCCCAGGTAAACACATACCTTCACCAATGGTGGAAAATAACACCACCTACGTAAGTACTGTACTGTACTGTACATCCGTAACATTTGTACTTTTGTTGAGTAGAATATAATATATCTATGCCCCATCACCGCAGATCCAAATATTGAATGTTTTACCTCCAGTACATTTATTTGGCAACTTTAATTACAAAACGTATGTTACCCACTTCCATCTTTGTAGCGAAAATTGTGAACTTGTAAATCTGCTATTTTCAACCACCCCTCCTCCAAGACTCAAGTTACATCTGAACGTTGGATGGCAGAAGATCCACCAAGGGCAGCTCTCCAAAATTATGATTTTGGAGGTTTGAAATTCCTGCTTGTGACCAACATTGGTTCCCATAGCAACAGCACCCATAATATCAATACATTTTTTTATATAATTACTGAGGTATATTTTGAATTCTGGACTTTAGGTAGTGAACAGCAGGGGCGGATGTAACATGTCCCATTTGGGGGGGGGGGGGGGGGAAGAGAGAATTAATGGTATGGGGGCGCCTTCATCACCCATGTCGCTTTGCGCCACGGGCGATGAAGTCGCACCCATACCATTTTCGGTTACAGGACTTTTATTAGTCAAGTAAAGCATCAATAATAACATCAGTTGTTGTTGAAGTTGCAACAGACACGCAGCATGCATGAAGCTGAAGGTCTGACTCAGAGAGTTTTCTGTTTTCAATGATGAAATGCTGTTGGTTTAGTGGTGCCAAAATTGTAGTTGGTAGCAGCAGTAGTGTTTCAAATCATTTTAATTATAAGCACTTTAATTTGAAATATCTTGGGTTATTTTGCATGGTATAGTGTTTTTTTTTTTGGGGGGGGGCAGACTGGGTATTTAGGGAGGCATTGCCCCCCCCATGCCCATGCCTAGATCCGCCCCTGGTGAACAGAATTCTTCCGTATTGCACCCTCCCACCGCGTTCTCAGTAAAACATGCGAGTGTGTGAGTTACTTCTGTCCACTGACCTTCGCAGGTGGGGCAGCACTGGTCGGGCCTGACGACGGGGTGGGAGCAGCTGGGCGCCGGGCAGGAGATGAGCACGCACATCTCGCGGCCGCCGTGGCAGTAGCAGTCGCGGCAGCCGTCGTGCCAGCTCTCGCCCTCCTCGTGGCGGCGGCCGTTGGCCGTGAGGCAGTAGCTGGGCGTGGGCGGGACGGCCGGGACCACGGCGGTGCTGCTGGGGGCGTGGCCACTGTCTGGAGACCAGCAAACACAGGACGCAGCCGTTAACCCATTGTGTCCTGTCTAGATTTCTAGCTTCTGAATAACATAATATTCAAAGATTTGCGCCACGTTTTCACATTTTTTCAAAAATAGCAGAGATACAAGCTCATAGCGCGCCACTCGGTGGCGCGCTATGAGCTTGTAGATCTGCTATTTTTCAATAGTTAAAACATAATGCTTAGAACACCAAAACCCATTGTGTCCTGTCTAGATTCTAGCTTCTGAATAACATAATATTCAAAGATTTGCGCCACGTTTTTCACATTTTTTCAAAAATAGCAGAGATACAAGCTCATAGCGCGCCACTCGGTGGCGCGCTATGAGCTTGTAGATCTGCTATTTTTCAATAGTTAAAACATAATGCTTAGAACACCAAAACCCATTGTGTCCTGTCTAGATTTCTAGCTTCTGAATAACATAATATTCAAAGATTTGCACCACGTTTTCACAATTTTTCAAAAATAGCAGAGATACAAGCTCATAGCGCGCCACTCGGTGGCGCGCTATGAGCTTGTAGATCTGCTATTTTTCAATAGTTAAAACATAATGCTTAGAACACCAAAACGCGTTCAGTACACTAAAGGGTTAACCGCAGGTGGGTGGCATTTTGGTTGGCATTATTTTGGGGGCGGGAACACGTGTTGGTGTTCTAAGCTTCATTAGCATTATTAGCGGTACTTAGCGTTATTAACAATACTTAGCATAAGCAGTAATTATTAGCATTTTTAGCATTATTAACATTACTTAGCATTGCTTTAGCTATTGAAGGATATCAGATCCACAAGCTCGTAGCGCGCCATTGAGTGGTGCGCTATGAGCTTGTAGGTGTGATATTTTTGGAAAATGTGGCACAAATCTTTGAATCATTTTTCAGATCAAAATGGGTCTCTTCCAACGTGCCTATTGGACAAGGATAGATTGGGGAGGGACTTAGTGAAGGGCTAATTATATTGGTGAGTAGGTATGGGAGATAACAAATCAGCTGGCATGTTGTCAGACAACTATATATTGTTCAAAAGTGGGTATTGTGTGTAGAAGAAACACAAGGGGGGTAAAAAAATCATCACTACCTCCAAGGCCCTCAAACAAACAGGCCTCTCTCCGCTATACCTTTCTGAAAAGGACTCTCTCTTTCATCGGTACAGTGGGTCGCCACTGGTTACCTAGATCTTA
>CM076980.1:38055727-38158227 GCA_039105355.1 Benthosema pterotum | reverse complement strand
GATCTAAAAGCTCAGCAATACGCCCAGAACGCCCGCTTTGAACGGACTGCACCGCAAGGGGCAGATGTAACATGTCCCATTTGGGGGGGGGCAAGAGAACATGTTGGAGGGGCAAGAGAAAGGAGGAGGGGGGAATGGTATGGGGGCGAAGTCGCACCCATACCATTTTCGGTTGCAGGACTTTTATTAGTGAAGTAAAGCATCAATAATAACATCAGTTGTTGTTGAAGTTGAAACAGACACACAGCATGCATAAAGCTAAAGGTCTGACTCAGAGAGTTTTCTGTTTTCAATGATGAAATGCTGTTGGTTTAGTGGTGCCAAAATTGTAGTTAGTAGCAGTAGTAGTGTTCCAAATCATTTTAAATATATGCACTTTAATTTGAAATATCTTGGGTTGTTTTGCATGGCATCGTGTTTGGGGGGGCAGACTGGGTATTTAGGGGGCATTGCCCCCCCATGCCCATGCCTAGATCCGCCCCTGCCTGTTGACAGTGCAGTTCAGGAGCGGGGCTGAGGACGCTTATCGACTCAGACGGCTGGCAGCATGTGACAAGACGTGACAAGATCGGCATGATAAGCAACCTAGTGAGAATTATTGCTTGAGAGAACTTCCAGAACGCTTGTGCAACCAATCAGGCACACATCGATTGGCCCATCTCCAGCCCAGTCTAGTTTTAAGTGGTTCGCAAAAGTTGTCAACACATTTAGTCCTAGTTTTAGTCGACACAGCATAGCTTTCATTTAGCGTTCGTCAGAGCAAAGGGTTGCATTTTTCGTCGCATTTTAGGCGAACAAAATCAACGCCGCGAGGCATGTCGGATGGACCGGATGGGTCGAACGACCCGGAGGTCCCGTCGTCGTCGTCGGGGGGGGCAACGTGCGGCGCCAGGGTGAACCAGATGGTCAAGAAGAAGCAGAAGAAGAAGAAGAAGAGACTGGTACGATCGACATCTGGTCCTGCTTTCCTTCTCCCTTTCCTCTGCCATATTAGCCTGCCTTTGAAGGAGGCCAAATGGCAGGCCAACATGTGAACTCCCCGTGGTGCAGCGGCAAGCGGCGGACATCATACCAACCCAGAGGACTCTGGAGGGAGCAATCTACTACGAGCCAATTCAGATGCTTCCAATTCACCTCACCCCCGCCGGCCCTATCCCCATCCGTCCTTTACAGGGGCGGATGTAACATGTCCCATTTGGTGGTGGGGGGGGGGGGGGCAAGAGAACATGTTGGAGGGGCAAGAGAAAATGGTATGGAAGTTCTCTCAAGCAAGAATTCTCTCAGATCATGCCGATCTTGTCACGTACCATTTTCGGTTACAGGAGTTTTACTAGTCAAGTAAAGCATCAATAATAACATCAGTTGTTGTCGAAGTTGCAACAGACACGCAGCATGCATAAAGCTAAAGGTCTGACTCAGAGAGTTTTCTGTTTTCAATGATGAAATGCTGTTGGTTCAGTGGTGACACAGCTGTAGTTAAGTTAGTAGCAGTAGTAGTTTTTCAAATCATTCTAAATGTAAGCACTTTAATTTGAAATATCTTGGTTTGTTTTGCATGGCAGCGTGTTTGGGGGGCAAACTGGGTATTTAGGGGGGCATTTGCCCCCCCCCCCCCCCCCCCCCCCCCCCCCTGCCCATGCCTACATCCGCCCCTGGTCCTTTATGTTGTTTCATTAGAGACCCTTTTTTTTGGCTGACGACGTGACCTGCACCCCAGAGTCAGGGCCTTGAAGAGGCCCAGCGCAGGCAGGTTGGACTTGGGAGACCGTATGGAAGAAGAGAGAAAGAGAAGAGAGAGAGAGAGAGAGAGAGAGAGAGAGAGAGAGAGAGAAACAGAGAGAGCAGCCCTGTTGCTGATTAAGTACGGGGGTATGAGCTCATGGTTGATTTGTAAATACGGTGATCTGCGAACACAGCATCTGCCCGTGGACAAAGAGGGGGTTGAGGGTTCCTTCAAATGGGGAGCAGACCTGAGGATGAGTGAGTGCGTCAGCACAGAGGACAAGTCTGTTAAGAAGAGGCCTAGACGCAATGACTGCGAAATGAAACTCTAACTCCACCAGGGAGTTAGAGGGTGACTCTCTTGCTTCTCTCTCTCTCTCTCTCTCTCTGTGCATGACACACACACAGAAAGAGAAAGAGAAAGAGGGAGAGGAAAGAAGCAGAATGAATTACAGAAACTGCCGAGGCTGGAAATAGTACTGGGTATCCGGTTGGATCCAAAGAAGTGTCTCATAAAACATGGATGAGCAGCGCGTCGATAAATCCACATGGCAGAATCATGGCCAGTACTTAGGCCTATCTAGAACCTCTGTCTTTCTCATGCTGCCAGTCTTTTTTACTCCTCTCCCCCGCCCAGGGCTAAGTGATGGCGCTGACACCTATTTGAATTTATCAGCCTTTCAGGACGGCTCTATTAACCCGTTCGGACATGATGCCGATTCTACGAATGCGTTGTAGATCCTGACATTTTTCTGGAATAAAAAGTATGCTAGTGATTAGCGGTGCTCATACTTTTTCATGTCAAGGATTCCCAAAATTATATAAATGTTTGACTGCCGAACCTCTTCTCAAACTATTTTATACCAGGGACCCCAGAAGTAAAATCCAAAGTATTATATATTGCCCTTTAATACCTCTTTATAGCCGCTGAAGCCTAAACAAACACCCAGATCATTCATTTTCATCCTCTCTCAGCATGCTATACCAAGCTATTTCAGCTGCAATACCACAAATGTCCACCTTAGGGGAGGCACCCTCGCCCCTCTGTCCTCCTCACCACTTGTCCACCTCAGTCTCAGAGGGAGGGGGATTGGACCACAGTGGACCACAGTGGGAGGAGGTGGGGTTATGGTTAAGGTGCTCCTAATGGTTAAGATGCTCATACACAGATGTGGTTTTAAGGGGTTAATTCAGGTGTTTCCAAACTATGGCACACGCTAGGGGTGTGTGTGACAACATGAAAAAGATCATGGCACTTGGTAAAACAGAGTTTTCATGTAGCTCTAAAAACAGAGGCACAGCCATAATAGACCTGCGCAGTGACGTCACCGCCCCTGTTCCAGAAATGGATTCCCCATTAATTTTTCTCATAGACTTTTCGAAAATAATTTATATAAAGACGATTACGCCGCGGAAGAAAAAGCCAACTCGAGTCGTGACGAATCATTATGACCCACAATTTTTTGGGACAATCAAATCATTTCTAAAATGAAAAACGAAACAAAAAGTATGTTTTATAAAATGCTAAATAATACACTATATAATTGTTTTGGCTAAACACAAGGACGCTGTGCGTTGGAGGGTGTGTCCACTCGGTCAGGAGGTTATAAAAAGCGATTGGGAACCACTTAATCCCTGACCGGCGCTTACGTTATGTGTGTCTGATGTGCTTTCTGCTTCACATGACTTGTGTTAATTGACATAGCTAACTGGTACGACAGCGCAGCAAACACGTTAGGGGTTTCGAGTTCGCATCGCTTATACGAGCCCCATAAAACAAATTAATACGCTGTTAGCAGTGGGCGCTCGCTGTGCTCGCTGTGCACACGCTCAGTCCGGCTGACGTCAACAATAGGCTGCAACACAGGCAGCCGATTGTTTTGTTTTGTTTTTCACGCAGGGCCGATCTTGTTAAAAAGTCCACATAAAGACGGCAGGTGGTTACATTGTGGAGTTTGTAGCCAAATTAAATCAAAGGTTGAAATAACTGATAGCCCCCCCCAAAAAAACGAAATTATAATAATGGGGCGGCGGTGGCTCAGAGGTACTGGATGGTAACCGCAAGGTTGCTGGTTCAAACCAGGGCTCCCCCAGAGTCAGTGTCGATGTGTCCTTGAGCAAGACAATTAGGGATCCATTTTCGGGATTTTTCTGGAACCCTCTCAGGGACCACTGGTGGTCCCCGGACCACCTGTTGAAAAACCCTGGCCTAGATTTTCGTCACTGTTAAATCCCTTATCCATTAACTTTTTTGCCTTTTTAAAATTATTATTATTTTTATTATTTAAAAAATATTTTTTCAGTAGTTAAAATGGCCAGTCTACAGGCTCACGTGTCAATAGATCGACATGTTAAACTATTCCAAAACGTTAAAATAAATTAAATAAAAGGCAAAAGTTACGGATAAGGGGTTTAGCGTGTGACGAAGATGTAGCCCCTAAATCTCTTATCCCTAACTTCTTTAACTTTTTTATATTTTGAAAAACTTGCCAATCTATTGACACATTGGGAACTTGTAAACTGGCCATTTTAACTAATTGAAAAATACTTATTTTTAAATTGTTTCAAAGGGTAAAGAAATTAAGGGATAAGGGGTTTAGCTGTGACAAATATCTAGGCCTTAACCCCTAATTGCCCCTGGTGTGCTGGTTAGTACGTTGATGGGTTTCTTCCACTACTGGTGTGTGAATGGGATCTACAATCTATGTAAAGCGCCTTGGATAAAGGGCAAGGTGCTATATAAATGCACCATTCGCCATTTATAAAGTATGTAAACACAGTATGCAATTGTAGACGAGACTACGCAGGTCTATACCACCAGGGGGGTATTTCACGAAAGGTGGATTAGCAAATCGGGGATTTAAGCCAAAACCAGGCTTATTAAAGCCTGGTCTGTAGAGCCTGGTTTATTCTGTTCCACTAAAGCCAAGCAAGGCTTAAAATGTGAGGATTTAGCAAGCCAGGATAGTCAAGCCTGGCTAAAAAAACAGCTTGGCTTTTTCTTTCTAGACCCCTTTGGTAGAAGGCAGAATCACTGATCCTTCTTCTTCGTGGGGTGTTATGGAAGCCGGCATCCTTAATAGTTGCACTACCGCCTCCTTATTCTGTATATCTTACTTAGTAGAAGAACTTCCATCTATCCCACAGACTTACTGCTACATTGATACAATGACTTAATCTTCTAAGACAAATACTGATGCCATAATAGATACATGTATTTCCACACTCACTCAAGAGGGGCCACAATGCATATTACTGCCATTGCTCAAAATAGAGCTTGTAGAGTGTCTATTTTTGCTAAATTTGAATTGAAATCCTGAATAAAAATCGTCATATTTTTAAATGGAATCCTTAAAAGTAATCATTTTTTATTTATTTTCAATGCAATTATTTATACCAGTAACTTTATGAACTTTATGACACAGTACAATATGTAGTATTGTATGACACAGTACTGTACTCACAGTACAGTGAGTACAGTACAGTATAGTACAGTACAGTATGTACAGTACAGTATGATACAGTACAGAGCATAGAATACAATACAGTGCATTGTGGTGCAATACAGTATGATACAGTACAGTGCATAGAGTACAGTACAGAGCATTGTGGTACAGTACTGTATGATGCAGTACAGGAAAGCGCAAGGTGGTACTGTACTGTATCATACTGTACTGTACTGTACTGTACGATACTGTACTGTGCCACACTGTACTTCACTGTATTGTACTGCATCATACTGTACTGTGCCATACTGCACTGTGCCATACTGTACCACACTGTATTGTACTGTACTGTACTGTATGTACTGTATAGTTCTTTGGAATATACTTTTTTTCTTTAATGACCAATATGGTGTTATTTATTGATCAGCAATATGACTGCAGACTGATAAATAAGGCAACATAAACCTTTAATAATTGAAGAAGTGTTAAAACTCATTGGTTTGTAATCAGATTGACTGTCTAATGCCCAGTAAAGACATCAGGATTAGGGTAAACCTGACTGTTAGCCTGGTCCGGAGCAGGCTAAGTCCATAGCATTAGTTTCCATGGGAACTAATGTGGCATTGCTTTCATGAAACCAAATCAATCCTCAACATATCCAGGTTAACTGGTCAAGTTAATCTGGCAAGATTAACCAGTTTTCATGAAACCGAATGAACGCTAATCCAGGATATAATAAACCGGGATATCAGTTAAATCCTGGCTTTTTCCCTAATCCACCTTTCGTGAAATAGGCCCCAGAATCTAACCAGTATTGATATCTTATCTGTTTTTGTTTTGTTTTCTTTCTTTACACCTTTCTTAAGAAAAAAAAAAAAACATGTGGGACCAAAGCCCACTGTCTGTCTGTCTGTCTGTCTGTCTGTCTGTCTGTCTGTCTGTCTGTCTGTCTGCCTGCCTGCCTGCCTGCCTGCCTGCCTGCCTGCCTGCCTGCCTGCCTGCCTGTCTGCCTGTCTGCCTGCCTGCCTGCCTCTTGCACCTTAATATGGGCTCAAGCCATCAAGTCATCAGGGGGTGTGGCTTGTTAACACCTGTGTGCAATTTGATAGTTAACTCACTGCTGTCCACAATCCAAGCCCTGAGGACAGTTCTTTGGGCATGAAATACATAAAACACATATCATACACTACTGTAGGCAAATGTTGTTTAGTTTGAGTGATGCCTCTTCTCACTGTTGGGACTGCATGGGCATAAAACATTTTTTGTTTGTGAATAATCCATCCTCATTTTCTGAACCAAGAACTACAGCTGCCGATGATCTCCAAACTTGCGCTTGATTTTTTTTTAATGGAGGAGATATGGCTCGGTTTAGAGATTTCATGAGCAGCGGCGATATCATGTCTGGGAGGAGAATAAATCTACTAACAATTTCCCCAAATGTGGATAATCCTTGATCCTCAAAGTCGTTGAAGTTCTCTGATACTGTCTTATAATGGCAAGTGGATTGTTTGGGACCCGATCAAAGACTTTCCTGCACAGAAGTCAAGAAGCCGGCGGCAATAAAGTAAAATTAAAAACAGGTAGGCCATTAAGCTGTTTTTTTTTTTCTATTGCTGCTGCTGCATCTGTCAGTGTGCGCGCCATGCTGCATATGTTGATTTGGTTGTGATTCATCCATTGCTGTATCGAGGGCCAAAGTCTGGGTGGCAACGACTCGTGTTCATATACTTTTATGGAATTGGAAGCTGATGTGATGCTATGTATTTAGTGTTGTGGCTGCAGTAGAAAGTGACAATGATTGTCGTTTCTGATGCTACATTCTAGTTTCTGACGCTAGATTCTAGTTTCTGACGCTAGATTCTAGTTTCTGACGTTACATTCTAGTTTCTGACGCTACATTCTAGTTTCTGACGCTACATTATAGTTTCTAACGCCAGATTCTAGTTTCTAATGCTAGATTCTATAGTTTCTAATGCTAGATTGTAGTTTCTGGTGCTAGATTCTAGTTTCTGGTGCTAGATTCTAGTTTCTGCTGCATGCTGATTTGGTTGGGATTCAGCCATTGCTGTTATAGCGAGGGCGAAAGTCTGGATGGCAACGACTCGTGTTCACAAAGACTACTTGTTTATGGAATTGGAAGCTGATGTGATGCTATGTATTTAGTGTTGTGGCTGCAGTAGCCCTGCATGGCTATTATTGTAATAATATCCATGCATTCCTCCCATTGACTTGCTGTTACAAAGAAATGTAGGCACCTTTGGGTGCTCATTATTCCTTGTGAACTCACCCATTAAATAATTCCAAAGACGTGTGGTGCCATATAGTCCTCTAGTTTGATATCCATGTCAAAGTTGTAGTGCAAAACGTCTATTTAGTCAAATATCTCCACTTTTCACGAGATCCACACAGACGACTTTCTCTCTGAGCAAGGGGCCCGAAATGATCGTTGGACAGAATTTTGTAAACTTCCTGTTGATTGCCGCAAACGTCATCAGGGTAACACGAAAGTTTGGGGACACACAATTGGCAGGTGGTGTGAATAATTACCTAGCCCCTGTCGCAATGCACGGAAAGTTCAGTTTTTACGATAGTATAGAGGGTCTGAGAGGTTGCGTTGAGAGTGGAGGTGGTATTGGGGGGGCGTTTCGGGCACAGTTCAAGTTCAGTTCATGATTATTTGGAGGGAGGGGGGTCACTCTAAGCCCACACGCCGTGTCCAGTCCCAACAGGCTTGGGGGGGGGGGGGGGGGGCAGGGGTCAAACAAACACAGGCGCTCGGCATCGGCACTGAAACAGCAACGAGGGCCACTGAGAGCGCAGAGTGCTGATACCCGTAGTGCACTAACCTTAGTGTAACAAACACAGAGACGGTGGGGGTGGGTGGTACATGGTGAACTGTGACCGGTGGTGGTACACGGTGACCTGTGACCTGTGGTGGTACACGGTGACCTGTGACCGGCAGGGGCTTTTGTTTAAAGGTGACAAAGGTGACCGAACCCCCGAGTGTGTTGTGGTCGGCTGCGTTTTACATGGGGTGTACGCACTGTACTGTATGTATGGTATGTGTGCCACGCTAGTCCCTAATTGGCTTTTGATGGTGACATAATTGAGAGATGTTACATTAGGGTACGTCTCAAGGTGTTCAAGGTCAACAACTGGTCTAAAGGATTTAGAACACTAGCAATATTTTGATCAATATCAACTAACAATGTCAACATCAACGGGCAACATGATGAGACACATGGCAACAGGCAACACCTTCCCATGGGAATTCCACCCATTTTACATTTTTTCCTGAGTGTGCAAATGTGAACCAAATGGACCCTAGCGGGTCCATTTGGTTCCATTTGCACACTCTCAGAAAAAAGGTCCTAAAAGAACCAAATGTTCACTTAACAGACTAAAAAAGGTCATGAAATGTTCTGTCCAGTGAGGCATTGGTGGGAGGAGAAGGGATCAGGTGATGCCAAGGAGGGCTGTGATTGGAGAATGTTGACCAGTTGACCAGTAATGATCTGACTTTTGCGAACAACCAGGAGTTGATCATTTGGTATAGAGAAGTGAAAGGTCAACCTTGATAATTGACATTGCTTGTTGATTTTGATCAAAACATTGCTAGGTGTATCAGGGCCCTAAAGGATTTAGAACAGTTAGCAGTTGTAATAGCCAATAGTGACTTTAAAACCATATGACGGCGATGTCATATGGCAGGAACTCCTGTGCTCGATGGATAAACCTGCTTGCCGTACAATCGCAGCCGTTCCTACTACGGCAGAACCTACACTTTAAGGTGTCCACAACGCCTGTTTGACCCGCTGCATAGACGTGTCACCATGGCAACCCGTCGCCGTTACGGATGGTTGTTTGCTTAATGATTTTGACAGCTACGTCATGGCAGCTGTACTTGCGGTAATGGGTGCCGTTCTGCAAATGAGGCAGCTTAAAGTGCCTATTAGGTAGTTGCAGTATTTGTGTGCTCTGCTTGTGCGCAAGCAGGCCATGCATTGCATACTTTCTAGTTGGGTACTGTACTACTTAACCCTTAACCTGAATCCATCATCGACTTGAATCTTCTTCATTGAACTGCTATAAAACATCATTACGCCTACCGCCATTGACTGGGTTCGTCATCAATCATAATAGTCCCATTGTTTGATACGGTCATAATGCTAATTGACGGCCCGATAGCATCGCTTGCCGCCTCCTTCCTAGCTGTTCTAGTCAATACCACAGGATCAGGGATCGCGACCATGCCCCTAGGCATCCATTCCTCTATCCATTCCTTTCAATCTACTAATCCTTGTCTGTGATGGCATTTTGGGTCACATAACACTAACAATAACAATGGTATGGGTGCGGCTTCATCGCCCGTGTCGCTTCGCGCCATGGGCAATGAAGTCGCCCCCATACCATTTTCTGTTACAGGACTTTAATTAGGCAAGTAAAGCATCAATAATAACATCAGTTGTTGTTGACGTTGCAACAGGCACGCAGCATGCAAGCTAAAGTTCTGACTCAGAGAGTTTTCTGTTAATGATGAAATGATGTTGGTTTAGTGTAACTGTAGTTAGTAGCAGTAGTAGTGTTTCAAATCATTTTAAACATAAGCAATTTGAGAATTTGAAATATCTTGGGTTGTTTTGCATGCCATCATGTTTGGTGGGGCAGACTGGGCATTTAGGAGGGCATTGCCCCCCCCTTGCCCATGCCTAGATCTGCCCCTGTCTTGCTGGCAATGCGTTTTGTACCTTCATACTTCCGTGTGGCAGAATGTGTTACCTTTTGCCAAATTTCTCGCTGGGGTGCGATCGGGTAGGCACCCAGGGGAGGGGAGAGGGGGGAGGGGGCGGGCCCTGCCTGGGACTGCTGGCTCGGCACAAAATTCCGGCGTGCCGGGGCGACCCGGCAACGGCACAGGAGAGAATGGCCTGCGCGTCCTGTGACTGCTGTCAGGTCGGATGATGGTGATTTAGAGGCATTGAGGAGGGGGAAACGAGGCTAAGTCCTGCATTGTCCTCCCCGCTCTGGCCAACTCGACTGTGCCAAATGTCAATGTAAACAGCACCTCCCGTAGCCCCCTGACCCGCTACGCCAGGGGTTTTCAACCTTTTTCATACCAGGGCCCACCATTTTATTCAGAATTTCAGCCACAGACCACCATTTGATGACATTTTTAGCCCCACAGACCCCAAAAACTAATGATTTCTTTTGCTTTTGTTGACAATTCCAGGCTGGATTTTTCGGAGAAAAGAAAAACAGTCAAACATACAGATCATAAATGACCATTAATCTTATACATTCTCTAGTTGTGTAGACTTGGGCTAATTCACATGATGAATATTTTAACTCTCGAGCGTAAACATGAAACCAAATGGAACTGCAAGGGTCCATTTGGTTGGTGTTGTTTGGTGGTCCCTGGACCACCTGTTGAAAACCCCTGCGCTACGCTGGTCCCACCCCCCACCCCCCACACTCCCCTCACGCCGGCCTCTCTAACCATCCGATCGACGCTCTTAACAGACAGCAGACAGCGAGGTGCGTTCTTTAACCCCTCCTAAGTCTTTGTGCATACATACTGCATGTGTATGCGACATACCGCACCACATCTCCACCTATCCAGGCCGTGATCTTCCCCCAACGGATTTTCTGACGCCGTAATCAGTCTTGGAATAGTCACCCTAGGGCGTACCTGGGCATTATGCGGCCCGGGGGGGCAAATGCGGCCCTTTGGCTGACTCTGACCGGCCCGTGAAAGGGTACCATGGTTTTCAACCAGTGGTACCCATTCTGGATGGTTGACTGTTTTGTTTGTGAAATCCAGCCTGGTATTGTGGACAGAAAAGCAAAAGAAATCTTTTTTGCTAGTTTTGGGGTCTGTGGGGCTAAAATGTAATCAAATGGTGGTCCTGGGTGGCTCAAATTCTGAATAAATAGAGGGCCCTGGTGTCAAAATGGTTGGTCTTACGCTTACTTTTATCTTGAAATTAAATTAATATTACGCAGACTTTAGTTTAGCCTTTAGTCTTGGCCCTCCACAATGTTTTCATGTATGTCAGGGGTTTTCAACAGGTGGTCCGGGGACCACTGGTCCCTTGCGGGTCCATTTGGTTTCATTTTCACACTCTCAAGAATTAAAATACCGGTATCCATGAATCAAATCACAATGTTTAATATACAACCAATGCAATTTAGCCTCATTTTTATCTAATTCTAGCTTTGAGGCACGCAGAACAGTAGTGCTACTTTGCGGACCATCCTGCAAGATGTGTGATAGGCCCTGGTCAACCCACCTGACACAATAGTGGTGGTCCCCAGGTTGCTCTTAATCAGATTGGTGGTCCCTGGGTCAAAAAAGGTTGAAAACCCCTGATGTATGTCATTTGGCCCCTTGGGGAAAAATAATTGCCCACCCCTGCTCTAGGGTCAGGATGTGCACACATAGACGCCAAAGGGGGCTATGTTCAGGCCCCTGCCCCTTTTTACCTGTCTCAAAACAGCTGCCCTTTCCCAGACCGCGAATGCAGAACTTACTATATGGTGAAACAGTTTATTTATTCCCCCATGCCAGCATTCAGGAGTGTTGCTTTCCCCCCCCAAAGTCCCCTGAACGTGACCACAGCATGTGAACAAATTTGTGTAGAAATCCCATTGCCACATCTCCACCGGCTAAAGCGTTCTGGGTTGTGCCCCAAAATTAGCTGATCTCTGAGCTCTCAACGCAGATACCGATAATACATTTGTGCTTTCTTTCAAGGACTGTTTGAACTCTGGACTTTTGCACGGAAACACCATTGGTGATCGTCGATTGTATTTCATTGGCTGTCGTGTGTTTGTTTTTGGCCAACTTTTTGACAGACTATCGCCTGATCAGTCCCATTGACAAACAATGAACTTACAAAGACTTGTCTGCCTATCGCCCGCTGTTAAAATGCACTGTTACTCGTTACGAGTGTTTCTACATTGCTGTATGGATTAACAGACTTTTACTGAAGTTTAACAAGCACATACTGTACTCAAGTGCATACTGTAAATGTATTTGAGTACACCACTCTCCCCCACCCCACGGCAAAGCGAGCGAGCGTGGTTGAGATACCAGGAAGAATCCCGAGCGTATCCGAGCGGCTTTTGCATAAAGGCCGCCTTTGTTGCAGACGCGCCGGCTCTGTGATCACTGTTTTGAGACGGAAAGATGATTTATGAAAATGAAAGTCGGTGCCGGCCGGGGGGGGTGGCGGGGGGGGGGGGGGGATGCGGGGCGGCCCCTTGGCTGCAGAGCACTTCCAGATGTTTGATTAATTTAAATGGGATTAGGAGGAGGAGAGGAGGTACAGGAGGTGCTTGGGGAGGGTTGGGGGGGCATGGAGGACCGCACACACACCAGGCAAAAACAAGCACGTGTAATGCACTACATGCACGCACGCATGCGTGTGCACACACACATACACACGCACGCAGATTAGGGGTCTTGATTGGCCCACCAAAGCAGGTCCTTTTTGATCTGCGCTGTCAAGTCATTGTCATAACAGCCTTGTATTTCCTTACTGTCACTCACTCACTCAACACCCCCCCCCCCCCCCCCCCCCCGCCCCGCCCCTACACCCTCCAGCAGCCAATCACATGCAGTCATTATATCTATCCCAACACCATGGCCTACGTCCAGTGTTAGACTGGAGGGGAGACATGAGACGGCGTTCCTTTTGAGATCTACCTTATCTTAAAAGGTAAATCTCGTTATTTCGCTTTATTGCATGCCCATATGAGCAGCGTGACGCACACGCCCCTATATGGAGTCCGGGGTCGGGCATACACAAAAATGGAGTGTTGTGATGCAGGCCCAAATATGGAATTACATTGATCTCACTGACTGTGAACTGACAATTACAAGAAGCATAAATTGAACGGCAAAGTGAATTTTATATTCAAAGGTAGGCTATAGTAAGTGATTGATTTCACTTTAGGTTAATCGTCCCTATATAGAGTGTGGTGACCATATAAAGAGTTCCTCCCTGTCCCCATTGAGACATTGGGGTAAAAAAAAAAACCTAGTTTCACTTTGGTGCTTTGGGAGCCTTGATGTATGGTGGGCCTTGATGTCTGTGCTGTTGGCCTGTTGCACTTCCCCCTGCTGTGTGGAGTGTGTGTGCATGTGCACATCTTGTTACCGGAGTTTTTATTTTATATATATATATATATATATATAATTAATATATTTTCAGATGTATGGGCACATCCTTTTTTTGGTCACAGGTCACACTCCGGTTTTAGCCAGCAGAGAGGAAATGTAGTAGGTAATGCATTTCCCATAGATGTGCGCTAATGCCAAGTGTCACCCAGTGCTGGATAATAACCATACATGGAGAAGACAACCGTCACCCAGGCGGAGGCGTACGTGCCGTGCGTTGCGTGCGTGAGTGACCTCGCCCTGCTGGTCATGACATGTCATCGATTTTAAAACGTCCAACCTCAGCTAGCCTGCCGGAAAAAGCTCTGACATACGTAGTTTTGTAAATGAAGACATGCTGTAACTGCCTCCAAGTAAAATCCGACAGTCGCTCTGTTTTCACAAGCCTTCATGGGAACCTGCGACCGACCGACCGACCGCTGCGGTTTCCTCCCATTTGTCGGAGCGTTAGGAGCGTTGGGTGACGGACAGCCACGTGGAGGGAAGCCTTTGATCAGGGGCCTGGAAGCTGGCTTGACTGATGACAGGGGCGGATCTAGGCATGGACATGAGGGGGGGGCAGTGCCCCCCTAAATGCCCAGTCTGCTCCCTCCCCAAAAACGATGCCATGCAAAACAACCCAGGATATTTCAAATGAAAGTGCTTATATTTAAAATGATTTGAAACACTACTTCTGCTTCTACTAACTACAATTTTGGCACCACTAAACCAACAGCATTTCATCATTGAAAACAGAAAACTCTCTGAGTCAGACCTTTAGCTTTATGCATGCTGCGTGTCTGTTGCAACTTCAACAACTATTATTGATGCTTTACTTGACTAATAAAAGTCCGAAAATGGTATGGGTGCGGCTTCATCGCCCGTGGAGGAAGATCCCTCTCAGCCAAACTGAAACTTATTTTTTTTTTCTTTTTTTACCCCTGACCCACCGTTTGGTGTGTGAGTGTGAGTGTGAGTGTGTGCGTGTGCGTGTGTGTGTGTGTGTGGGGTGGGGGGATCGGGGGAACAGCAGGTACACACTCACACATATCCGTAGGGGCAGGTCTTCGTGCAGGTCAGGGGTCGGCACTTGGGCGCTGCGGGGACGCTGCACTCGCACACCTCGCAGCCGTGCTCGTCCCTCTCGTGTCCGGCGGGGCACTGCAGGGAGCAGGATCTGCCCAGGTCGGGGCAGGAGTCGTCTGGGAGGGGCGGGGGGGAGAAAGAGAGTTGAGCGAGGGGTCAGTCCGTACGTAGAGACGCAGAGGGCACCGCAGACATCCATCAGCGCAACGCAAGGAGGCATGAATGAGTCACAACCGGAGCTGCCTGCTATGCTATAGGCCCCATGGGTGACCAACTCTGGCCCCGTGGGCCAAATTTGGCCCCGCTGTGTAATTTCATTTGGCCCTTGAGACATTATCAAATTTAAGGGGAAGACCACCCATTTTCAACATTTTTATTATGTCATTAATATACCTTGGAGATGTTGTGTGGACATGATAAAAAAAAGAGTTCCCCCAATTCTGTATTTCCTAAAAATGGAGGTCTGGAAAAAATCATGAACATGGTGAAATACATCTGATGACATCACCAAGATGTATTTCACCATGTTAATGATTTTTCATCCAGACCCATTTTTCCTGAGAGGGTACAAATGGAACCAAATGGACCCGCTAGGGTCCATTTGGTCCACATTCGTACCCTCTCAGGAAAAAATTGAAAATGGGTGAAATTCCCCTTTAGTTTGTTTAAACATGGCCTGCGGCTTTGTTCAGTTTTAAATTTTGGCCCACTCTGTATCTGAGGTTGACACCCCTGCTATAGGCTCTCTATTGGAAACATTCCTATGACGGAATGCCTTTGCGAGGGGAAAAAGAGCCGTAGCCGGGGACAACAAACGAGCTGTGATAAATAGGGGTGGGCATTAATACACCTTAGCGATGTTGTGTGGACATGATCAAAAAGTTCCCCACATTCTGTGTTTCCTAGAAATGAAGTGAAAAAAAAAAATCACATTAACATGGTGAAACACAACTTGATGACATCATCGAGTTTGTGCTGTTTTGACTAATTTTATGTCCCGGTCAAATGTCTAATCGTATCTCTTTTGGCTTCACAGGCTAAAAAAGTGTTTAGGAACCACCGCTCTGATGCGCAAATAATGTATTCTGGTTGTAGTACGACAACCGTGTTAACGTAAAGCTGCAAGGAACAGCATGCCAGAGGACATTCAGTTTTGTTCTGTGGAAAAATAACGACCCCCTGGCCTGTATGCTTTGCCATGGGATAAATTATCAGATATCCGCTGATCTACAGGACTGAATTGCTGTGATGAATTCTGAAAGGTTTTCGCCTAACATGCCCAAAGTAGAGGCTGTGTGTGTGTGTGCGTGTGTGTGCGTTAAACTTGTTTTAAGAAGAGTGAGAACTTTTAATTTAGAAGGCATTTTATAGAACTGCCATCAGGCCTTTAAAAGAGTAAAAACAACAAAGTTGTTGTTTTCTGTCTGTTACGCACAACCATGAAGTCTCGACTTGATGGAGATTTCATCCGTCAATAAGAGACTCAACAGAGAGTCTTTGAGACTCTGACGCCCAATTACTGCCTTAGGAATGTGACAAAAACAGAAAGAAACACTGTCATGACGAACTCAAGGTTTTGCAGGGTGTGTGTTTGGCCAAAAATGAAAATAGATACAGTATATAGCTATATTTTTTTCCCCCTCTACGTTGCTTCTACTTTGTTGCTGCAGCTGTTTTCCTGCAGAGAAAACACTTGCTTCGTCCTGCAGATGGTCCAGACAAATCACGAAACCAAAACATTCGTCTGGCTCAGGAAAGGCGGTGCCAATTTGTGAGGGGGAAGGGGGGCTGTGTGCGCTGAGACAGCGTTTCAGCCAATCACAGCACAGCAGCAAATTCATAATGAGCCATTAGATTCTATTTTTTAAACAAATCTGTTTACAAACAAAGTGTACTATGTACACACTAAACTAAAGTCACCTTTAAGGAGTGCAGGGACTTTCTTGTTGTTTTGTTTGTTCTGAAAGCTGAAAGCCTTTGAGTCAAAAGAGCCAATCCAAAGGACACTGTGTTTGTGACATCATCACCCCATCACTTTCTGAACAGTACAAAACATCCTCCTCTTAGTATTACTCTAGGACCTGATCAGTGGCGTTTCGAAGCGATTTGGAGCCATAGGCAAGATTCTCTCCTCCTTATTCTCTCCAAGAAAATCTCCTGTAAAATTGCACGCCCCAAGGGATAAAACCTATTTTTTAAACTAAAGAACATTATGTGTTTTAAATGTTCAATTCTAGTCATAGAGAATAAGTATAATGTATTCACTCCATATTAGGCTTATTAACCGGGGTATCCTTTTAAAGAATGTCTGGTAGTCACCCCTTCCCCTCACTCCCTCATGGGAAGGGGAATGACTCTGCCTATTGGCAAAACGCCCCTGTACCTGATGATCATTTTTTTTTTTAGATAAAACTAAATTGTTCTACTCACTGTTGAGGCAGTGGCAGAGCAGACAGCCGTTGCTGTCCCGCTGGAAGCCGTAGGGACAGTCCTTCCCTGACAGGGTGCAGTTCTCCAGAGGAGGACACAGCAGAGGACTCACCGTCTCGTAGGACGGCTCTGGAGACAGAAGGGGACACAGGGAGGCATTCAGTGGTGTAAAGTAATGAAGTAGAAGTAACGTACCAGCTCCCTAAAATGCAGGTGCAAGAATGAGTGAAATCGTGAAAATGACGGCTCTACTGTAGAAAGCTGCTGTGAGATTGGCTATTTTAACTGATTAGGGCTTCATTCATTCGTTGTATCTATTTTCGGACGTTTTTGAGGCTTGAGCCGAAAGGTTGGGAGGGGGTGACTCCAACCTCTCCCTTTTTCTATATCGGTCGTGGCAGGTATCCTATCTGTTGCGGCAGGTATCCTATCTGTCGAGGCCTAAGGTTAGGTTTAGGCATAGATTTTACTGAGGTTATGTTTAGGGATAAGTGTTGGTGTTAGGATTAGTAGCGACTGGCGGAAAAAAGTGTGCGACCAACAGTACAGCGTCACTGTACACTGCCTCTCATAAAGTATAACAAACAATACCCTTGTACAGTACAGAGTACAGTAACAAACGTTTCATCACTCACTTTACGCAAGTGTGATAAAATGGGAAAACAATGGCATGATTGTTAAAAAAAAACTGTTCATGGTTTCTGATACAAATTATATGTAAATCCTGCAGTCCCATGCTGTGGGACTTTGTAATGGGCAACACACACACACACACACACACACACACACACACACACACACACACACACACACACACACACACACACACACACACACACACACACACACACACACACACACACACACACACACAGAGCGCGCCTATTGTAGCCGTGCCAGCCGTAATGGTTACCTATTCACACTGCTCTTATTTGAGCGTAAACTGTGATTACAGATAAATGGGGGGCAATTACAGCGGGGTGGTTCCCAGCGCTGTTCCAGGGATTATCCCCTCCTGTCTCACCGTCTCCCATTGTCTCCCGTTAATGATCCGGATCTACGTATAAAGAGCACGTTGTGGAAAACAACAACAACGGCGGCGCTGCTGCGAGATAACAGAGGAGGAGCGTCCCGCGGCGACGGACTGAAGTTTGACCACTTTTTTGGCCGGTCACGGTTGATTCTTTGAATTGACGTGCGCGCACCTCCGACACACACAGATACATTGGCGATTTTATGAAGGTCCAGTGGGGCATTCATGCTGTAAACATGGAAGATTATAGCAGATTGTATTCTGATGACCTCTTGCTATCATTTTCATACCCGATATTTATTCTGCATTTTAGCCACGGAGGACTCTAGTCTCTCGGACCCAAAACTATTTTTTTATCCACAATTTAGGAGAGATAAAACTGGCAAAATGTTGGTCAAAAATTCTTCTGTGTAGATTCTTGAAAATTACGCAATTCGGATGTTTGAATATAGTTTCACTCCAAAATGGACCAAATGGACCCTTAAGGGTCCCATAAGGGTCCATTGGGTTTGATAAAAAAAATAAAAACGCCTGGTTTCATTTTTAAAATCGCCTATGCATAGAGAGAGACACACCTTATGCCACGTTCGGGGGGCGGGCAACGAGCTGTAACTAATTACACCCCCCCCCCACCCCCCCAGTCCAATTAAGCGGCCTCTCTCTCGCGCTGAAGCCGCAGCACAGACCTTGCACCCAGGTGGGTCTGGTTTTGGCGGGCGAGGGTAATAAAAGGAACACAAAGAACCCTGCGGCTCGGAGAATGCTCCGTGGCCTCCCCTTTAATGAGCCTGTGGCTTCCACAGCAGAGGTATAGGGGCCCTCTCTCGCTCTCTCTCTCTCTCTCTGTTTCTATCACTCCCTCTGTTTCTATCTCTCTCTCTCTCGCTCTGTGAACAGCGGTATGCGAGTTGATAACACAGTAGGGCTGTCACGATTATCCCCTGGTGAAATGAAAAATACGTTTATTCCAATGCGCCATTCCACACTTTTAGACCACATCCTAAGGTCCATTATATGGACCCTATGTAACAACGCGTGCCGCTTTTGTGTACTCTTTGTCTCAAAAGTACATACAAATCGAATTTTAACCACGTCCTGAAAACAAAAATGCACTGTGTGACGAGATCCTCCGTTTGAGGTGGAAACTTCAAAGTAAAATGCCCAAATTAACTGCACCTTTAAGTTGACTATTTAATACATGTAATTAATGGTATAAACATGGAAGATTCTGGCAGATTGCATTCTGAAGCTATCCTAGAACTACTGTTGTGTTCTTTAACGCGGGCTGCTGTGCCGTGTTGGTGTTAATATTCTATTTTGTTTTGTGTTCTTATATCTGGTCGCTGTGCTCCGCTGGCGTGCCAATATTTGTATGTTTTGATAACCAGCACCTTGCCACATCGGAGACGTCACTGTGTGCGTTTTAGTGGCTCTGCTTGACACACCATCCTGGAACGCTTTCTCGTTACATTTTAGCTATTGAAAAACAGCAGATCTACAAGCTCACAGCCGGACACTCGATGGCGCAATGTGATAATAATTTCTTATTAATGGAGTTGCACACAAGATCAGCATCATCCTGACAACAACGGCTGTTTATTACCATTGCCACAACTCGTACCTTCGCAGAAGGGGCAGCACTCCCCGGGGATCTTGACGGGGTTCTGGCAGCTCTGCTTGCAGGCCATGGCGGTGCAGTGGGGCTCTCCGTCCACACACTGGCAGAAGGTGCAGTCGTCCTCCTTCCACTGCTCCTCGTGGCCGCGCAGCTTGTTGTCCACCCAGCAGCTGGCCTCCGTGCTGTCCATGGACAGCAGCTCCACGTCTGCATGGGGACGAAAGAGGGAAGAGAGAGAGGGACATTTAGAACAACAAAACCGTTGTAGACAGGGGTGTAGTGGAGGGCGGGACGCGGGGGGACGCCGTCCCCCCTCTTCTCACATCTAAAATATTTTTGGGGGCAAAAGTAGACCTATGTTTTTTGTCTTGGCATTTACTTTTACGGATACAATTAGGCATTGTAATGTAAACAATCTTTCTCAATATGCTATACTTGTTTTAATAGCGTGTCTGTGTGTGTTGCGCAGGTGCACGCAAATGCGCATGCAGATGCAAGTGTGCATGCACGTGTCTTAAAGGGGAATTCCACTCATTTTCAATATTTTACTATGTCATTAATATACCTTTAGAGATGTTGTGTGGACATGATGAAAAAAATCATTAGCATGGTGAAATACATCTTGATGTGTTTCACCATGTTATTGAGTTTCCTTTTTTCTGAGAGTATACAAATGGAACCAAATGGACCCGCTAGGGTCCATTTGGTTAACATTTGTACACTCTCAGAAAAAAAATTGAAAATGGGTGAAATTCCCCTTAAAGAGGCGTCCCCCCAAAAGTCCCACTACAACACTGGTTGTAGGTGATGATGCGCTCTACTCAGTGAGTCAGGTTAAACGTTTCTGTAGCTGACAGGGGGTAGATCCTTGAAGATCATTGGGAAAAAAGGGAATATCTGCAGTGCACTTTCTTGTGTTAAGTTTTGTTTGAGTTTATTTCCTGAAATCACAGCAGTAGTTCATCTTCTAGCCTTTGAAATGCTGAGGGGAAAACGTGTTCGTTTCTCTAGAGATGTCATGGAATGAACTCATAAGAAAGCTTATACCTTAAAGTGAGTGGGATGTTCCCTTATTCCAGGGACAGACTTTCAGATTTTGTCCACCCAGCAGGTTGTTGTCCAAACATTTGGATAGACATTTAGTGGCGTACGCACTACGCAGACATTTTTAGAGGGGCGGGTGTTCAAGTGGAAAAAGGGCACTTTGTACACTTTGAATGGAGAATTGATCAATATCACTAATATGGGCCACACTTTGTACTGTACAAAGAAGAATTTTCGAAAGGGCACCTGGTGGGCGAAGGGTGCAGGTGCTTTAATGCCACCTAGTATCTATCTGTGTTCACAGCTCATCCACTTGCTGCTTAGAGCTGCCTCTACACAGGAGGTAGGGACAGGGGCGGATCTAGGCATGGGGGGGCAGTGCCCCCTAAATACCCAGTCTGCCCCCCCCCCCCCCCCAAGCACGATGGCATGCGAAACAACCCAAGATATTTCAAATTAAAGTGCCTATATTTAAAAGGATTTGAAACACTACTACTGCTACTAGCTAACTACAGCTGTGTCACCACTAAACCAACAGCATTTCATCATTGAAAACAGAAAACTCTCTTGAGTCAGACCTTTAGCTTTATGATCTTTATGCATGTCTGTTGCAACTTCAACAACAACTTTATTGATGCTTTACTTGACTAATAAAAGTCCTGTAACTGCCTCTCCAACATGCCCCTGTTTGCCCCTCCAACATGTTCTCTCGCCTCCCCCAAATGGGAAATGTTATATCCGCCCCTGGCCAGGGACACGACATCTTGTTTAATCAGTCGTACACAGTGAAATCTTAATACAAGTTGAATAATCACGTTGGGATGGAATTGTTATGTCTGACATTTAGACATTTGAAATGCATGAAGAGCATAAGGAAAACGTTTTAAGTGATGTTCGATCTTCTCGCAGGGGCGTGATATGAGTCCAAATCGATCGCTCATCTTTGTCTGTTGCTCCTGTGCCCTCGAGAGCGAGAAACCAGAAGGCTCCTCGCTGATTTTTTTATGAACGCAGATCAAAACGTACTCCGCCAAAGAGTCGATAATGATGTGAGCTGGATATGATATGTAGATGTTAGGGACAGAGGAGAGGATCATCATATAAATCAAGTCAAACGTTTTGGAGGAAAGAATAACCGATCTCTCTCTCTCCCAAAACAGAATAGAGCAATCTCTTTACCCTAAAAGATCTAAGACAACATAAATCGTATACAATGATGTATGTCAAGGCCACATCACATGCTGTGACCTTGGCTAGAAACCTGTTCATCCTGTCAGGATGGTCTTCCAGGCACATGTTGCACCGTTCTGTTTTGGCCACGGAGGGACAGTCCGGTGTCCAGTGGCAAGTATCAAGACTTCAATATAAAAATACTCTGTTAGTAAGTCTTCAGTATTCAAAATCTGCTTGACGAAAGACCAAAAGTATTGGCATCAAAATGTTATCTACAGCACCAAAAGTAAAAGTACTCCCTCATGCAGTTTTTGTACTGTATGTATATATAGATATATATTTTTTTTACAAATAGCCAATCTTCAATCAGCTATCAGAAATGTATCGGGCCAAAGTGGTGGTTTTGAATGTTTTGTCGCAATAATGAAAATCTTAGTTTGTGAACTACTCTAATGTTCACAAATACATGAAGTGAAGTCAAGTAAAGTACCAATACCTCCAAAACCAAGTAAACAAGGACAGGCACTTTACACCACCTCCATTGTCTCTTATCCAACGTCTGCCCTGTGAATTGAGTTAACAGGAGACAGACAGAGAGACCAGAATAGGAGGGAACAGTCCAGGAGCTACCCAGCATGCTTTGGAAACTGGCCTGCCACCAATAAGCACTAAGGCAAGAACATACTTGATTTCAGATGACTAATCTCCCGTAACGAGTGGGGGGTGGTGGTGGGGGCTATTCATGCGATAACGTACAGCCAAGCATATGGGCTTTAAGTTATGAAAGACAGAGGACGCAGCTGTGTCCTTCAAGAGAAAGGATTTGATTATTGGGAGCAGCGGCGGCGAGGGAGATGACATCTCTCTGTGGCCAGTCATTCAGTCAGACAGTCATTCAGTCAGGTCCTGGAAGGTCAGAGTCGTTTTGTTGCGTCTCGTCCCGCGTCTAGTGCGTCACACCGGGTCCGGTTTCGAGCCGACCCTCGCGGGAGCCGAGGTCGGGTCGAAGTTTAACGTCATAAATTTCATTTCGGAAGAAAGGCGAGCCCCATTTACGAACATTACGCGTGTATATAAAGGGGGGGAGGGGGGTCATTCGTTTTGAAGTCCCACCAGGGAAGCTGAACGGCCGAGACAGTTTAAGAGGGCCCGGTCCGGGGAGCCGTTTCTGCTCCGTTTGAGGTGATGGACGACGATGCCCGAGTGTGTGTCCGATTACGGAAAGGGGGGGGCGGGCTGTTTTCGCCTCGCGATAAACCATAAACAGCTTTCATTGGTTTTCTTGCGCCGTTTACTGGTAACAGAGGCAGGAGACTGCAAATGAAGCTGTGTGTGTGTGTGTGTGTGTGTGTGTGTGTGTGTGTGTGTGTGTGTGTGTGTGTGTGTGTGTGTGTGTGTGTGTGTGTGTGTGTGTGTGTGTGTGTGTGTGTGTGTGTGTGTGTGTGTGTGTGTGTGTGTGTGTGTGTGTGTGTGTGTGTGTGTGTGTGTGTGTGTGTGTACATGTGTCTGTGTCTGTGTGTGAGAGTGTTTTCGAATGTGTCAGCAAAATAAGAGTTCTCTGTATAGTAATCTCCAAGAAGACCCAGGAGTGCTGTTTGGCCTATCTGATCCCAGAACAGCCTGGGCAGCTGATGTTAGCATCCATCTGGCTGTGATTACTTTAGCCTGGAAGTGCCTTCTTATCTTCCTCTCTCTCTATGCCTCTCTCCATCTCTCTCTAATGGACAGCATATTTACTCCGCTTTGCAACGTATGCACCCACTCACGCCGATGATGGAGGACACCATGCAGGGAGGCACCAACCCACGATGCCCATGCGTGGATAGCAGTTATACGTAGAGGTTCAGTGCCTTGCTCAAGTGCACTTAAGACACATAGCCAGGGGGAGGAACTGTCTTATTCCGAGAGACAGCCGTCTGATCCACTAGTAGTATAGTAGTCTGCATCTCTTGCTCTCTCTGTCAGTCATTCTGTAATGGCTACCTAAACTGTACATGTCTGTCTGTCTGCGTGTGATCTGCATTGCCCTGAAAAAAGGAGAATTCCATGCTAGAAGGCATTCTTACCTTTAAATGCAGTTAATTAATATCAACTGCATATAATAGGTTCCTGTTCCCTACCCCACCGAATTTGCGCATTTCCATCGCTTCGGTGTATACAGTATTGTATATGCTCAGTTCAGAATGTCAACAGCATGTGTAAAATGCTTGCTATGTTTCAGCTATAAAACGGGAGCTCTTGCTCTATTGTGAGACATTACCAAGCTTGGTATAATTCCGTAGCTGCTGTAGAATTCCGTAGCATCCCATCCCAGTAAGCACAGTCAGAACCGGGACGAATTAGTGACGTCTTGATTGTGGCCAGATCGGGGATAGTTAGATAGATACTAGATGGGAAGAACATCAAACATTCCCAAACATGTACTGTAGGCTGTACCATCTCCAACATTGCCCTGTAGTAACCTTTCACAGTACAGCAAACAGAACCACGTTTCCCTCCGCTTACACACTTATAGAACCGGGAGTGTTCATTGTTTTGGCCTCCTTGTGGTCTCCGCACCTGACATTGAGTAACAGTGAATTCTAAGCCACGCAGGCAGGCAGGCAGGCAGGCAGGCAGGCAGGCAGGCAGGCAGGCAGGCAGGCAGGCAGGCAGGCAGGCAGGCAGGCAGGCAGGCAGGCAGGCAGGCAGGCTACCACCAAAGCGTTTACCTTTGGCAGACTGTAATGTGTTCGCCACATGCACGGCCCCTTTTTTCCATTTTCCTCCCTTTCTATCTTACAATCTCAACTGCAGCGCAGGTATCAGACGATGCTTTGTGTGTGTGTGTGTGTGTGTGTGTGTGTGTGTGTGTGTGTGTGTGTGTGTGTGTGTGTGTGTGTGTGTGTGTGTGTGTACAGGGTGCACGTGCGAGAGGGGCTCGTGAGCGTTTCCCCTCATGTAGGCAGGTTTCATGTGCTCTGAAAGAGGGCCTTTTATGTTCTGAGAAGTTTTTTCCCCCCCAGTGGAAATGCATCGCTGGCTGCTTTTTCTTTTACTGTGTCTACTCTACTCTCCTCCTGAATGCCTGGCATGTTAATGACCACAGAATCCAGCTGGATCTACGCGGAAGCTATTAAAGTCAGGGCCATCGGAGGTTAGTGTCAGAACCCTGAGGGAGTTGGGGGGTGTACTGTCCCATTTTACCACCTGGTTAACATGGGTCTGTACCATGTCATCCAAAGCCCCTTTTTTTGCACCGTAATGGCACTTCTGTGCAAAGTGCTCCTGCGTGGCGGTAGCTTGCGGTTAATGGCGGCTGTCATGTTTTCTCAATGGCTGCACATGAAAGAATAGCTGGAAGAACGAAGAGTGGAGTTGTCGTTTGCTGGCAAAATATTCGCAACGCATAAAGTGCACGAGGAAGTGTTAAACGTTCGTCCAAATCGCCCAACAAATCTTTGTGTTGTTTCTGTGCTCAAGTGAGCAAAAAATCCAGAAGGTTTCCATTCACTTTAGTTAAAAATCACATATTTAAAAGCAAATGAACGTGTATATAATGTAATAGCTGTATATGATATGAAGATGTTCACCTCACTGCATTCGGATACAACTACAGAACTAAATGTATTCGGTGGCGAATGTGATTTCTGAGACTTTGTGCGCTTTGTGTTCAACCTGCATGTCGGACCGTCCGCAGACACGAAGACGAGAGAAAGTGGAGGACGAAATGACGTTGGTGAACTGCGTTTTGTAACTTTAGAAATCATCTTTTTGAGTGCGGTTACGCAACTCCAGCATGCCCTTCTTATTTGGAAACATCGGGCATTGTCTTGTTTCCCGGATTCAATGGCCCCTACTTGTCAAACACAATTTCAGTAGCTCTGAATCAGAACGTGGTTTTGTTTTCCGCCTCATAAAAGAATTGTCTCTTTGCTAATCACGGTTTGCGGAGCATAACAAGATTAAGATTGGAAACATTGCAAAAAAAAAAAAAAAAAAAAAAAGAACGGAAAGGATCTCCCGTCGAGGACCCGAAACCCCAACGTGGAGACCACCTGCGGTGGCAGATCGGGTAGTTTATTGTAGTGTGTCGAGGTTGCCTCATGGACTGAGGTTCCAAATTGTAACATAGCTGACTCCAGTAGAACATGCCTTGGGCGACGCCACTCCATGGAAAGATACGTACAAGCTGTCTATGCGCATGTACGTACGTGTACGTGTGCATGCACGTCTGATGATCATCCATGGCGGAGATCTGATGACCTAGCCCCGCGGTTTTCAACCTTTTTGATCGCAGGGCCCACTATTTATTCAGCATTTGAGTCACGGACCACCATTTGATGACCCCACAGAGCCAAAATTAAAGATTTATTTTGCTTTTGTCCACAATACCAGGCTCGATTTTCACTTACAGGCAAACATACAGAGCAAAATGTCTGTTACTCTTCTACATTCTCTAATTGTGTAGACTTCTTAACTAAGTGGTGCTAATTTGGAACGTTACTCAGTTAAGATTCTATATTAGCTTTCTAAAATCACTTGCTTGCGGAGAAATGTGAAGAAATCACCTGTTAACCCTGCTCCACCATTTTATAGATACCTGTTTATGCTACAAATATAGGATTAATTGTCAGCGTTAGCCATTATTGTTGCTTTGTACTGTACATACAATTATTTTAGAGGTGAAAAGAAGGAGAACCACTGCTGTATAAGACAACACTAAGGCCCCTTAAACACCAAAAGAACTTTGGAAGCTTCTGTTCTAGATTAGCTGCTTGGAACCGGCGGCCATTCTTTTTTTAATGTCAGTTCCAAAACAACTTTTTACGACATTTTCAGTGTCAACTGGTTCAACCCCTGTGGAAAATGGAACCCGCAGAGATAGAGCAAGTCAGATCCAGAATGATGCGTTAACGTTACCGATGCAGACAGGACAGCACTCCCCCTCGGGGATGTAGAAGTTCTCGCAGTCCAGCTCGGCGCACTCGGCCTTGGAGCAGAAGGAGATGCCCCCCCGGCACTGGCACAGCCAGCAGGGGTCCATGCGGTACACCTCGCCCTCGGAGAACTCCTTCCCGTTGTGGACGCACTTGGGAGACACTGTTTGGGGTGCAGGAGAGAGGGAGAGGGAGAGAGAGAGGTGAGACTGGGACTGGGTTTTCGGATGGGATCAGAGGAGAGGGACATTTCTGACGCATTGCTGTCAGCCATTGCCCGAGCATTGGCATAGTGCAGTTTCGTGGTCCAAGTCTTCCACATACTAAATACTGTATACATACTGTCTGTGTTAAACTGGCCCTGCCGGGGCAGTGCGTTCTTTCTACTGTTCCCATCTGGGACTACTGGGGCACGATGCATTCTGTCCAAAATCTGCAGGAGGAGTGAAATCAATGTGTGACTGCGGCATACGTCGCGACCGTTGGCCACCTGGAAATTGATTTCACTGTCTCTCAACATCTGATCGGTAGTATATAGTGTCACACACAGCTGCTAGAGGTGGGATCAACGTGAGACTGGTGACGTACTGAAGCTGTAGCACACAACGCAACTGTAAACAACAACCTAACAAGGATATAACTTGAAATTATTATGGATACATCATATTTTGTCCCGCTGTGGTCCCCCCCCCCCATCGTTTCTGCTTGAGATTGCCCAGTCACTCAATAATACCCGTGATCTGGCTGGAGTTGGATTACTATTCGCTGTACAATTCCAGAATGAAGAGGGTTTATCCGCCGTATACTCACAAGAGAAGAAATGCTAGTCTGGCAAGGCCTGCATCACTGTGCTAAAACAATCGCAAAAAAGTCAGTCCCTTCTGAAGTAAGTGATGCAACAGTGACACCCGGTACTGAGAATACACTACTCAATATCATGCTTAGACATGGAACACAGGACAGATCCCACCCAACAAAGGCGTCTAAGGAAGTGGTTGCAGCACTTAAAAATAGCCATGAAAAATAAGATGCTAATAACCTTGGAAGGAATGAGCAGTAGATAAAGAGCCTGTGAGGCATTCCTTTATGGCGGGGGTATGTGCTTGGGGCGGGGGGGGGGGGTAGGAAGGGGTATATAGCTTAATGTCTGGGATTTTATATAACGCACAATAAGGCATTGCCATGTATGGGAGTAATGCCGGCGGGGTTGAACACAACGCTCTCTGGATCACTGATGAATGGAAGGCACTGTTCTCTGTCAGGTGTCCATCACATTTGGTAGGGATTAACAGTAACCCTACCAACCCCCTCCAATCCTAACCACTAACCACCACCACCCACATGATATGAGCAACAATAACACGCCAGAAGAGTTTTAATGAAATAATTATCTCGAGTGTGCTCCAGACGGACCCGGGCATGCATGCATGCATGCAGGGGCATTTTTGCCATTAGGCAGACTAGCACTAGAAAGACTGAGGTCATTTTGATATTTTAAAGTTGTTTATCTTTGCCCATGAAGCTTTCAGAAGGTTCTCCTTCCATGACCATCATCCGTCATCATTCTATCATCTCAGAAATTTTGATCGTCTGAAATAAATATATATAAATATGAATTCAAGCGAATGCTAATTCTGGCCGGGCGACCACCAGACATGCTTTAAAAGCATCCCAGGCTAATAAGCCTCAGACGGATAAATGCATTATACTTCCTCTATAACTAGAATTGAAATTTTAAACAAACAGAATATGTTCTTTAGTTTAAAAATAGCATATTTTTATCCCTTGGAGGGTGCCATTTTACTGTGCCTGTTATAGGTATGACGGCACAAGAGATTTTCCCTGGAGCCCCCCTTATCAAATGGACTCTTCCAGGTCCATTTGGTAAGGGGGGGCTCCAGGGAAAATGTTGCCTGGGGCTCCAGATTGCTTAGAAACACCACTGCATACTAGCACTGTTTAGTCCCATCTGGGAATTCATAAACAGCTCATTCGTTCTGGATGGACTGAGTTGGTTTATTTGGTTACGTTTATCAGACCTTTGCTACAGTATAGCGCCAAGGTAGATACCGCTGGGCTGAGAGGGCTTAACCCTTTAGTGCCGGGAGAGAGCCTTGTGAGACATTTGCAGATTTTAACCCCATTATACAATACTTTGGCAATTTTTGGGTGCGTTTTTTTGGATTTCATACCTTCATTGATAGTCACGGTGACTATGGACGAGAGGGAGAGAAGGGGAGAGACACGCAGCAAAGGGAGTCACGAACGGGATTTGAACAAGCGACATGCTGTTTGTTTTTGTCCCAAAGATGGAACAAAAGTTGGTCTAGACCCTCCAGGACGCGTCCTAGAGCCAATTGAACATGATATTTACATTGAAGTTAAATGGGCATTCAATGATTTTGGTGATTTGGGAATCCCTACAGTCCTCCAAAGTAACAATATGTGCACATGCACACACTTACCTAGGGCGGGGGTGGGTGAAACAGGCCAACATCACATACACCAAGGCCCACCCCCACTCGATCCTGATTGGAGGAAGGCCCTTCTGATTGGACGAAAGGCTTTTCTTCTAAAGCCCAGACTGAATCTAGGTTTTTTTTTATGACCCTAGGGGCTCACTGGGGGACAGGGAGGAACTCCTTATATGGGCCGAACACATTAAATGAAATCACTTACTATGGGCTCCATTTTTGTCACAAGCTAAACCCCTTATCCCTAACTTATTTGCTTTATTTCAAGGTTTTGAAAAACATTTTTGAATAGTTCAACTAGCCAGCTCACATTGACATGTGAGCTTGTAGACTGGCCATTTTAACTGTTCAAAATGGTTTTCATAATAGCAAAAAAAGGCAAAGCAGTTTGGGGATAAGGGGTTTAGTGGTGACGAAAATGGACACCAAAGCCTTTTAATGAGCAATTTTTCCGCTGCCATTTTTTTTTCTTCAATAGTCAATAAAAACAATTGGCACCGATCACCCTGGACCATTTCAGCTGTTTTTATCATTGACAATGTCCTTTGTGCCCGTCTGAATTCTTTCCATTTTCCTGGATGTGCATCCAATTTTGGCAGTCTCGCTTTCAGTAGGAACTGAGTTTGGCTCAAATCTCTAGCAGGGAATGACCTTTTGAGGCCACAAGAATAGCAAGGAAGCATTTTAACTCAAATCTTTGCTTCTGAGGGTCGTTGGAACAACATATTTTGAGATGATGGTGGTGCGAAATACATACATAGGCTACCCTTTTGGGGGATCCTTGACACGGAAAACTTTTTTTGGCGAACCGCTCGTATTACAGCACCGCGAGGGGGTGTTTTAGAAGTCGTCTTGTTGAATCGGTCCCCATACATAGGTCTTATTGGCTTAAGCCTCGCGGGGGGAATGGAATCCATCAGACAATGGAAGCCAGCTCCCTGAGGTGGAATTTCACAGGGATCTGTCAAGCCTTGAAGAGGCGGCGCGGGGTCTTAGCAAAGCGCCGAGCAAAAGAAAAACAGCGGTGGGTCTAGCGGCCCGGGACAGATTCAATCCGTGCCCCGGTGGGCGGGCCGTGTGGCCAAGGGGATCACCCTCCGCACGGCAGGATTCCTGCTTTTCACTGGAGGAAAAAGTACCCAAAGGCTTTACTTATGGCCATATCAGGAGTTCCTTCTTGTCCCCAGTGAGCCCTCTGGGGTCAAAAAACCCTAGTTTCCATTTTGGGCTTTGGGAGAAAATCCTTTCTACCAATGAGGATGAGAGGGGCCTTCCTCCAATCGGGATCGAGTGTGGGCGGGGCTTGGTGTAAATGTGCTGTTGGCACTTCCCCTGCACTGTAGACTGTGTGCATGTGTACTGTATCTTGTTACCAGGGGCGACCAGAGGGTTTTCCAAATTACCCAAGTCACTGAATGCTCCTTTAATGCATGTTTTGTAATAACAATCAAAAGCCACAAAAGTTGTCAAATATAATATATTTGACAACTTTTGTGGCTTTTGATTGTTAACACACACACACACACACACACACACACACACACACGCACACACACACACACACACACACACACACACACACACACATTAAGAAGCATTGGTGGAGCCATGTTTGTCATTTGACACCGTTGAGTGACAGGGCTGTCGGCCAATCAGCTGCCGTAGTTGGATTTTCAACTAATACTAAGGGCCCTATAGGCCGCGTCACCAGACCTGAATCCCGAGGGAAAATAGTTTAAGGTGGATGATTCAGGGCTGGAGCCAGGCAACAGCTAATGGAGTAAAAGTACATTATTTGGAGCAAAAGATGTAGCGGAAAAATACTCAAGTACATAACAAATACCTCCCTGTCAATCAGGCACTATGAAACCGAAAGCTGCAGCTTACAGTGGCCGATGGATGCCTCAGGGGGGGTAACTTGAGGCTTGCTTGCGTGTTGGTCGGTCGATCGGCCTTTTTCCCAAAAGTGCCAGACAGCAGACAGGCCCAGTAAAGACAGAGAAAAGCACCAGAAAACCCTGGGCTTTCTTTCTGCAAAACGCAAGACGCTCTTTGAACAATGGCTTCTATATTATGGATTGTTGCGGAAACAATAACAAGCCTGGAGTGGTGGCGGCTTTTTTTTTTGTAGGCACTATAGACCCTCTCTGATCACTGTAAACCGAGGCTGCGGGTGGTTGTGTGTGTGTGTGTGTGTGTGTGTGTGTGTGTGTGTGTGTGTGTGTGTGTGTGTGTGTGTGTGTGTGTGTGTGTGTGTGTGTGTGTGTGTGTGTGTGTGTGTGTGTGTGTGTGTGTGTGTGTGTGTGTGTGTGTGTGTGTGTGTGTGTGTGTGTGTGTGTGTGTGTGTGTGTGTGTGTGTGTGTGTGTGTGTGTGCTGTGTACACACCATCTTTGTGTACTGTAGACATGTGCGATGTGTCTCTGCGAGCGTGAGAAATAACAGAGAGACTGGCAGAGAAAGGCAGGAGGAGGAGGAGGAGGAGGACTGGCGGAGAAAGAGAATGAAAAGCTTTGTTCTTTTTCCAAGCCGAGTTCTGCGATTTCACTGACCTGAGAATTCATCTGAACTTTCGAGTTACTGCGAGGTTGATTACGGCGGGCCGTCGACGCGCCGCAAGAGAGTATAGTGTACGAGGAGGACACTCGCACTGGTGGAAGAGTACAGTTACTTTACTTTCTACGACACGCTGTGAGCTTGTGGGCATTTGAACACCTGTGGAATGGAGACATTCTGCACGATAACTGCTTTTACTTTCAGTACTTTAAGAATGTTAACTCTTTCATCGCTAGATGGCGCTAACGATAGTTCAGGTGGCACGGATTGGGTCATCCTCATCAGCAGAGTGTTTACAAACATTCATATTTTACACGCACAGCCGTTCAGTTGCTATTGAGCCACTAAACACGGTGGCTTTGTTCACCATCTGAACTGCATTAACCCTAAATCAGACTAGAAATGCCTCAAACAGCTTTCCTGTTTTTCAATGCATTGTGGCTGAAGGGAAAGCCAAAAGAAACAGTAGGGATCGAAGTCCACAATAAAGGTGCAGTGGCTCAACGTTGTATGTGCTGTGTATGATTAAAGGTGCTCTAAAAAGACGTTAAAGGCGAGGATGCACTTTGCATAGAATGAGTCAAAACTCAAAAGTGCATTTTAAAAATGTTTTGAAAAGTAGCATGACTTCAAGGATGGAGGCAAAGTTAAAGGGTATTTTTGTTATGTTTAGGGAAATCACTAGGAGAATCTGAGAGTGCCCATTCATGCACCACCAGTCAGACACGCACAAAAAAATCAGTTATCTCAATATAGGTCTGACTGTTTAAAAAAAACACACACTAATTGCGGTTGCCTATAGGCAAAAGTGTGGCCAATAGGAGGGGAGAATACAAGTTATTGCACTTTTTTATTGTAAAGCGAGCCACACTAATAATAAAATAGACATCAAAAGTTGAAGCAGTTGAAGCAAAGTGGGGCTTATTCTGAAGGGTCTGAAGAAAAGGTAGTGGAGCACACGCGCGCGCGCACACACACACACACACACACACACACACACACACACACACACACACACACACACACACACACACACACACACACACACACACACACACACACACACACACACACACACACACACACACACACACACACACCCCCGCTGGCAGATGTTTAGGACTCTGCGCTAGTGCCCTGGTCTCCACAGAGCATCTGTAGGCCATGCCTCTGAGCTGCTCGCTCCACTGACCCCCGTGCCTTCCTGCAAACTACCGCCACACTGTAACACCAAGCATGTGGTGCCAACCCAGTTGAAAGTCAAGCGGGGTGGGAGGGGGATTTACCCCCCCCCCCCTTCTCTTATTCGCTCTCACTTTCTTCCTGTTCCATTCTCTTTTCCCCCTCTGTGCCGCTGCCATCCATCCAGCCAGCCTAGCGTGCGGCGGCACAACCAAAGGCAGAGGGAAATGCAATGAGCAGTTTAGGCCGGTTTTAAGGCCCCGAAAATCAAAAGGACACGGTCGGCAGCCCCCCCATTACTAAATGCTCATGCAAGAAACAATAGGAAGTCACGTGACCGGGACGCTCGCATATGATTTCCTGCGGTGTTTGCCCGACGGTAATCCCTAAAACAAACGTTGCGGCGGGCGGGCGTCAGTCCTCTGAATTCCGTGCGTGCTTTCCGTCATGCTTTCTCGCAAATCTTCTCGAAAAAAGCGAGACTTGAGCCGCGAAGGCTGACGGTTAACTTGGGGTCGTTTAAAAAAGAAAAGCCCTGACCTTAAGAAGGGTTCAGTTACGACTTACTTATTTACTTTTTTGTCTCAACGGCGCAGCTTGTGGTCAAACTGGGCCGGCAAATGAGAGACCACAGCAGTAAACAAAGGCTCCACGTGGGAAAATCTCTCTTGTAGGAGAGTAGAGGTGGGATTTGTCCTATTCAACGCATTACTGTTAACCACTTAAAGGTCCGGCGACATTATTTTTTGCTTCTTTTTTTAGTGTTTACCTCTGAACTGAACTTGAACACTTCAGTGGTGGCTTTCTGAATAATTAGCCTCAAAGGGTTCCCTGATTTGCCTGCGGACGGTAATGTCAACGTCCACTAATGTCGCCCTCTCTCTCTCTCCTCTGTGTACATGTCCTGTCCTCTAAAACCATTAGTGTTCAGGAAATGGGAAATAAACGCTGCTCTTGTGACTATAATATACTCACAAGCACTTTTCATTGGTTAAATATTTCTAAAAACGTGCACAGACACACACTCAACTGCATTGTTTCGCTCGCAGACGGGCTAATTTGCGCTGCATTCGCTTCGTGTGAAACTGCCAAACTGAAACCAAGCTAAAGAAAGAACGCTCCAGCTTTTTTGCTTTTTTCGCCACAGCAGGTTTGCGCCGTAAACATTTCCCCCGTGTCGTTATCTTATCCGACCCTCTTGTTCGCTTTGTTTTAATCCTCGCCGCGCTGTACGGCGTATGCCATCCGAGTCGCCCACGCCTGCTGCTGTTGCGCTATCTGAGCTAATTTCCTCTGAGAGACCGCGGCGAACCCTCAGCGCTGTCCAACCCCGCAGCAGGACGCGGCGCAGACTGTTTGCCCGACCGTGATGCTGATAAACAGCAGACGGTGGGTATAACCATCTGTAATATCAGATGACGTTGTCAGGTTGGCGCGTTGACGAGGAGGAGCAAGGCGCCGCTGGCTTTTGTTGGAAAAACGGCACTCTCGTCGACACCAAAACACACACAGGCTGGGCCTGTTGTCATTGCATACACACAGTCTCTCTCACACACCGCCCAGTGGTCAGAGAAAATATGTGTCGGAATGGAATCAATGGATTCCGTCGCACCACATCCAGAGCCGTATGGTGTCTGTTGATGGAATTCATTATTATTACTCATTCACTCATTTCATTCATTTTTTTTTGTTCAACCACTTGCGTTCCTACTCCGGGAGACAAGCGCTCCACTACTTACAAAGACATTACAAAGTGTTGAGGGGGTGAGGAAAGGGCAGTGGCCCTGGTCCAGACCCCTGTGGTACTCTGGTCAACAGAGACATACAGGGTTTTCAGTGCTTGAACTATTGTATTGCAAGAAGTATTTTTGACAGAACCGGAGCAGAGAGGAATAATAATTGTAAGGGAATGTGTTTCTAATGGTGTCTGATAACATGTACTAAAATGTTGAAATTCATCTCCCATAGGTCAAAGTCAGGGTACTAGTCACAACCTATAGAAGGCAAAACATGCAAAAAAAAAAAAAAAAAAAAAAAAAAAAAAACTGACATACCCGACATTAAATGTGCTTAGTCAGCACATTTGGGAAACAGCTATGGCCATTTTCAGGTCAATTATTGTGTGTGTGTGTGTGTGTGTTTTTTTTTTCATTTTTGCTAAACTAATGATTGGAGTGGTGATTCAGCATCATGAAAACCCGCTAGTTATACACATCACATGCACCAGGTGGGCCTGCCAGGGCACCTGACGGAAGGGAAATGGAACTGGTCAAACTTGGGTGAAAAGAAAAGGTCTGGGAACTCCTCATGCACTGAAGGAAGCATGCGGCCAGTCCGTTGGCTCTCACCAGGTTGGCAGAGGGAGTGGTGGGAGCTCAGGACTAGATTAGAATCAGTTTTGTGAATTGACTCTGGTTGGCAAAGAAATTGGGATTACAAAATCGCAGGATGAAAAATTATAGGGGGAAGGAGAAAAAAAGGCGAATTAAAAAAATGGTCCGGTGACACGAACCAGGTTGAAAACCCACTGCGTTCAAGGAAGGGAAGGGGGAGAGAGCAGCTGTTTGGATGGCACGACCAGAGAGAGAGAGAGAAATACCCACGCCCACCCCACTGCCCCTCACCTTCACCCGGAGGGGCAGGAGGCAGCGGAGGGGGCAGGGGTGCGGCGTTGTGGCCTGTTTACTCTGCAGCCTCGCCCCAGCGAAAACATTTCGCCGGTGTTTGACCAACAGAACAAATTCCCATTCTGCGAGCCCCTCGGTCGCCGGGCCGACACAAAAAAAACGAACGCCGTGTCCCGGAATTAATGGGACTTAACGAGCCCAGTGACCAGAAAAGTGCTTAGGCGGTGGGTTTTTGTCGGCGCTCGAACAGAAGTGCAGTGTCAAAGGGTTTCCAGAGGTTCAACAGTTCACCACCGATGGGAATGCTTTTTATGTGCTCGGCGTCTGCCGGCGGGGAGGGTAATCGAGTCGGGCAGGTCCAGAGCCGGGCTGAATGGCGTTGGCCGCGGGGGCCGGAGGATCAGTGTTTTGATAACAAGTGTCCGCTGCTCTTTGGGGCTCCGGGGCTTGATGCCTTTTGTTGCTGCCCCTATACCGTCCGTTACGCCCGCATGACTTACGTGACTGCCCCCCTCTGCCCCCCCCCCCACCCACCCAACCCGCGTCAGAAGGAGAAGGAGGCCCCAGTGTGGGGGGACAGTGGGGTGAAGACATGCCGTCAAACCCCTGTAGAACAACCCCCCCCCCCCCAAAAGGCCACCACATGTGTGTGAAAATGTCCAGTGTTAAGTGTATTACGGGCGTATTGAAAAACGGTGTTTTTCAACAATTTTTTCCTACCGGGGTCCACTATTTATTTGGCATTCGAGCCACGGACCACCCTTTGAGGACATTTTTAGCCCCACAGACCCCCCCAAAACTAAAGATTTCTTTGGCTTTTGTCCACAATACCAGGCTGGATGTGGGAAACAAAACAGGCAAATGTACAGATCCAAAATGACCATTGATCTAATACATGAGAGTGTAAACATGAAACCAAATGGACCCACAAGGGTCCATTTACATCCTCTCTGTTCCTCTATTTGCTCCAGTACTGTATTGTCCACGGTTGGTGCTGAGAAATGTGCTCTCTTGAGTATTGCGAGATCAAATGAATTATTCATAATTATCTTGGCAGCCTATTTTTGTGTATAATGGTTTAGTTCATACTGTATGGCCCAGAGTCTTCTTGGACAGCACAGAACTCGCACAGCATTCTTATTATTTGTTTTAAATACAAACCTTAATTTGACATTAAAATATTCTTTTCATTTTTATATTTGCAGATCTAGTTGGTGCTTAGTTATAGGCATTTTATCAGATATTTGACCAATCTGGAGCAGCTGATAATGGCTGATGAATCAATTCCTATCCAAGCGGTGTTGGTGTTGGGGAGGCACACCACAGGCGGCACACCACACCACCCTCCAGGGCTCTACAGTCGATACTGCGACCGTACAGCCGTGGTGTTTGCTAAAAACAAGCAGATCTTCAAGCTAACAACAGCCAATTTGCATGGAATCGAGAGACCAATCACGGAAGGACAGGTTGCATGCCAACACTCACGCTCTGTCTAAAAAAAAAACAAGTTGAATGACTTTCGACACCAACATGGAATATAAGCACATGGACATGGCCGCCTCGCATTGCCCCGCCCCCCCAAAAAAAAACATAGCCTCGATTATCCGTCTTGCAACGTGTCAGATGCACGACCGCTGTTCAACAACAGCAGGGACGTGCAACTTTTCTCATGCGTGTGTACATGTGTCTCCCTTCGAGTCCGCACTAATGGCTTAAAACAGTGATTCAACCGGTCGTCCGGGGACCAGCAGTGGTCCTTGAGAGGATTCACAACAGCAGGGACGTGCAACTTTTCCTATGCGTGTGTGCTCCCACACACGTGTCTCCCTTCGAGTCCGCACTGATGGCTTAAAACAGTGGTTTTCAACCAGTGGTCCGTGGTCCTTGAGAGGATTCCAGTGGTCCCCAGGGTAAATGATGGACATGGTGAAACAGATGTAAGTCTTTGGGAGCTTAAAACATCTGAATTGGCCAGCTTGATCTGTATGATTTCCCATTTCCCATGTTCAAATATACATTAAAATATTGTTCCTCATTTCACTTACATCATTGGTATACTTATTACCCACATTTTACATGATTTGGACTTCACATATTCAACGGGTAAGGTCCTAGTTGGATTAACAGGGGTGCCCAACCTTTTTGACCCAAGATCTACTTTTCAGCAGCCAACCCCTCCGGGATCTACCAGTCCAATATCAACATTTCAAACCACACGCATCGTGCCAGCCTACAGTAACTTCACAACAACACAACACTACGTTGTTTTACCACTTTACTTTATGTCCATATAAGCATAAAGTACAACAGACTTGTCATAAATAGGCCTACAACAGTACAACATAAGTACAACAGACATGGACAAACACTGCCATTGCAAATGCATCACACACACAGACGAAAATCGCTCTTTTTTTCTTTTCCACCCCATTTTTTTTTCTTTCCCCCCACATCTCCCGAGATCTACTTGAGATCAGGCCGAGATCTACCGGTAGATCCCGATCTACTGGTTGGGCTCCCCTGGATTAAAATAACTTCTAAATTCTCTAATTATGTAGACTTCTTGCAAATTATGTAATGCAGATGTTTTAACAAAAATGTAACCCTGTTACAAGAGTTAAAAGACCTGTAAGAGTTTATTTGGTCCATTGTTTAGCTGGGGACCACCTGGCTGGAACCCTGCCAGGGACCACTGGAAGCCCCACGGACCGCCAGTTGAAAACCTCCGGCACCAAAGCGCTGTTACATCCCGGCTTCCGCTTCCCTCTCCTCTCTGCTCCGTCCTCACGAGGTGAGAACACAGCACTCATCGTGGCCAACCGACCAAACAATCTGTATTATGTGACCCATTACGGCTAATATCCCCTCGGGGCAATCTAATTTGCTGCCACGCCCCCTCAGGAAGAACCAGAAAGGCTTTGAACTGTGTTCCTGGACAGTGCAAGGCTCAGACAGATCAACGGCCCGGCGGTAATCAGGTCTCCTCTTCAACCTTTTCATCTTCAGCTGTTTTGGTCAGGATGGAGGAAACCCGCTCGCCCCTGATGAAAGGAACGGCCCGCTGGAAGCCGATGAAAACACACACACACACACTCCAACGCGGCCGCCTCCCTGACAGGGCACCCTCGTTGTCTTAGCAACCTGTTTAAGCCGCCTAAAGTCACTCCTGTGCCCATTATCATGGGGATCTCTGGCTATGTCTGCCTGTGTCTTGCCATGTCAATCAAATCCACACCACTGACACAGGTAGCCTAAGTACGTTTATATATTACTACTGGGTGACGGAGGCACAACTTTCATAAACGTCAGTTCGGATGATGTTTTAGGTCGGATGAGTATGTACTGGCAGAAGGTTCCCCAACTTTGGAGTATACAAAATCCAGTGACACGGGAATGAACAAAATATTTTTGTTTTTTGTCTTCTCTTCGTTTTTTTCATATTAGTAGAGTTTGAAAGTTGAAGGAGGTTTTCGGTCCAACAGAAACTAATGTGGATTTTATATGTCAAATATGTTGGGGTGAGATCCGGTTGGAATTATACAGGTCCACCGGCACAGCCTGACCAGAGCCTTTTGTGGCGTTTCCGGACAACCATGTACAACCGGCCACTGCACTCTGTGGTGCTGGTGGTTTGGAACGCAAGTTTTGTTAGGGGGGGTGAACTGTTCTCGAGTTACTTGGATGAAAGACGTGCACGTGTACGTACGTGCACAGGGGTGGATTGGTTTCATTTTTACACCCTCAAGAGTTAAAATATTCATCATGTGAATTAGCCCAACTTGGTCTACACCACTATAGAATGTAGAAGATTAATGGTCATTTTGATCTGTATATTCCAGGCGAGCATCTAGCACATTCTAGTGCATTTTGAAATTTGTCCAGGCCACTAGGTGGTGCAGGCCACCGGGAAAACTCCCTGTACTCCAGATGGCCAATCCGCCCCTGTACGTGCACACAAACACACACACACAGCGTGGACTGGACATACCTTTCTGGCACTCAAAGACGTCGCAGCAGTCTCCCGGCTGGCCGCTGGCCTGGACGAGGGTGACGGCGCGCTGCCCGCTGGGGCACTGGGGCTGGTGGCAGCCGCGCGGGTCGCAGGTGCACTGGGGGGGCAGCGAGGGGCAGCAGCCGGCGGGGGGTGTGTAGCTCTTGGTCAGGACGGAGCCCTCGGGGCAGGAGGGCGCGACCAGGGTGGGGCAGGTCACACCGGCACACCTCAGCTCCTCTGGAACATGCATGCAAACATACAAGGATCATTATCAGACCTCTGCATATGACAGACAGGACAGCAGTGAGTGAATGAATTGCATTTTTAGTAAATTATATAGGCAACTTTTCTACTTTTCTACTTTGATGCTGCAGCTGATTCCCTGCAAACAGTCACTTGCTTTGCCCTGTAGACGGTCCAGAACTTTGTTGTCAACAAATCCTTTTCATCTATCTCATGACAGATGAAAGGCGATGCTAGTGGCGATGCTAGTGTTTGTGTGTGTGTGTGTGTGTGGGTGGGGGGTGGGTAGGGTGTTTTAACGAATCACAGCGCAGTGGTTTAATAATAAGCCAGTAGAGTGAAGGTGAGGTGGCGTTACATACACATCTGTTCACAACACAAACGTAGCGTTTGTACACTAGGGCTTTAACCAAAAAATCGATACATCGATGCATCGATTTGCATAACACGTGTCGACTCCAAAAAGCCCGAGTCGATAAGTTGTTTTTTTCCCTTCCTCCGAAGGAAAGGAGTAAAGAGGAGGAATTAAACATTTACCTTTGTTTTCCCTTTTTTTCTTTCTCTATGTGTGCGACGCGTGTGTATATAATTCAACTGTAATATTGGTTACTGTCACTCACGGACAGAAGTCTCCTTTGAAGTTTCCTTTGCAACTCTATCGGAGTTAAGCTTTAATTTAGGCTTACCAATCTTATGCAGCTGCATGCGCTCTTGCGCTCTGGGCGCGCGGCGTTCCACTGATCATTACGTACACGTACGTGTTTTGTATAAGCACTGCGCCGGCCTCATAGCGGCACCATTTGATCCCCACCCCCCCTCGGGGAACCACCACGACGGACCCCCCCCCCCCCCCCCCCGCCGCGCCATAAAACGATAAATACAACTTCGACTTGACTGTCTGACAAGTCGACTTGAAAAAATCTCAAGTCGTTAATGCCCTATTGTACACACTTTTGTGAAGTTGCCTATAATACCTTTAACACACAACAAAAACTGCGACTGGACAGACTAGTTAAGCGTTCCACTTGTTTACAATAGTGGTCACCTTGTTCATTTCATCAAGACACTCGGAGAGGCACAAAATATTTTGTATTTTCTATAGTTGTTGGAAGTCATAGTGGAGGTCAGAGAGAAACGAGAGAAACGAGAAATATACAAAGCGGGTAAAGGGGGTGCGTGGGGGGAATACATATACAGTATTTTTATTTTACGGAGGCCAGTTTCGAATTGCAGGTGTCTGTAGGTGCTCTTTGAGAGTGATTTTGAAGGAGACGAGGGATTCACATGTCTTAATTCATGATTGTCAGTATAGGGCGTTCCATAGGGTCAGGCCTTCAACACAAAGTTACACACACACACACACACACACACACACACACACACACACACACACACACACACACACACACACACACACACACACACACACACACACACACTTGACGTCAGATGCAATAACAAGCCTCTGTGAGGCACACTCTGTAACACCACCTTCAAGCAACGTCAGGTCTCCCAACAGTACCAACACTGTTCCCTGAGCGACCAGGGGAAACAGGGGTGTGTGTGTGTGTGTGTGTGTGTGTGTGTGTGTGTGTGTGTGTGTGTGTGTGTGTGTGTGTGTGTGTGTGTGTGTGTGTGTGTGTGTGTGTGTGTGTGTGTGTGTGTGTGTGTGTGTGTGTGTGTGTGTGTGTGTGTGTGTGCTGAGTTCACACACAGTCAGTCATCCACACTCCCTGTCCACAGCCTTCAGAGCCCTCTCCCCTTCCCAGCAGGGGCGGATCTAGGCATGGGCATGGGGGAGAAATGCCCCCCTAAATACCCGGACTGCCCCACCAAACATGATGGCATGCAAAAAAAAACGCAAAATATGTCAAATGAAAGTGCTTATATTTAAAATGATGTGAAACACTACTACTGCTACTAACTAACTACAGCTGTGGCACCACTAAACCAACAGCATTTCATCATTGAAAACAGAAAACTCGGGGCACGGTGGCACAGTGGTTAGTGCTGTCGCCTCACAGCTAGAAGGTCCTGGGTTCGATTCCCGCTAGGGGCGCTGCTGTGGGTGCTGGCGGCGTGTCTGCTCCTCCGCGTCATCAGTGCCCATACCCGAGGCGGGGTTGGCGAAAGGGCCTTTCTGTGTGGAGTTTGCATGTTCTCCCCGTGTCCCCTAGGGTAGATACCCTCACAAAAACATGCTGTAATCCTGGTCTCTAAACTACCTCCCCCTGGCCAGCCGGGGCGCCTGATGGAGGGGACTGGAACTGGTTGGAATAACGTGTTCCTTCCACGCGCTACGTCCAACCAGGGAAACTCCCACCTGTCAGGTGAAAAGAAGGCAGCTTGGACTCCTCATGCATTGAAGGAAGCATGAGGCCAGTCCGCTGCCTCCCCAGGTTGGCGGAGGGTGTGTAGAGCCCAGGATCACATTAGGAATTGGCACTGGGTGAAAAAATGGGGTTACAAAATCGTGGGATAAAATATTATTTATATAAAAAAAAAAGAAAACAGAAAACTCTGAGTCAGACCTTTAGCTTTATGCATGCTGCGTGTCTGTTGCGACTTCAACAACAACTGATGTTATTATTGATGCTTACTTGCCTAATAAAAGTCCTGTAACCACGGGCGATGAAGCCGCACCCATACCATTTTTTCCTGCCTCAACCACTTAGCCCGACACTTCATGGTGTGTGACGAAAATGCGTCGCACAGCCAAACTGGGCCATTTTACGAGCCCACGCGATCCACCACATCACAGCGTGTCGGCGATGCTTATCAAGCTGCTATCCCCCCTCGTTTGTCATCTTTCGAACGATCGCGGGTGACATGTATGACCAACGGAGGTTGAAAGTGGGGAATACCAACCCAACCTTCAACACGAGGCATTCCTCTTTCCCCTTCACTTCAGCGCATCAGGAAGGGTTTGGCTATTTGTTTTCCAGAGGCCCGTGTCATAGCGGTGCCATGTCATTATTCCGACCTCCCATTGTTGCGACCTCCCGTTGTTCCGAAACCACGAGACGCAAAACCCTACCCTTCTCCAACCGTAACCCTAAGCCTAAACCCCCGACCCTCAACCTAACCTCAGGCTTTTAGGGTTATGGTTGGAGAAGGGTAGGGTTTTGCTACAAACATGCCTAAACCCTTCTCTAACCCTCATCCTCACCATAACCGCAAGCACGTTGCAGCTGATAGTGGATTTCCAGCGCATGTTCGGACTAATGGGAGTTCTGATCTATGGGACTTCGGTACTTAGATCAGTCCCCGTCATAGCTGCGAAGGCCCTCGTTAGAGGGAAAACAGGGAATTGCTGGGGATCAGGGGGCTGTGCGTGTATAATGTGCACGCACGTGCCTTCTTGCGTGTGCGTATGTGAGAGAGCGCGAGAGAGAGAGAAGCAGGGGGTAGGTAAGGGGTATATTTTGGAGCCCGTTCAGGAAAAGTGCAAGCAGACTCTGTACCTACATTGTGCAAGAAGAACAGTAGCTACCTTTCTGAGCTAGGATTACACCAAAGCCGAGCGCAGAGTGTTTATTTTGGTTCTGCGTGTCACTGTAATGTATACAGCGGGCCGGGGCAGAGGGAAGCGGGATCGTCGAGAGAGGCAGACTCGAGTCGCGTCCCGTAATTGTCTGAGCCGTTTTGCAGCCCCCCCCCCCTCAAAAAAAAAAGTGCATCGGGGCGCGCTTTGAAAGACGAGAGGAGTGAGGCTCGGAGGGGTAAGAATTAACCCGTCGCTTTGCACAATGATGGATGAGGTCGCGGCAGAATCTCGGTAATCGCCTCGCTAGTTTGGGTCGTCGCCGGGCCACTTACATGAGGAAGCACCGCAGAGCTCATAAATAACTAATTGCCTCATTATGAGCGGCAAAACAGAACAGAAAACGAGAACGCCTGATGAGCTTTATGATGATTTACTGGGAATGCTTGAGAATCCTCGCGTGCATTTGGTTTTTGAGGAGAGGGGATGGAAGGGAAAATGGGCCAGCGGGGGCCGCGTTGCGTAACACACACAGCTCTTGGGGTTTCGGCGGCTGGTCCAGAAGCTGCTTGCAGGGTTTTTAAAAGTTGATGGTCTTCCCAGACTGGCGCTCAATCGACTCTTCTCCTCCGGCGCAACACGACTCTCTCTCTCTCTCTCTCGCAGGATGTGTGCCTCATCCCTGACATTTGAAGACACGTAAAAGGATCCCTCTGGATTTCAACACCAGATGGGGGCAACTGATTTACCGGCGTTAGTTGGGGAGATGATCTTTAGGAAACCGCCTTGACTCAAGGTGACTTTCCTGAGTTCATGTGTGATCGTCTACCACCTATAAATGAACCATTTCACAGGTGGAAGTAATGATGTAATGGCCACTGAAATGACCTGTGATTTTTTTTTTTCATGCTGTGACTCTGCAAGGACGTATGACAGGGTGTGTGTGTGTGTGTGTGTGTGTCTGCAGTGTTGGGCAGTAACTAATTTTAGATTACATATTACTGTAATATTATTACTTTTGCTCCAAAAAGTAAAGTAACGAGATTACTCTGCAAAAATGGGTAATAAGTAACGCATTACTTTGCAAGTAACGCCAAGTTACTTTTTTAAAATGAGCTTGTTGTTGCATGCAAAAATAGAACAGATTTACAAGCTATCGACAGGTACTGTAACAGAGATGTGCAGTAGATTGTAGATCCAGTCGACACGCTGCATCCTGCACAGTTATGTACACTACAAATCGCTTGCTGCTTTATTTTGTAATAAACGGATTATGTTGTACTTCTCTATTTTTTCAAAAGCGGTGTTGAGAACTTATAACGTAATAACGTAATATGTAATATATTACTCTTCAAATCCAGTAATAAGTAAAGTAATGATATTACTTTGTCTAAGGGGTAACGAGTAAAGTAAAGAAGTTACTTTCCTAAGTAATATAGACCAACACTGTGTGTCTGTCGGTCTAATGTCACAGACCGCTGGCCTCCAATTGTGCCAAACTGTAGGCAACTGTATTCCCACTGCCATGTTTTTACATATTTACTGTAAAACTGTGTTTGAGCGTTGTGCTATCCACTCCCACAAGTAACTGTGTATGGGTGTCTATTAGTCGGTAGTGATTAATCCTGGGCTCTAAACTGCCTCCTCCTGGCCAGCTGGGGTGCCTAATGGAGGGTACATCCAACCAGGGAAACTCCCCCCTGTCAGGTGAAAAGAAGGAAGCTTGGACTCTCATGCCAGTCTGCCTGTTTCCCCAGGTTGGCGGATGGTGTGTAGGGCCATTAGGTAATTAGCATGGGGTGCCAATTAAAAAAAAAAAAAAAAAACCTTGGGACAAAAAACAAATCACATGGGAGCGATTTTTGAATGTCTAATGGCCAATGAATCCCAGACATCACATTGTGTTCCGTTTGTATGGAGATCTGTAAAGGTCCTTTTGATCCCTTTGGTTATGGGGACCAACTGGAAACCTTGAGGAGTCCCGGAAGAACAGCCACTTTGAGAACCACACTGTTAACATGCCGCTGTGTTACTGTAGGGTTAGAAACGTGTCCTCGGAAGTATATTAATACTTTGCTGTCCGTGAGCAATACGCGCATGTGGGTGCAGCGGACCATTGACTCCAGTCAAGTGTCCTTTTGATGTCTCCCTGACCCAGAAGAGACGGGAGAGTGGAGCAGACGTGACCTTTGAGCTGCACTCCTGCTTTTAAAAGGGGTTTAAAGGAAAAGTCTGGCAGATGCAATTGTTGGATGAAGGAAATGGTGGATTTCCCCCCCCCCCTTGCCCTAGATAAATAGAGCGAGAGTGTGAGGTATCTGTACTGTACTGTTTGCTCAGGCCAACCTGGAACACTAAGGTCCACCACAAAGCTCTCATTGATAAACTTTGTTGCTGAATAGTGTCATAGAAAATGGGGAAGAGGGGGGGGGGGGTACCCTGAATTAAGGCACCATGCAAGCCTTTTTTAAACGGTTTTCTTGGCCTAAATCCTGCGCAGGGAGTTAAATAAACTTCGGTTTGGAAAAGAGGGGGGGATTCGGGAGAATGTTTTACTTGCAATAAAGTCGGACGCGCATGCAGAGACCCCGCGGAACTGCTCAGTTTTTTAAGACCCCAGGGTTTTTTGCATATGAAAACCTTTGAGGCGGTCGCGAAGCGTAGAAAATGGGCCTGGGACAATCTCGCAGAAAACAATGTTTTCTTCGGCAACTGAATAACACTTGTTGTGTTTTTCTGAATGCGTGCCCTCCTTGGAGGAGGCTGATTAGTCCCCTCCTGATTATTCACGTATGATAATGGATGGAAGGAGGGAGGGGGGGACTGGTTGGAGGGCAACTGGGGGGAAAAGCAGCTGGCAGACACGCCTTTGTCATTCAAATGAGCGGAGCACCGTAGTACTACAGCTCCGTTCCGTGGAGCCGCTCCAGCCCTCAGAGGTTCCAATTAATATAACTTTTCGTGCACGGACACCCCTTGACACGACGGTCGGACAAAAGGGGTGTGTGAAAAAGTCAGCCCCTCAGCGTGGACGGGGTCCATCCATCCCCCTCCCCGTTTGTGTTGGATCCCCGAACCATAAATGTCTGTAATTAGTGAGTCAGCGGGCCCACAGGAGCAATCACACCAGCATCACAATGGTGGCCATTCTCCAGCGCACACAAACACACACAAACACACACAAAGACCTGATTTGACATGCTTGATAAATTCTCCCCCCCTCCTCCTTGCCAGATTAGCCCACCCAAACACGTTCTCTGTTGCCGAGATGGCATGAAATGTAACACCTAGCAACCCCCTGTCTGACCTCATTGTACGTTGCACAACTTTACAAAGTACATCATTCTACACGCATGTAAACTTACATCTACGATACACCTAAACATTGTAACAACTTAAGGCTCAAACATACTCTTCAGGATCCAGAACCGTAGGATAACGGTAGGATAACTGGATCCAACATGGAGGAATCAGAAATCGGTTCCATCACATTTGCAACCATTTTTATTACACAGTCGGTGGCTTTCTACAGTATAAGTTTCATATCAAGGACCACTGCAACTCAGAGTTTACAAATGAGAGGGATATTAACCTTATCTGTGCTTCATGACGCTCCATGCTAATGCTGTTCCGGAGTGGCAACCATTCACTTTAAGTCACTTTAATAAATAATAATTAATTTTATCCTCTGACCCAGGATGTTGTTATGACGCAACATCCTGTTTGAGCCTTTGCTTGGATGTCTGTGGCGACGCAACATGACGATGCACTGGCCAGCTGAATATACGCGTCATGGCTGGACGCCCCAGAATGGATGTAATGGAGAAACAGTGCACTGAAATGATTGTGGTTTTTTTGACGGGAGTGGAATAATACAAAACAAACTGTCACAGGGGACTAGGAGGCAGATGACGAACACTACTACAAGGTGTGCACAATGTGCGCACAATGATCAACATAACAAATGCCTAAGTAAGCTTCCGTTTCTGTAGGAGGCAGCGAAAACGTTAAGAGGGAATCGTGGAGGAACCGGAATCGCTAAAAAGTTAAGAGGATCTTGACCCTGTAGCCCACATTCGCGCACACACACAAACGCACACGCACGCACCCACCTGAAGGCGGGCCCTACTGTAACAAGGCGGGATGGATGCGGAAATTGCTTCATTTAACCACCGAATGGCCTCTTGTGTAAACAATGCATATTTCTGGCAGCGTTTTTGAGGGGAAAGAAAAACACCGTCTTTGTAAATGTGTCTTTTCTTCCCCTCCCTCGGAGGCGGCGGGCCTAGCGGGGCAGGACAAGGAAGCCAGTCTTTCTGCCACGACCGGAGCGGGCTATGGCCAGGCAGAGGAGGCTGTGTTGACAGCCATGAGTTTACTCATGGAAAAAAAAAGAAAGAAAGAAAGAAAAAAGGGGGGGGGAAAAAAGCGTACAATGTGAGTTCTGTTCACCGAATGACTTTGGAAACCAGTCAGCGCAGAAGAGAACAAAGCAGTCTCAGTCCGGCTTCGCCCCTCCGCGGGTTCTCTGGTCCCGTCCTCAGGTTTTTTTTATTTTTTAGGAAGTTTTTCGCTCGGCGAAAGAAGGGGACGCATCGGGCTGTCGTCCCTCTTTCTCTCTCACGTAAAGCCACCTGGGGGGATGGCTGGCCCTGTGCCCACCAGCAGTTACACCGACGGAGGGACGTCGGCATTGTGTGTATGCACGCGTATGCGACTGTATGGTGGAGTGTGCGTCTGTGTGTTGAGAGTGTCTAGGGGCTGCTCTCGACGGACAGGGCCGAGGCCAGAAGCCGCAGACGGCGGGGGGTCGAGGGGTCACAATCAGTGGGAACTTCACACCATGGTGAGGTAGCCAGGCAGCAGCCAGCCATCGTCCCTCTGCCCTCCCCCTCCAAAAAACCCCCCCGCCTCGCTCTGTCTCTCGCACCGTGGCTAAATATTTGCAGACGAGAAAACGTGATCTGTGTGTTGCAGACAGGCAGGCAGCGTTCGCTCACTGCTGCTTCTGCCTCTGCAACAGCTGTGAGGAGAAGTCGTCACGTGTTCACGGGAACGCATGGATCCCATGTGTGTGCGGTACAGTATGGTACCGTGAGCAACGCATGTATGCATTTATTCGTGTGTGTGTGTAGTAGTCCAGTGGTTTTCAATCTATTTTTTTTTATCCTAGGGCCCACTGTTTAGCCTCACAGACGCCAAAACTAAAGATTACTGTTGCTTTTGTCCACAATTCCAAGCTGGATTTAGGAAACAAAACAGGCAAACATAGAGATCTTCTACATTCTCTAGTTGTGTAGACTTGGGCTAATTCAGATGATGAATATTTTAACTCTTGAGAGTGTAAAATGAAACTGGTTTCATTTGTACGCTCTCAAAGAGTTATCTGGTAAACCAACTGTCCATGATTTAGCTGGGGACCACCTGGAACCCTCTCAGGGACCACTGGTGGTCCCCGGACCACCTGTTGTAAACCCCTGTAGTCGTCCATCGCCAGGGCCCATCACATGCTGTCCCGGTGAAACACCCCCCCCTTTTTCCCCTCTAATACTGTCAGATGTCCAATGAGATTGTGGGCCAGTTGGGAAAGTTCTTCTTTCTTTGCGGACGCAGCCTGAAAAGGCCCTCTAGACTCCCCCAACAATGTCGGGGAGTGAACGGCGGTATTCCGACACTGCTCGCCGCTCTGTAAGCCCCATTGTCCGTAGGGTCTGTAGATCTGGCACGGAACGCATGGGAATACTGGCCTGCTCCAAAATATATACTGTATGAGAGAGTGAGTGAGTGAGATCACGAGAGAAGCACACAGCAAAACGAAAAGAGGTGCTCTTTAGATGAACTCGGATCATGTCATACTGGAGAACCGTCACTCAGAACTTGCTTCCTGCCCGGTTTAACTAAGGTACGAAGAAAACAAGTGTACAGGAGACCTGGGGCTGCAGGCAGCTGCTTAAGAGATTATGGGATAGGCGATGGGAGTTATGTAAGCACGCTGGCCCATGGCGGATGTTTCCTTTTGCAGGCAAAAGAAAAAGGAGGGGTGGATAGAAGAAATAGATGATGATAGGAACAGTGGGTCTACTGGCGACAAGAACAGGGTGGCTTGGTTGGTCAGCGGCTACTCTTAGAGGCGCGGAGCACGTTCGAGAGCGCTTTCAACTTGGTGTGGTGGCATCTTAAAGGTAGTCTAGACAACTTTTAAGCCTAAATTTAATATACCGTATCAAGGGATGGACATCAGCATAAACGTAAACAAACATCGACGTAAACAAACCCCAACACCAAAATGCAGCCATAAGGATTGTGTCTTTCTGCAGGAAAACACCCCAGCACAATTATATAGTGGCTGACGGAAGGAAACAGTGCAGAATAGCACATATTTTGACTTTACCCTTAAAAGTTTGTACTACCTTTAAGGTGCATAGGCTCATCTAACGGGACTAGCTAGGACCTTTGCAGGATGAGCTCACCTTGCAGGGCCAGAGTGACACATGTGCATGTCTTGGCCTCTCCTTGCAGGCCGGTCAGCCAGTCGGTTGGCTGTCCGGTCAGCTGCCTGCCTGCCTGTCTGCCTGTATGCCTAGCCAGCTGGCTGGTTTTCGCCGGCTGCTTGGCCTGGTGGTTAGCGGCTGACCGAGAAGAGCTGTTAGTGAGCTGACAGTGATCCCAACATAACCTCGCGGGGGTGTGGGGGGGGGATCTCTTTTGTCCAAAAACTGCCACACAACAAGCTCCGTTTTGTGTCCTCTCTTTTTGACATCGCTGCTGCCTAAATACGTGTGTGTTTGGTGAAGCGGTAGGCGCACAGAAAAAAAGGCAGACGACAGGGGCCCACAGCTTCCGCAGGCGACAAGAAAAAAAAAGAAAAAAAAACACCCCAAGCACTGAGACATCTCACACCCCATGCCAGCCAGTGGTGGTCTGGCTACCCCCACCGGACCTGCCACAAAGAAGCTGCAGCCAAGCCTGAATCTTTTCACAGGGGGCTGAGGGGGTTGTGAGGGGCAGTGGTGGGCCAGTTTGGGTGTGTGTGTGTGTGTGTGTATGGGGTGGGGGTAGGGGGAGGCAAGGCGGAGGTGGCACAGGTGGGCCAATTGCTCTGTACCGGCAGCCAGGGCCTGCTGCTTCTGCATCATGGCGGGGCACCGCTCCCACGTCTGACCAAACACCTCGTGAACTTCCTCATCCTTGTAATTTTGGCTCCTTAAAATGTTCTCCGGCACGGAGTGCTTCGGCAGTTAACCCCTCGAGGAGCTGCTATGGCTCGCACTTAGGCCTGCACCACTTTTGAACAGTTCACCAGATAATAATAACCGGTAATAACACCAACGTGGCTCCATTTTGGACACCGTGTTTCAGGTTTGTCACTTTATAATACAATAAAACCCCCTTTTCTCCTGGGAACGTATTCCACAATGTGTTTTTTTTTTCAAAAGCTTTTTAAAGGTAATGGTGGCAACTTTAGTGTGTACAAACACAGAAAAACAGAATCTAACTCACCTCCGCTCTATTGGCTCATTATGAATCTGCTGGAGACTGCTGTGCTGTGATTGGCTAAAATGCTGCTTCACCCCACACACCCCCTTCCCACTCGCAAATTAGTTCCACCTTTCAGGAGCCCGACAGATGTTTCGTTTTCATGATTTTGTTGACGACAACAAAGTTCTGGACCGTCTGCACGATGAAGCATGAAGTGTCTCTCTTCAGGGAAACAGCTGCTGCATCAAAGTAGAAGCAACATAGAGGGGGAAAAGGCAAAAAAAATATAGCTATAGATCTATTTTGATTTTTGGCTAAAAGTTGCTTCTCTTACATTTAAAGTAGAACACCCGCCCAAAATGGGTTCAAATAATCAGTAGGATGTATGAAAATGCCTGAAGGTGCTTCCTTGGCCAAGTGGCAGCGTGCACAAAGAAACTTGGCAAGATTTTCTCAGGACAAGCAAACACACAGCCTCTTATAAATGACTCGCCGTAAAAATATAGCACAGTAATGTGCTGCGAAGGAGCTTGAGACATTCTGTTCGCCACTGTTTGGTTTTGTTTTTTTTTTTTTTGTGCATGTGGTGTTTTTAAGAGAATATTTCGAGGCATCGCACGCTCAGAGACACGGATCAACTTCCCCCACCCCCACAAAAAAGCTATACGAAATACGTAAATCACACAGACGCTACCAAAAAACGTTTCGCCAGTTCGGCCTCGTAAGAAGCTGCCTTTTTCAAAATGTCTGGCATGTGACTTTGACGAAACATCCCCCCATGTGACACCATGTTATTACTCATCGTATTGTGGCTGCTGCTGCTTCTTCTGACATGGCGTTTTAAAACCTGGTTGATCACAGCCCTCGGAAGCACACGGGGAGATCCATTTGGCAGGTGATCAAACACCGGTGGCACCTACTTAGCATAAGCATTGCTTGGCATTATTAGCATTACTTACTAGCATTATTAGTATTACAACCCCAATTCCGTTGAAGTTGGGACGTTGTGTAAAATGTAAATAAAAACAGAATGCATTGATTTGCAAATCGTTTTCAACCTCTATTCAGTTGAATACACCACAAAGACAATATATTTAATGTTCAAACTGATAAACTTTATTGTTTTTTGAAATTATACAATCTTTTGTAAATTGATCCCTGCAACATGTACCAAAAAAGTTGGGACGGGGGCAACAAAAGACTGGGAAAGGTCATGAATGCACAAATAACGCCTATTTGGAACATTCCACAGGTAAACAGGTTAATCTTAAACAGTTTAATATCGTGATTGGGTATAACAGGACCATCCCAGTCGTTCACAATCAAAGATGGGGCGAGGTTCACCACTTTGTGAACAATTCTGTGAGAAAATCATCCAACGATTTAAAGACAATGTTTCTCAACATTCAATTGCAAGGAATTTGGTGATTTCATCATCTACAGTCCATAATATAATCAAAACATTCAAAGAATCTGAAGAACTTGCTATACTAAAGCGGCAAGGCCAAAAACCAACACCGAACACTTGTGACCTTTGATCCCTCAGGTGGCTCTGCATTAAAAACTGACATCATTGTGTAAAGGATATTACTGTGAGGACTCAGGAACACTCAGAAAACCATTGTCAGTTTACATAATTTGTAGCTACACCTGCGATTGCAAGTTAAAACTCTACCATGCAAAGCAAAGCCATACATCAGAAAGGTTGGTTTGAAAAAACAACCAGAAATGCCTTCTCTGGGTACAATATCATTTGAAATGGTTAGACACAAAGTGGAAAAGTGTGCTGTGGTCTGATGAGTCCACATTTCTAATGATAGTGGACCCAGAGAAGGCATTTCTGGTTGTTTTTCTGGTTGTTTTTCAAACCAACCTTTCTGATGTATGGCTTTGCTTTGCATGGTAGAGTTTTAACTTGCACTCGCAGGTGTAGCGACAAATTATGTAAACTGACAATGGTTTTCTGAGTGTTCCTGAGTCCTCACAGTAATATCCTTTTAACAATGACGTCAGTTTTTAATGCAGAGCCACCTGAGGGATCAAAGGTCACAAGTATTCTGTGTTGGTTTTCAGCCTTGTCGCTTTAATATAGCAAGTTCTTCAGATTCTTTGAACGTTTTGATTATATTATGGACTGTAGATGATGAAATCACCAAATTCCTTGCAATTGAATGTTGAGAAACATTGTTTTTAAACCGTTGGATGATTTTCTCACAGAAATGTTCACAAAGTGGTGAACCTCGCCCCATCTTTGATTGTGAACGACTGGGATGGTCCTGTTATACCCAATCACGATATTAAACTGTTTAAGATTAACCTGTTTACCTGTGGAATGTTCCAAACAGGCGTTATTTGTGCATTCATGACCTTTCCCAGTCTTTTGTTGCCCCCGTCCCAACTTTTTTGGTACGTGTTGCAGGGATCAATTTACAAAAGATTGTATAATTTCAAAAAACAATAAAGTTTATCAGTTTGAACATTAAATATATTGTCTTTGTGGTGTATTCAACTGAATAGAGGTTGAAAACGATTTGCAAATCAATGCATTCTGTTTTTATTTACATTTTACACAACGTCCCAACTTCAACGGAATTGGGGTTGTATTAACAATATTTAGAATTGGCATTACTTACATTAGTTAGCAATTTGGCATTACTTCAGCTAATGAAAAATATCAGATCTATAAGCTCAAGCTTGTGGATCTGATATTTTTGGAAAATGGTGAAAATGTGTCGCAGGGGGGGGGGGCTGTGTCAAAGAGAGAGTGTATGCATGGTGTTTTGAGAGAGAGAATAGAGAGAGAGTCCCAAGCCAAAACAAACCACTACCATGTGTGTGTTTACAAGCTCGGGGAGCATACAGGGGGGATGCTATGTTCAAATCAATGGCTTGGAGGAGGTTGTTGGAGCGGGTTGCTTACAAGCTCTGCCTTCCATGTTTGTGCCGCGTTGAGTTCAAGCCAACATGATCAGTCTCTCTCTCTGTCTCTCTCATACACACACTGAGGGTGAGTTACAGCGGCGGTCGCAGCATACGTAGGCACGTACGCACGCGCGTCCCCCCCCTAGCCATCCATCACAGTGGCAGAAAGAACGGCTCTTCTGACGCAGCAAGCGGTTTAATAAGGACTCGTTTCCACGGAGTTCAGAGATGGGCGGATGCTCGTCTTTGCTCACCGCCCGTCCAACATGACCCCGTCGCCGCCACCCGCCCGCCATTAAGCTAATAAGATCCTTAAACCGCAGCAGTCTGGTCATAGAGGAAGTGCCGACTGATAATAGACAATGGGGAGATTTCTTGCCCAGACTTCTTCTAGATAAACAAGATAATTATCACAGGCGGTGCGCAGCTAGTAGCTGCGCACGACGCACGCTAGGCACATGTGCGCAAGCAGGCGCTGTCGGACGATGACTCGCGGGCTCATGTGTTGGCGTGTGAGATATGCACATGTACACACGACGCACACGTCAGGGTTCACACAGGGATCTGTGCCTTGGCTTTCCATGTCAATCCCTCCTAGTCGTTCATCACCAGTGGACATATTGCCCGTTGTTATCCCTGCTTTATAGGTCAGACTGGATTCAATATGTGCACAATATGTGAAATTTCATTTTGGAAAATGTGAGAGTGTCAGATATGTTAGACATGTTAGATATGTCTGACATTTATGTTGGATAATATCCCAATTTACAACTAAAACTTTGTTGACACCAAACCGCACCAATGTTTCTCTTTGCCACCAAACGTTTGCATTAAACCCTTATCCCCAATGCAAGGTTTGCATTGGGGTACACTGGTTGCGATACTTTGGGCCCGAAGCATTGCACATGTGTGCAAGAGTGTGTCACGTGTGCACAGTACACACACACACACACACACACACACACACACACACACACACACACACACACACACACACACACACACACACACACACACACACACACACACACACACACAAAACACTCATGCACCCACACATTAGTGGCCTCTTCCTTAATGAGAGGCCATCAGAAAGGGCGGGGGTGTGAGAACGCATAAGCTGCGGAAAAATGTTGTTTGCGGCTTGGGGGAACGGTGGGTGAGTTACGAAACATTCCGGATTCGCAGTATATGTATCATGACTGACAACGGGTCCTCGGCCAAAGAGCTATAATGTACTAGGAACATACTTCCCAGGGGGATTTTCCCCGAGCAAACAGCTGAGTGCAAACATCCCGACGCGGAGCCAAGAAACTAACTGTAAATGCTCTGTAAGCGTACGTCGTTGCACTCATAATCTCAGACTTTTTTTTGGTAGTTTCCATGGCTTGTTGCCAGCCACAGTCAGCTACTGCACTGTCTATCCAAAGCGCCGCCACTTCGACTGAGATGTCGCCAAATCACGCATAGGGGGAGAACCTTATTTTTTGGGCAGGGGGGAGGGGAGGAGGTAGTTTTGGATTTTTTTCGTCACGTGGCCTGGAATGGGCCTGGAAAGTCGTGTCGAGCTGAACAAATTTCCTCCAGAACTTCAGCAACGAGCCGTGAGTGAGTCCAGATTAGTTTTTCTGGCAAAGGGCAGGCTTGTTGAGTAATAAGGCAGATGAAACTTGCCCAACACGCGTGGACGCATGCACATCCCTGCACACACACACACACACACACACACACACACACACACACACACACACGTATTACTATACTTTTTAAAGGAGACAGCAAATTTGAACACAAGCAGACTCAGCGGTCGGTTGTCAATTCTTGCTGTGCGATAACAGACAAATATGGCCTAAATCTAACCCTCGCCCCTAGTGACCACAAACCCAAACCTCTAATTGACTAATCCTACCAATCTAGTCCTCATTTTAAGCCTAATTCCCCCAAATCTCTTTTAACCGACCGTTTATGTTGTGAAGGAGGAGGCGGAGGAGGAGGAGGAGCAGCAGGGAAATTGGCCTCGGATAGAATGGGTATTTCTCAAATTCTGCTCGACTTGTGGGCTCACAAGTTTAGCAACACCAGTATAAACAACCCACCACCCACACACACACACACACACTCTCTCTCCTCAAATATGCTTTCATTTTGTAAAAGTCACTACTGGTATCGGGAGCCTCCACTTCAGGAGCCCGTCCATCTCTCGAACACCTCAAAGTAAAGTCATTCCCTCAAAACAACAACCGCAGCGGCAGCATTCTTCCCTTCTGAAGTGTCAATCAACAAGACGGCCGGGTAAACACGCGCATTCTTGTAGCACACTTTCTCTGTCTGCAGCGCGCCCCTCCCTGCATTTAAATGGACGCCTCAAGCCAGACCGCCGCGTCAAGTTGTCTTATCTCCTCTGGCGTCACTCGCGAATTGTTGTTGTTTTTTGCTTGCTGCTAAATTCCTGGCAGAGGGGGCGAGCGCTCGTCCGTCCGACACTCTATAACAGTTACGAATTGTGTTTTTAGGAACCCCCTCCCACCCAGCCTAAGCCCTTCATGTCTCCATCCACAGTACAAGCTAAAATATGTCTCTTTTAATGGACGTCGCTTTTCCCTTCTGCCGCTCTAGCTGTCTCTTCACACCTTCTCACTTTCAGTTTCCCTCTCTCTCTCTCTCTCTCTCTCTCTCTCTCTCTCTCTCTCTCTCTCTCTCTCTCTCTGTGTACACTGTTCTCTCTTCCGGAATCGTCAATCTTACTCTTTTCCCACTCAGCTTCAACCTCGCCGTCTCTCTGTCTCTCTGTCTCTCTCTCTCTCCTTCTCGACTCGCGTTCCCTACGACCCTAGTGGTCTGGACGCTGGCGACTTGGCATAGGAAGTGCAGTGCGCGCCGCCAGGCCACGATGGCCCTGTGATTTTTCACAGGTAGGGCAGACTCTCAGCGTGACTCCCGGCTGCAAAGAGTGACTCACCGAAGTGTAAATATTGAGGCACGGCGGCGCAATGAGCTATGAGCTATGAGTATGCGCCTGTCTGGGGGAAACCAGATTCATAGCGCACTGCATTCTACTCAAGGTGATTTGTATCAGGGGCGAGTGTAGTGTAGTTCATGTCAATGTTTATATTCCACATGGAAACAAAATGGCAAGATAAAAATGCTGTAATGCAACAAGGGGAGTGGCGAATCTATTTAAGATATGAAATCTCCCATATCTCAAAAAACGTAGTTAAATGTTTTCCTCAAGCATTTGCCGCTTCTCAGGTTGCCATTGGCCAATAGACCTTTCGGTAAGCTCCTCCCCAGACTGCTATGGTCCAATCACGGCTAAGCATAACGTAGATGCTTATGTGGAGATGTTTGAGAGAGACAAACATCTCCACCAATAGTTTTCCTATATGATAAAACAATGATTTATAAAAATCAATGTCACACATATTTTTCCACTGCATATGGCAGGCCTTGTTGATGCATTCGGATGAGATTTTGAAGGCCTGGTATCCAAAAAAAGAACCAGAATTTAACAGTTTGCGTGCCCTTGCAGTAGAGCTACGTCACGCTTATCATTATTAAAAATAGTTATGACCGATGCCGCTTAGGTTGATCTACGTCACGCTATGTCACTCACCGTCGCCGGTTTGATACAATCCCAATGATAACGGCAGGGAGCTGCGTTTGCATCTTCCCATCAGAATGGACCAAAATAAGGGACGGACCCACCCGGAACCGGAAGTGTGTCGACAACTAACTTGTCCAACGGGAAACATGGACCAAAATATGCAATATGCCTTTTAGATGAAAATCGCTGGCAGTAGCTACCTAAAAAGTGCTGGCACTGACAGTGTTTTTAATGTGCAACATCAACATGTAATTTACATTGAAATGGAACAAAAAGCACGGCTGGAAAGTCTGGGGAGAGGGCGGAGCTCACAGAAAGGAAAGGTCTATCACATCATTTTTTGAAGGTCCCCGTACCTGCGGCCTCCTGGCACTGGCTGCGGTTGCTGTAGGAGAAGTGGCGGTGGCAGCTCTGGGACTCGCACGCGCAGCCGTCCGCCGTCAGGTTGCACCCGGAGAAGGCACACGCCGGGTTGGACGGCCCCACGAACTTCTCCCCCCTGTGCCTCTCCCCCCGGTGCTCGTGTCTCCGGCCCTCTGAAATGCACACACACAGATAGAACAGGCGTTTTCAACCTTTTTTCAACCGTGGCTCAGGATTTAGTCCATGCTTTCCCTTTGCTGTGCAGAACGGGACGAAAATGAAAGTTGGACGGCCCCACAAACTTCTCCCCCCTGTGCCTCTCCCTCTGAAAGCACAGACGCAGATAGAACAGGGGGTTTTCAACCTTTTTAATACCAGGGCTCAGGGGTGTAGTGGAGGGGGGACGCGGGGGGGCGGCGTCCCCCCACCTCTCACATGATCTAAAAGATTTTTCGGGGCAAAAGCAGGCCCATGTTTTTTGTCTTGTCATTTACTTTTATGGATACAATTAGGCATCGTAAACAATCGTTCTCAATATGCTATACTTACTGCAAATGCAATTGTGCATGCACATGTCTTAAAGGGGAATCCCACTTATTTTCAATATTTTACATTAATACACCTTAGATATGTTGTGTGGATAAAAAAGTTCCCCTCATTCTGTGTTTCCTAGAAAGGTGAAAAAAAAAACATTAGCATGGTGAAACACATCTTGATGACATCATCAAGATGTGTTTCACCATGTTAATGAGTTTCCTTTTTTTCTGAGAGTGTACAAATGGAACCAAATGGACCCTAGCGGGTCCTTTTGGTTCACAAATGGACCCCCCACTTCTAAAAGTACCACTACAACACTGCCAGGGCCCACCATATATTCAGCATTTGAGCCACGGACCACCATTTGAGGACATTTTATCCCCACAGCCCCCCAAAACCTAAAGATTTATTTTGCTTTTATTCACAATTCCAGGATGGATTCGGGAAACAAAACAGGCAAATTAACATACAGATGCAAATGACCATTAATCTTCTAGTTGTGTAGACTTAGGCTACTTGAAATGATGGATATTTTAACTCTTGAGAGTGTAAAAACGAAACCAAATGGACCCGCCAGGGTGCATTTGGTTTCATTTTTACATTCTCAAAAGTTACATCTGGCTAAAGATTTATTTTGCTTTTTTTCACAATTCCAGGATGGATTTGGGAAACAAAACAGGCAAATTAACATACAGATGCAAATGACCATTAATCTTATAGTGGTGTAGACTTAGGCTACTTGAAATGATGGATATTTTAACTCTTGAGAGTGTAAAAACGGAAATGGACCCGCTAGGGTCCATTTCCGTTTGGTTTCATTTTTACACTCTCAAGAGTTACATCTGGTTAACCAACTTAGCTGGGGGACCACCTGGAACCCTCTCAGGGACCACTGGTGGTCCCCGGACCACCTGTTGAAAACCCCTGAGATAGAACAACACATAACACGTAACACGCGCGCGCCCATCAGAGTCACATCGGTGAGTCACAACAATGGCACCACAGACGAGCGAGCGTGGCGGGCGGCACACACACACGCTAGACAAACCCCGAGCATGTGTGTCATCATCGCTGTGATTTGTAATTCGCATTAGTCACCTAAAGAGCCACATCTGCTGCGGATTAACTACTCTCAATGGATGGCATTCTTCCCCCCTTCTGTCTAACTGGAAGTCTGTGCGCGTGCTTTGCGTGTGTATCTATGTGCGTAGTAGTGGTACCCTTCAAACAGTCCGTTGGCCATCTAAACAACGTTGGCCAGGACGTGGTCATGACGTCTATCAGTAGGGGAGGGGAGACATCAGCAGCAATTGCTGTTGATGTCGGCGATTTGACAGACTTCGTTTTTTTAAATGATAAATTGCCATCTCTGGAGTTCTTTAAAGCGATTGCACAATTCCGAAACATACCGTTTTCTTTTCACACAATAGCGGTATTGTATCATCTGTATATATTTCATCATGGGGGGAAAGCGGGGAGTGGAGTCCGAAAGTGATCACTATTGATGATGATGTCGATCGGCCTCACAAAGCGTTTACTAAGCGTGTGATCGGCTGTGTGTGTGTGTGTGTGTGTGTGTGTGTTTGCGCGCGCGCGTGTGTGTGTGTGTGTGTGTGTGTGTGTGTGTGTGTGTGTGTGTGTGTGTGTGTGTGTGTGTGTGTGTGTGTGTGTGTGTGTGTGTGTGTGTGTGTGTGTGTGTGTGTGCGCGTGTGCGTGTGTGTGTGTGTGTGTACACTTATAGGGGGAAAGCACTCACCTGGTTTGCTGGCCTTCTGGCAGGTCTCTAGGTCCGGGTAGGCGAAGGAGCCCAGGCAGGAGTGGCGCGCGTCGCACACGCACTGACCCCCGGCTCGGTCGCAGCCCGTCATCAGGGGACAGCGTTCGTCCTCCAAGCCCGCTTCCGGAAAGTCGGGGAGCGCTGTTGACGAGAGAGTTCAGAAGGAACTGATTAACGTGAAAGACACGATGGCGGAAAAAGACGATCCACTCTCCATGTACTGTATGTGTTTCGTTATAACTTATAAGAGGACTACAACTGGAGAATAACAGAGGATGTGGGGGTTTAGAGGCCAGGTAGTCTGAGTCTAACCTGAAAGCTGAGGCCGACTCAGATGGAAGGTTAGACCTGATTGGATCTCACCGATCTGTCAGTCAACCCCTGGCCCCTCCTCCTCCCCCCCTACTATATACATCACATCATTTGGAGAGATCACACCCACCCGGAAAGGGGAGACTCCTCCCCCTTCGAGGCCACCGTGGCTCAGGTTTTAGTCCATGCTTTCCCTTTGCTGTGCAGCACGGCTAGCTAGTATTGAGTCAATAGTGAGATATGGTATCGCCAATTGGTTTGGAAAACTGACGGTTAAGTTTAAATCAGAAATCCTGAGACTGGTAAAGATGGCCGGGAGGATTATGGGGATGGCAACACCTCCCAACACCCCACAGACCATCTTTGAGCAAGCCACACTAGGGAGGGCAAAGAAAACTGTGTCTGATCCCTCTCATATATATACTGTACCCTGAGTTTAGGTTACTGCCGTCAGGTAGGAGGTACGAGGCTCCAAAATGGAGATATAATAGATTTAAATACTCCTTTGTACCAATGTCCATTTCACTCCTCAATAATTCTCTTGCGGAGGGGGCAAGGGGAGGGAGGAGAAGACTGTGATTGTCGTTATGATGCTGCTAGAACTGCACTAGTTTTGGTACTGTTGTATTTATTCTATTTATATTTATATTCTTCTATGACTACTTAACTAAGCACTACTTTGGGAGGTGGTATGTAAGCCTGATGAGGTGTACCAGTCACTACTATTGTACTGTATGTACTGTACTGTATTGTCCTGTATTGTATTGTCTTACTTGTTGCTGCAAGTCTGTATGTCCAAGACAAATTTCTCTAACGAGACTAAATAAAGTAACCTTGAACCTTGAAAATGAAAGCCTGGGTGTCGAGGCGGCAGGCCAGGAGCAAAACGAGGAGCAAAAACAAGGAACAGTTTGAACGGTTTGCGCCTGTTTTCTGCTTCGCTGTAGACTAAAACCTCACAACGTGTCTCGTTTGAAGCGCGTCCAGCGAGCTCGCAGGTCGGTCCTTTTTTCAATTACGGGCGCAGCGTCGATTTGGGGAGGGGGCGACCTTGACATGAAGGCGTTTTGAGAACAACAACCGCTGCTTTTCAACAGAGCGCTTGGCTTCTGTTGCGACACATCCCCTCGCGGAGGGGAGGATCGTCATTACCGAAATGACCTAGAGCGGAGCGGCTGGCCTCGCCTCCGTTGTCGTGCTGCGCGCCGCCTCGGCCAGTTGAGTCCATTTGTTTGCTTTTGTCCAGCAGCGCGGGGCCCTCCCAGGGTGTCCATCTGCTCAAGTGCGGAGCTCTTCTCCTCTCTCTCTCTCTCTCTCAAGGTCAATTGCGCCATACCTCACTTAGACCGAATGCGTTGCAACCCTCGTTCTGGCCTATTTAAACCTCAGAGCTTACAGTGGGAGAGTGGGTAAGAAGGCCCCCCCGTACCCCAGTATCAGCGCCCACACGGTCGCTTTCACATGTACATGCCCAAACGAGCGTGCACATAAACGCGTACTACACGTATATAAACAAAAGACTTCAGACACCGGTCCCCCACTCTGATTTAGGAGACCTGGCACGGTGGTCAGGTTCATTATTGCCCGTCGGCTGGCAGCGGGCCAAGACATAGTAACACCAAATAACCCCCCCACCCCCTACCCGCCAAGCACTTCTAGCTGTGGGACCTCCGTCTACGCAGGTTTGGAACCGCTGCGCCTTGCCTTTGATGGCCGAGGGTAGACCTGATCAAGGTTCTGATTTTGCCCGTTAACTTTTAAATGACTATATGCAAAGTGCATCCTCGGCAAGTATGCCTTTAACATCTTTTTTTTAAATGACATTTAACATTGAGGCACCGCTCCTTTTTAATGCTGACGTTGATCCGCAGCACCACGTTTGTTTTGGTTTTCCCTTCAGCCACAATGCATTTGAGGAAAAGGAAAGCTGTTGCTGAGGCATTTGTAGTCCGTTTTTGGGGTTAATCCTGTTCAGATGGAAGTAGATGAACAAAGCCACGGTGTTTAGTGGCTCAATAGCAACTTACTATGCACCTCACTTGTAAAATATGGACGTTTCTAAACACTCTGATGATGATGATCCAATCTGTGCGATCAGCAGCAGCAGCACTGCCGTTTTGGGGATCGGAGACAGCTGTCCTCTACCTAGTCTATAGGTTCCAACCTGGTCGACTCGAGACCTTGCCGTCGGTCGCTACTGGACCTCGGCCCTACCTGACATTTTCACGCCAAGGGCGCCCATGTATTTGGCCGTAAAGCCTCCATCTCAAAATATTTAGTTCCAGGGAGCTCCCACAGGCAAATATTTGAGTTCAAAAACAATAGCAAAAAGATGGACACACTATATTTTTGAATATAGCCAAAGTACATATATAAAGAACCAATGTGCAAAATACGGTGTGTGTATGCAGATTATGGCTAAAATCTAAATCCTTTCCTGGAGTTTTCCGGTTGCCACAGTCGGTGTCACCAACATGCGGTGTTGCCCACCAGAGGGGGACGTTGGGTCTCTGCTCTATATACGTAATGTGCATCGAGACACCTTGTTGTGATTTGGCGCTGTAATGGAACCCAATTGAATAATGCAAGGACAGACAAATAACATCGCACAGAAAGGCTCATGGCGTTATCCCGCTACTAAAATAAATCAATTCAAGTGGTGTCTGACTAAGTGAGTGACGACGGTTCCGCGGCATCGCGATCCCTTTCAAGCCGCTGTGCGCTAGCCTGGAGAAACAACAATGGAACGAGTCTAAATGATGCCGTAGGAAAGGAATGCCACTGCTTTTCCTTTTAAGTACTGTAAATAGTAATAAAAGTCACATGCCGATTCCTAATAATCTGAAACAGATAGCATGTTTTGGAAGAAACTCCACGTTTGTTTTTTCGGTTCAGGAGGTAGTACTAGCTAAGACCAGAACGACTGCAAAAGCTGCCATCTTATGTAGATCAGCAAACGCTTATTTTATTCTTTTGTTGGCCAGTGTTCGACTATAATAACGCCGTTCACATAGTTCCCTCTGCATCTCTGCTGGAGATGTCGTCTTTTTCCAGTGTCTTGCTCAAGGACAGCCTGGTCAGTTGATGTGTTGACACTCACACGTTCCGCTTTTGGTTCAGTCGTGCTTCAGCCGTCTCAAGAGGCAGGGATCAATACATTATTGACATGGTTCAGAGACAATATACTGTGTAGCCCAAAAAATGGTTTTAGGGTGATGGAAGTAGGTGAATTTGAAGAACACCCCATCGCCCCATTTTAAGCCCAAGGTGGGACTGGGGAAACGGCCAATATGGACCCCAGAATAATCCACAAAATAATAACACGACCACTTAAAAATACATCAACTATATATAAATGTAAGAAAGCCTTGTATCTCCTTGAAGGTCAACCTGGCTGCCACCCCAGCAGACACGCTGGGTAAACCCAGTGGGTGACGCTGGCAGATGCTGGTGGTCCCTGGGACATTAGACAGCCCAGCTCAGGGAAGATGAATGGGAAAGTGAAAGGAAGCAGAACGGATGGCAATAATAACCTTTACATTTGACTTGAAAGGTCACGTAGCACAGAGTAGACCTATGTGTCTGTCTGTCTGTCTGTCTGTCTGTATGTCTGCCTGTCTTAGCTTGCGGCTCACAACCAGACACACTAGCTAGACAGCCAGAACACAGGAGCCTTTTCAACGCAGCCTCCCACCACTCCACTGAGGCAAAAAAAAAACCCTCTCCACGGTTTCCCTTTCACCTTCAAATGATCCTCACCTCAACATTTTTTCCACACCGAGGCCTTCCTGTGCCTGCCTGGGAGAGTATTTTCATTGAGAAGGTGGTGGTGGTGGTTGTCTCTGTGTGGGGTGCTAAATCTGGCATGTTTGTGGATGTGGGGGGTGCAGACATAATAAATGAATGATTATGGTTGGGTGAGGGGCGGGGGGGTGGGGAGGGGGGTAGTCTGTTATTATTAGCTAATGATTACTTTGAACCGTAGAGAGGAAGAAACAGACCATTATCCCTTTTGTGTCGGCTGGGTCTATAGTAGGCCTGCAGGTTCGGTGTGGTGTGGTGTGGTCTGGTCTGGCCCGGGTCAGATTATGTTATGGTCTGGACTTGCTCCAGTTGGTTCTGGCCTGGCGACTACTAGGGCTTCTGCGGGCATGTCTCAGGGGGGGACCCCCCTCTCACTCGGAGACTGCTTGTCTTGGCATCCGGTGCCGGGGGCGATGAGAAAGCTGACCTCCGAAGGCCCCCCCTCAGGCTGATAGCGAGCTAAAAAGGAAGTCTTTGAAACGTTAGATAGTGCGGCAGTATAGGAAGGAGGGCGAAGGCGTAAAGTGGACAGCACGCGTCCGGTCCTTTCGGGACGGACGGTCAGTCAGGTGGTATGTTAAGTGGCCCTAGAGTGGGAGGGCCTGTGTATGTGGGAGCTCGGGTCAGGGGCGGATGTAACATTTCCCAATTGGGGGGGGGGGGAGAAAATGGTATGAGGGAGGCTTCATGAAGTCGCACCCATACCATGACTTTTATTAGGCAAGTAAAGCATCAATAAAAACATCAGTTGAAGTTGCACGCAGCATGCATGAAGCTAAAGGTCTGACTCAGAGTTTTCTGTTTTCAATGATGAGATGCTGTTTGCTTTAGTGGTGCCACAACTGTAGTTAGTTAGCAGCAGTGGTAGTGTTTCAAGTCATTTTAAACATAAGCACTTTAATTTGAAATATTTTTGAGGTTTGGGTTGTTTTGCATGCCATCCTGTTTGGTGGGGCAGTCTGGGCATTTAGGAGGGGAGGGTGTCGGGGATGTGAACGCAGCAAAGAACATCAAAATAAAGCGTCTTGCTTGGCCGAGTTAATAAATAACTCTCCCTTGATAGCAGGAACCGACGGTGACAACAAGACACTTGAGAGAGGGTCCGCCTGCCGCGTGTCGCTTTCACTTTCACTTCAACCGCGTTCGGGAATTCTTGTTTCCTATAGTTTTATAGTTCTTTCTATAGTTCAGCGATGCCAAAATCCCACAACCTCTCCGGCAAATCCTTGTCATCACATCGTAATGTTCTCCCGCTTTCGCTGAATGTCCCAATAAGCGCCTCCTGGTCTGCCAGGATTGTTATGTCTCACAAACCTGACACCTTACTCTGTGCCAAGATATTGACCAACAGTGACCACCCAGAAAAGGGGGAGAAAGTAAAGGCCTTGTGAGCAGAAAAGCAGGGGATCAGAGAGCGGAAGCATTTAGCCCCTACTCCCTGATTGCGAGGCCTAATCACTTTAAGACGTTGTCGGCCCACTGTTGTGTTTTTGTTTTTTTATTCGAGGAGGGGAGGATCGTCGGACGGACGATCAGCCTCCAAGTTATAGCCGTCGGGGGAGACCTGGCGATCGCACCCCCCACCGCCCCTTGCAAACACACTGGGAGAGGTGTTGACTTACCCCCGCGGAGACCCTCGGGAGGAAGAGCGTGCGTGTGTGTCAGTCAGCCAGTCAGTGTATCTGTGTACGTTTTGTGTGGGTATAAGCGGCGGCATGCTCCAACATCTCAGAAGGCACACGAGCCCCGGAGGCATGACACAATCAGAAGAGCCATTAGCTCTCCTGTGCCTCAACCACTTTCCCCGAAAGCTGTTAATTTGCAGGAAGGCTCCCGCAAGCACGGAGGTGGAGGTGGTGGTGGTGTGTTCTGTTCTGTCTTTCCAGACCCCACGCAAAAACAAAACCTGTATAATTTGTAAATGAGGCCCCAATCAGCGGTAGCATCTCCTGGGATGCCCTGCGGAGGGCCAGAGACTTGAACCCCCCCCTGCCCCAACCCGGACCACCTCATAGAGGGGGGACAGAGGGGGAGAACGGAGGGCAGGGTCAAGGGGGCCCGGACGCCCTGTAGGGGCTGCTTTCTCTCTCCTCCGGTCCTGTCAGTCCCTTTAAATCACTCTGGAGCTGTCTGGAGACACTACAGGTGGAGGCGATACTAGGTGGAGGGGGGTATAACCAAGCTATATCTCATGGGGGCGGAGATATATAGCTTATAGTCTCATTCAGAGACCCTGAACGATAGACATCTCGTATACCTCACTTGAACACAGACGGAGGCACACGTTTCTTTGAAGCTCAACCGCCCTACTGCTACCTCATATGAAAACTATGGGAGCGTCACACAGCCCTGTGTCGTCTGTAACTCATATAGGTTTGTGAATTGTAACTTTGTCCGATGAAAACTTGCCGGAGAGACTTTTTTATTTTATTTTGTGCAATGTTCCAGCCCCTGCCAAGCCCCGGGGAGGGAGGGGGACCCACACAGAACTATAGCCCATCCATTGTGTAATCAATTCCTCCATGCCAAGGGATGGCTTATTTATTTCAGAATCAAATTAAGACATGCATAATCCGTGCGTGCCTGCGCGTGTGCGTGTGTGGGAGGGGGTCGACGGGGAGAATCACAATTGAACCCATTCAGTGTTGGTGGAGGACACTCCATGCGCAGCACAGTCCTATAAGACGTTCAAAACCTCGCACAAATTAAAATGGTCATTTGGTCGATTCATGTCTTTTTTCTTCCTTTTTCAGATGTCCGGTCGAATTATAGCAAAGCGAATTAAAACTTTACTAGGTTGACGTGCTGTATAGTCGCCTGAAATTGCCATTCGAGCCTCGGACAGCAATTTCAGGCCGAGCTTCGAACCTTCGCTAAAAAAAAAAAAAAAACAATATGCTGCGACCCCCCCCCCCCGCGACACGCGTCTACTAACTCTTAAAATCGTGGATGTTGCCATCGGTAGATAAGTTTTCTACTGCCCTGAGATGTGATTGACATCAGTGAATACACCAGTCATGACACCGCTCTCCTTTCTCTCCTTTCTGATGAGACTGATCCGACACAGCCACGGGTAACACGCTGTTCTGATTGCCAAAACATGCCGTCCGTCGGCTCGTTTAATTATTTGTTTCCTGTGAACGCCTACGTGTCTATTGTAGGCTATAGTCTAAACTGCCTGCTTCTGCTGGACAGCTAACCATAAAACCAAAACCAACCAAAGGCTTGTTTAATTATTTGTTTGCTGTGAACGACTACGTGTCTATTGTAAGCTAGTCTAAACTGCCTGCTGGCTAGCCTGCTGCTGGCTAGGTAAATACCATACCATAACCATAAAACCAACCCCAAAGTCAGCGTGCAGCTCTATAGAGTACAGACGGAGTTGCGCAAACTCCGTTCACTTCCTAGAGCTAGTCTAATGGCGGATCGCCTACATAGACTTATATTGAGAATGGGACACCTTCAGTGAAAACAATGCATTTCCAACTGCAGTAACAGCGCGTTTCACAGCGAGTTTCTGACCCCTCGATGTCGCACATCTACTAGATGGGGGGAAAAGTTAAATAAATAAATAAATGCGAATGGTTCGGGATTGTTAAATAGAGCCTATGAACATTCAGTTGTATCCAATGACATTGATGAAATCCCGCGAGATGCGAGATGCCAAGAGACACATGAGACGTCATACCGGAAGAGACAGACAGGAGTCAGTAGAGACCACGTTTTAGCTCTGTAGTCTGCTGCAGAGAACTGTCGTTCTAAAATACGTTGTTGCTATTTTTGATATGCAGAAGTTCAGTTTTGAGTGGGATATGTTTGGGTGCGTTACTGACCTAAAGTAAGTTCTCTATTCTATTTGTTTGTTGGAATTATTACTGCTGCAGATCCTATGTGAATGTTATTATTAGCTGAGCTGATCGGACCGGAGCTGTATGGGTTGCCATGTTTCGGGGCAGAAACAAGCGCATGATTGTATTGACATTGTGCACTGAGCTGCGTGGGTTGCCACGTTTCAGGGTAGAAACAAGCAATGTACTGAGCAGTACAGATCCACATGAGTGGGTTTGTAGAGTTGGCCAGCGTATTTCTTTAGTTATAAGTTGATGTTTTGCAGATATCACTTTAGCTACTATTATAGTAGTTTGTTTATGTTTTGACTCAGCACTTACACTGATGTTATTTGGTTATTCTGCTTATTCCCTAATAGACCACACCTTCTTACCCCACTTAAAGTCTGCAATAAATCAAGATAGTGGTCCAAGACTGTTCCCTTGAGTTCTTACCGACACTCTGTGGCGACGACCATCCAACCTGAACACTCCACCCCATAAATCTCCCCAATAAATGGTCCTTCGAGCCGGATACGGGTCGTTACCACGGAAATGACAGAGAACAGTCCCACCACCAGTGCTGCGGCAGACGTCGGTAGCCTGCCCGCCCCCATGAGGTCCCCCAGCCGCAGGACAACCCAAAGGCCTGCCCACTTAAGTGACTTCGTTGTCGACTATGGAACCAAGTCACCCCTACCTTCACCCAGACGTGACGTCAGCCCAGCCCCCAGTCATGCCTCATCGATACATCACCAAGATCAGTCCAGTAACCTCATGCAGCAGATTGTTGAGACGGCTAGACTACAGAGCGAGACAGCAAGACGCCAAACAGATCTCCTCGAGCAAGTCCTGTTAAGGTCGTCACCCTCGGCCTCCAGAGCCTCCTCCAGAGCACCATCCCGGCACTCGTCCCCTCGGGCCCCTTCTCTGAAATCAGTGGGGAGGGTGCAGCCGAGCCCAGACGTATACCATCACGCAGTCCACCTCCAAGCTACTGAGAAACCAACAGAAACCCGCTCCCCGCCAATCATGGCTGAGCTGCCCTTTTCTCAGTTAAATGTCCAAGAGCGCCCAGACTTCGCTTCACCTCCGCCACATAGCCGAGCATCATCTCTGCATGACTACCCAAACCCCATATTCAGCGATATTCCCCTTAACAACGTGTCCACCGGCTTCATGCAGTTGAAACCACTTCCAGAGAGCATCGACAAACGTCTCCATTCCCAAGACATTGCCACACACAGAACGGGAGGAACACCAGCCCAAATACACCATTCCCAGCTACCACGATCTGACCCTGCTGCACGGTCTAAGTCCAACCCTTTCCTAGTATCCCAGCTTCGACCTGAGGCGCCAGGTTACGTCCCCTTTCAAGCGTCCATGGTTCGGCCTGACGCTCTGGATTACGTCCCTCCCCATGCATATCACAATGTGGAAGGCCCAACATTTCCTGACTTCATAAAGGAAGACCGAGCACAGTATGTGGAGCTCCGAATGTCACTCGGTAATCTCCTGCATGAAAGGCAGTCTGAGCAGTACAAGTATTCCCTCCTCTTAAAGCATGTGAAAGCCCCAAACGCCCATAGACTTGTCCTCGCTTATGCAGAGTCATCCCAGCCCTACACTGAGGCTCTACAGGCACTGGACAGGAGATACGGGCGACCTTACCAATTCGTCCTGAAGGAAATCGAAACACTAGAGAACCTGCCTCCAATCCGTGCAGGAGACGAACGAGCCTTTGATGAGTTCTCCCTTCGAGTACAGGCCCTTGTGGGCATGTTAAAGGCCCTCAAAGGTGATGGTAAAGAAGAGTTGTACAGCGGCTCAAACGTTAAGCGCCTACTGAACCGACTACCCCGAGACCAACAGCAGCAGTTTAGAAGACAACACAACCAGAATGATCCCACAGGCAGAACATCACTCATAGAGTTTGCAGACTGGCTGCAGTCCGAAGCCGAATGCATGGATTTCGACCCTACAGATCCCTTTGATACAGTAAGCCCGAGACAGGATCAGAAATCAGCACACCGCTTCCAGACCAAAGCAACCACTATCATGCACGGAGCGGTGCAGACCCCCTCAACATCACCACCGGACTCCCCAAAGGGACGGAGCAAAGGAAAGGTGTTCTGCCCATATTGCAATAGCCTGACGCACTACCTCAACCAATGCACCGACTTTACATCCCTCAACAAAGACCAGATTGTCAGCTGGATCAGAGCAAACAAACGTTGTTGGAGGTGTGCCAGAGAACATCTAGCAAGAGATTGTGACCTAAAGAAACCATGTCCCACTTGTAACGGAAAGCACCTCTCACCACTACATGAAGTCAACCAACGGAACACTGAGAGAAGTAGCGAAGGACAGCAGGAAGATACAGACGAGAGGCACCAGGAAGACACCGCCGTATACAATGCCAACTCAGAGACACTGTATCTAGACCAACCTCGCTGTGGTGGCAGAGTATTCCTAAAAATCCTCCCAGTCATCTTACACTTCAAGGAGAGAAAGTTTAAGACCCATGCAATCTTAGACGATGGTTCAGAGCGGACCATCCTGCTTACCACTGCTGCTCAGCACCTTGGACTGCACGGAAACTCAGAGGCCCTCAGGCTGCGTACTGTGCATCAAGAGATTAAGACGCTGCGCGGCACTTCAGTGTCTTTTGCCATATCTTCAGTGAGTCAGCCACATCAAAGATTTCCTATTCAAGGTGCCTTCACTGCCGACCAGCTAGGTTTGCCAGAATACACCTACCCTGTGCCTGCTCTTCAGGAGAAACATGGCCACCTCCGAGGACTACCACTGCCACTGCTACACAAGGCATGCCCCATGTTGCTCATCGGATCAGACCACTTGGACCTCATAGTCCCAGTTGAGCCTGTACGTCTGGGCCCACCCGGAGGCCCTGCAGCAGTGAAAACACAACTCGGCTGGACTCTACAAGGCCCATCCAAACAACTCCAAGACCAGCCGCCAGCTTCCCAATGCCTATTCACCTCTGTCAGTCCCACCAATGCACGGCCCATACCACCCATTATGGCACCACCAGAAGACCCAGCTGAGCTCCGAAGGCCTAAGTTCTGCGGACTGACCAAAGCCGTTCCTCTCATGGACGATGTTGCTCAGCACTCAACCTTTGAGTCCTTGGTAGAAGCCACCTGCAGACCCGGAGAAGGGGCGGCTGACCAAGCTACCAGCCCCACTGCCTTAGACTACCAGACGGCAGAGACCAACATACTGCGACAAGCACAGATGGATAGTTCTGGTAAAGAGTATCAGGCTCTCAAGACAAGCAAGTCAATCTCACCAACCAGTCGCCTAGTTGAGCTAGCAAAGCAGAAGATTCGGTTCCAGTACAACCCCCCCAACTCCCCGCACTTTGGAGGTGCATGGGAACGGGAGATCCGCTCCATTAAAGCCGCACTCCACGCCACAGTTGGTGTACAGACACCCCCCGAAGAAGTCCTTAGGACCGTCATGACAGAGGTAGAGGGCATTTCAAACGCCAAGCCATTGGGCTACGTCCCATCCGATGTTTCCGACCCCGATCCTGTCACCCGCAACTACCTCCTGATGGGGCGGCCTGACGCTTCATTACCTCAGGTAGTCTACCCTGAGTCCGAGATCCTGAGCAGAATGAGGTGGCGACACAGCCAAGTACTGGCAGACCAGTTTTGGCGCCACTTCATGAAGAGGTACCTCCCCACTCTGCAGCCGCGCCAGAAGTGCCAGTGTGATACAGAAGAGCTTACGCCCGGGGCGGTGGTCATGATGATCGATCACCAACTTCCTAGAGCCCTCTGGCCTCCCTGAGAGCGACAGCGATCGCTCTTCTTCCTGAATGTCCATCGCCTCTACAAGATGTACTTTCACATAGTGAAAGTAGGGGCGGCTGTTAAATAGAGCCTATGAACATTCAGTTGTATCCAATGACATTGATGAAATCCCGCGAGATGCGAGATGCCAAGAGACACATGAGACGTCATACCGGAAGGGACAGATAGGAGTCAGTAGAGACCACGTTTTAGCTCTGTAGTCTACTGCAGAGAACTGTCGTTCTAACATACGTTGTTGTTATTTTTGATATGCAGAAGTTCAGTTTTGAGTGGGATATGTTTGGGTGCGTTACTGACCTAAAGTAAGTTCTCTGTTCTATTTGTTTGTTGGAATTATTACTGCTGCAGATCCTATGTGAATGTTATTATTAGCTGAGCTGATCGGACCGGAGCTGTATGGGTTGCCATGTTTCGGGGCAGAAACAAGCGCATGATTGTATTGACATTGTGCACTGAGCTGCGTGGGTTGCCACGTTTCAGGGTAGAAACAAGCAATGTACTGAGCAGTACAGATCCACATGAGTGGGTTTGTAGAGTTGGCCAGCGTATTTCTTTAGTTATAAGTTGATGTTTTGCAGATATCACTTTAGCTACTATTATAGTAGTTTGTTTATGTTTTGACTCAGCACTTACACTGATGTTATTTGTGTTATTCTGCTTATTCCCTAATAGACCACACCTTCTTACCCCACTTAAAGTCTGCAATAAATCAAGATAGTGGTCCAAGACTGTTCCCTTGTGTTCTTACCGACACTCTGTGGCGACGACCATCCAACCTGAACACTCCACCCCATAAATCTCCCCAATAGGGATCATTAATATTCGTTCGCGTGGCGACCTTAGCGAGCGAATGGTTCGAATCCCGAGCTTCGGTATACAGCCCTACTAGGTTGACGTGCAGACCACGGTGCCACAACGGCTGTAGTGTTACCAAAGTTATTGCAATGCTTGTTACAGCCGGACAAGGAGCGGCGGACGCTTGAAGTAGAGTTAAGGGACTATAGTGAGCAGTTGAACGTGAAGGGTTGTGGGAAAGTACAGCATTTACCTGAGTGCTGTACAATTAAGTCCAATTTTGAGGTGCTTTTACTTTACTGGAGTATTACTGCTTTCCTACTTTCCTACTTCCATTCCACTACATGTCAGAGGCGAATGTTGTACTTTCACTTGAGTCAATTTTGAGTCGTCGCTCTCTTGAGAGCCCCTTAGACTAGAGCAGGGGTTTTCAACAGGTGGTCCGGGGACCACCAGTGGTCCCTGAGAGGGTTGCAGGTGGTTCCCAGCTAAGTTGGTTAACCAACTGAAACCAAATGGACCCTTGCGGGTCCATTTGGTTTCATTTTTACACTCTCAAGAGTTAAAATATTCACCATCTTAGTCAGCCCAAGTCTACACAACTAGATGCTCAATGGTAATTTTGGTCTTTACGTTTTGCCTGTTTTGTTTCCCCAAATCCAACCTGGAATTGTGGATAATAGCAAAGAAAATCTTTAGTTTTGGGGTCTGTGGGGCTAAAATGTCCTCAAATGGTGGTCCGTGGCTCAAATACTGAATAAATGGTGGGCCCTGGTGTCAAAAAGGTTGAAAACCACTGGACTAAAGGGCTGCTGTATGCATGGTGCAGCAGCTGCTCTGTGCACAAGTGGTGCAACAGCACAGCAGTGGTGAACTGACAACACACTGCAGGGCTACAGGAAACTGAATCAACTGTGCCCTCAAGACAGTCCTATACCACCATAGGACTGTCTGGTGCCACCAGGACATGCATAAGCATAACTGCATAATGTGATTTAATTAATATGCATTCTAACTGTCAACAACTGTGTCATTTGCATTTGGACATAAAATAGCCTTAAATTAAAAACCTTAAAAACACAATGTTGTTGATGACAGTTACTGAAAGTATGCACAGCACATGTCCCATATCCGATTCACTGATACAGTACATCACTGCATTTTAGAGGACAATCGCTGCCCTATAAAAATGTTGAAAATGGGTGGAATTCCCCTTTAAAGACTAGGGGGGGGGGTGAGTGAAGTAAATGTTCAATAAAGCCCCATAGAGACCTCAGGGTGCCATGTGGAATCCCACCAATGGAATACAACCACCCTAATGACTACTATCTATCTGTACCCCCTCCAACTGTATCTACTTTACCCATTGAAACAGGATTTCAATTCAAATAGCCTATAGCAAAAATAGCTGATCTACAAGCTTAAAAACACATGTACTGTATACCAGCTTTTAGCTTGTAACAGACTTAAAAACACATCTATACCAGGGAAAGAGACAACAGAAAGCAAAATATGATGGCATTCGAACACTGTCACTGAACTCTATCAGTCACAATGTGGTACAGGGGCTCAATTTGTGGGACACCTGAAAAGTCTTGGAAATGAGGCACTGTCCCACGTAAAGGGGAACATCTGGTCACCCTACAACAGTGGTTTTCAACCAGTGGTCCGGGGACCACCAGTGGTCCTTGAGAGGGTCCCCAGCTAAATAATGGGGAGTTGGTTAACCAGATATACAGCTCTTTGTAGCTCTTTGAGAGTCTAAATGAATGAAAAATGAATGATTCACTTTATACTCCCAAGAGTTAAAATATTCATAATCAGACTCACAACTAGAGAATGTGGAAGATTAATGGTTATATTGATCTGTATGTTTGACTGTTTTGTTTACGAAATCCAGCCTGGAATTGTGGACAAAAGCAAAACAAATCTTTAATTATGGGTCTGCGGGCTAGAATGTTATCACATGGTAGTCCGTGCATCAAATAATGAATAAACAGAGAGCCCGGGAATCAAAAAGGTTGAAAACCACTGGAACACAGAATGGGGGAACTTTTTTCCCCCCACACAACACCTTGAAGGTACATCAGTGACATAGTAAAGTATTGAAAATGGGTGGTAGTTCCCCTTTAATAATCGCATAACACGCACCTTTACACACGCCGATCTCGGGCACCACGGCGGCCGATCCGGTCTTGTTAACGGAGGCGCACGTCAGTCCCAGGCTGCAGTAGCCCAGCTCCCAGTCCTGGCCGCCGCACGGCTCCCACTCCAGCCGCGCGCACAGCAGCTCGCAGCATCCGCACGGGTCCCTGGCGGCGCCGCCGTCGCAGCCACCAGCTGCTCCTTGTTGCGCTGCTCGGACGGGACTGGGGGGACACGTCCTGAGATCACATGGCGTGCATTCGTGCGCCAGCACCAGCGATCGCAGCAGCGAGACGTTCAACAGCAGTAACGATGCGATCGAACATTTGCTGAACATAATTCCACTCCTGTCAAACGAGAAGCCCACATAAAACTCCCGGTCGGTCTTGTTACTGTTCGACTTTATAAGGCTAGACTCCGAAACTTACCAACAACAATCCACCAAACCCCCCAAAAGGCAAATATTCTCTCGTTCCCGGATTAAAAAACCTCAAAGTTGTGCGTGTGGACCTGCGTAGCCTAGATCTACAGTAGGCACGGGCTCCACACCAACACCACCACCACCTCCACCACCACCCACCACCACAGCAAAGTGTGCTGATGCGAAATCACGAGCCGTTATGGGGAGGCACTATGATCCAAAGGTTCTTCAGTGGCGAGACTAGCAGGTAGACAGTCAGACGCACTTCCAAAGTCTAAACCTCTTGTCGGAGAAAGTGTGTTCTAGTAGTAGTACGTACATCCCACTGATTCCAGACAGACGCAGTTAAAGAGGAGAGATCGGGTATAATCCACGTTGGAGGAGACTTGTCAAGCAGCGACACGCACGGGGGGAGAAAAGCTAAGCAAATGTGAGTCCTAAATTGACACACACATGCATATAGAATTTAGCGGGGTAACAGGAAGGCTCGGCTCCAATAATACTCGGCCCTGAGTATAGACAGAGTTACGCTGTCGCAAACTCCGTTCACTTCATTGGATCAGTCCAATGGCGGCTCTATCATCAAGTTGTGTTTCACCACGTGAAAGATTTTTTCAGTGCCCTTTCTCCTGAATGTGTACATTCAGGAAAATGTGTACACTCCCAGGAAAATGATTGAAATGTCCCTCTTTTGTCCTTTCAGGCTGCAACAGCCACCCCGAGAGCTCGGTTTTCTGACCCCTCAATGTCGCAACAATTTGGCTGGTCAGAGTCTAATTCGGGCCGAGCCCTCATGTATTCTTCAGCGGTAGGGTAGGTAGGACCCCTCCCTCCTCCTTGACGGACACACGCAGCGACCAGTCACAAGTTGAGAACGGAGGGAGGATTTGAAGAGGGATAGCCCCAGCCAGCCTCCCTGTTCATGTCTGTTGCGCAATGAAAATGAACTGCAACTTTTTTTTATCATCTGAAACTAGTCGAAAACAGTTATGTGACATAGAGTTCGTCATTGTTGCTAGTTTGTTTTTGTTTTATGCCGGGGGGGGGGGGGGGGTCAATCTTCTTGACAGTAGGCTATTATGACGCACATGTTACCATAGGCGGATTTAATGGGGGAGCAGGGGGTGCACCGCCCCCCCCCCCTAGTAGCCAGGGGTCTAATCGTTTTTTATGTGGGATTTCTTTTTTTTATGTAGGCCTAATGAAATAAATAAAATCCATGTTTGAAATAAATCTGAATTGAATTTTGTTGTTTTACAACACAATAATTTTAGAGTATATTATATAGAGTGTATTTTTTTCGTCATGACCTACTTCCGAGTGCTACGGAAGTGAATGAGTTGGTCAGGTCAGCAGGACACAACCCAAACGCGCGCCACACCAACCCACCGGGCTACCTGTGTAGTGACTGGCAAAGTGGCAAGTGGCAACTTAAAAGTAAATATGGATATCGGTAAATGTCCTTGTTCTACAACAACAGAACAGCAGCTACAGTGGCCTCCATACAAGAGCCACGACAGCAGCAGCACCCGTCACCGAGCAGCGCCCATCATCATCATCATCATCATCATCAGTGGATGTGTGGATTATAATCATGATCTTGGCGAAAACAAGAAGCGCTCGTCTTCCACTTATTGCTACAGTAAGCACGTGTTTTGCGTTGTTTGCCGACACTTCCAGAATGACAGCAAATACGTGGACTGGTTGCGTAACACAGGAGTGAGTGAGTGACTGAAAAACTGGGCTCCAAACTGGATAAATATGCGATCGGATGCACATAAGACCCTGATGAGTGACAATCGCTGTATTGTGAGTATTCAGTGACAATATTTTAATTGGTTAAGTGAAGTTTAAAGTGGTCTAGTGCAGCCTGTGGTTTTCAACCTGTGGTATGGGGACCATAGTGGTCCTTGAGGGGGTTCCAGGTGGTCCCCCAGCTAAGTTGGTTAACAAGATGAAAAGTTACCAGATGTAACTCTTGGAAGCGTAAAATGAAACCAAATGGACCCTTAAGGGTCTATTTGGTTTCATTTTACACTCAAGAGTTTAAAAAAATCATCATGTGAATTATCCCAAGTCTACACAACTGGAGAATGTAGAAGATTAATAATGGTCATTTTGATCTGTATGTTGGACTGTTTGGTTTCCCAAATCCAGCCTGGAATTGTGGGGCAGTAGTAGCTCTGGTCCAGAGCTCCACTGCTTCTCAGACTCAGAAGCAGCGGAGCTCTGGACCAGAGCTAGGGCAGTAGGCCTACTTGTTACCTGGTCGTGGTCTTTCTATATTACCTCTTTATCTGTCACTTTGCCCATGATTAAGACGCACAGGCTGCGCAGCTGTGGTTGGACTGTTGATGTGTTGATGTTGACAAAAACATGAACCGTAGTTCTAGAAATTATATGCAGCTGGCTTGTGTCCGTGCGTGTGCGCGCGCAGTGCGTGTACCATCCGACATTTCGCACCCCCTGCGTTCAAAGTCAAACTACGCGTACGCATGTTACGCCAAATGCAGTGCACGTGCGTAATTGTTTGATTTAAAATCATTCAACAGTTTGCATAAATGTAAAGTCTGCTATAAAGAGGATTTAAACACAAGAAAGTATAGGCTGGCTGATTGATTGATTGATTGATTGATTGATTGATTGATTGATATATAAAGACCATTCAGTGATTTGGAAAACACTGAATAGAAATCACTGAATGGCCCAGGGGACCATAATGAGTGTGCACACAACGCACATGCACACACTCTGTGAGAGAAGTAGGCTGATAGGCTACCATAAAGCATTACAATAGGGCCCACCATAGGCTATGGTTGTTTGTTTCTATCGGGGCCCTTCCTTCATACCCAAAATTGATCAGAAAGAAGAGAAAAACATCCGCTCTTTGAAATAAAGGTCAAACAGAGGATGATCATTAATATTTTCCATCCGCTGCTGTGATGGACTTTGCTATCAAGCGAACGCACAGCATCCTTTCAACAGCCTCCAGATTGGCCGCATGCAGCCCTTTGTTGCTCAAACAATACAATCACTATGTCTGTCAAAGCGTTGTAATACACTATCATGTGGCATTTCAACTCTTATCACTGCCATATATCAGCCAACAGGTGGGTGGGTGTGTGTGTGTGTGTGTGTGTGTGTGTGTGTGTGTGTGTGTGTGTGTGTGTGTGTGTGTGTGTGTGTGTGTGTGTGTGTGTGTGTGTGTGTGTGTGTGTGTGTGTGTGTGTGTGAGAAAGATACAGTTGCATTGTGTACGTATGCAGGTAAAAGGTTATACAATAGTACATGTGTGTGTGTGCCGATGAAGCATGAATGTGACAAAGCTGTAATTGCTACATTTAAAGGTAATAGAGGCAACAGTGGTGTGTACAAACACTGTTTGTAAACAGATTTGTTTAAAAACAGACCTGACGAATGTTTGTTGTCATGATTTGTTAACAACAACAAGAACAACAACGGTCTGGGACCGTCTGCTGGACGAAGCAAGTGTCTGTCTCCAGGGAAACAGCTACAGCATCAAAGTAGAAGCAACATAGAGGGGAAAAATATAGCTACAGTATACAGTATATCTAGTTTGATTTTTGGCTATTACCTTTAAATATATTTATTATAGGCTACCTATATCTAGCATATCGTCCCAGGAGGCAATTAACACTTTTCTGTTCATTCCAATGTAACTATATCGGATATATTGGATTACACATTAAATACTGGCTCATTTTTTGGAACCAGACCAGACCTTCAAAATCTCTTCCAAATCCGTCAACGAGGCCTCCTGTATATGCAGTGGGAAATGTATGTGTGACTTTTCTATGATCTATTATTTTATGTATTATTTTATCAAATAGAAAAACTATTGGTGGAGAGGTTTGTCTATCACATGTTATGCCTATAGCTGTGATTGGACCATTGCAGTCTGTTGCTGAGAACTGAAGTCCTACCCGGGACCTCTGGGGTCTTATATTGGCACTAAGGCTACTAATCACTCAGCCCAAGGCCGCCCAATACGTGCCTGCGCCAGTGTCACGGACACACACAGTCAGTGGGAACATGAAAGTCAAACAATACTTCTTCTCCAGTGCGACACAAATAACATCAGTCTTGAGTGCGTGTCCGGTGGGGAAAGTAACTCACGACACTATAATCACATTCACGTTGGGCCTGGGTCCGGGAGGGACCGCACTCGCTAATGTCCTGCGCTCGCAGCGGACCGTACAATAAAACGGCGTGCATATAAACCAGGACCGAGATGGGGAGGATTAAAAGGCCTGGTGGTGATCAAGAAGTATTGGGGATTATTCTTTTTTCCGTGACACGTTTCCTCCTGTGTCAACAACCACATGTCACATGGAAGGACTTTAATCGACAAAGCCATCTTCCCACAGAAAGCACCTCCTTCAATGTGCAACATCTGCCGAGCTCGGAGAGCCTCGCTTCCACTCCAACACAAACACAGCATCCAGGAAACCGGGCCCTCGAAATGCTTGCATATAATCAGGCCTTGCGAAAAAAAACATCTGTGCTCTACACCCCCTCTGCTATAGGACGCAACCCCACCCCACCATATCGTCGACTACCTCACTGACCGCTGGTAGCATGCTCTCAGACGACAGTCCGGACCGACCGGCACCTTTTTGGGCAGTTTTGAGCCTTTCAACCCACGGCCAACTGGCAGTGGTGGTCAGACGCCTTTTCTCATGCTCCTATCGAGGACCAGAAAGGTTTGCTTTGGCAGGCCAAGTAGAAGAGAGACACAGGGTTGTTGTATATACCGGCGCACGAGAGAGCGGCGCCTGCATGCACGAAAAAAACAACCAAATCTAAAAGAGTGTTGTTAGCTTGTGGATCGATCGGTCATCTTCCACCCCACACCAGCTATATATATATATGTTCTTCTGTATCTAGTGCAGGTAACGGAGGTCACTGCTAATCTAGAACAACTGCGAACAAACACCGAAGCCCACAGCCATATAAGCGCCTTAATGCCGGCGAGGAACGAGAATGCAGGGGATTTTCCGAGAGGAAATCACTTTGGTCCGTATTTGTCAGATGGGGGGGGGGGGTGCGTGGCCGGGCGTAAGAGTGCTGAAGCCAAATTGCAAGTTCAACTCCTCGTTAAATCCTACGAAAAAGCATATTCCCTTCCCAGCTCACATGTGGTCATAGAGTGTGTGTGGCTTTTGGAGAGCCGCCCAGTTGATAAGTCAGGGCGACCACAGTGGAACTTTATAACAGCGCATTATATATATTTTGTTTTGTTGCGGTTCGCGTTCAAAACAAAAACATTGGGACGACGATGACAACAGGGTTTGTTGTGTTCGTTTGTCAATGGCAGCCCTATGACGTGCTTGTGACCTTTATAGTTGGTGTGTGTGTGTGTGTGTGTGTGTGTGTGTGTGTGTGTGTGTGTGTGTGTGTGTGTGTGTGTGTGTGTGTGTGTGTGTGTGTGTGTGTGTGTGTGTGTGTGTGCTGCATGGGTCCCAGAACAGGGGGAAAAAGGGTGCGGCACTGTCAAACGTACTCAGGCCTTGAATAGCCGCTGTGTGTGTGTGTGTGTGTTCTGAGTCACAGAGCTTTATTGGACCAAATGCAACATTTCACTCCACCAGAGTGCTTCTCCTACAACACTGAGGTCACTGCGGTGACCCCCAGAGTGACCTCTGGGGCTATTTTGGACAAGTCTCTAGGTGGTCTCATCAACTCCAGTACAAACAAAGAGGAACGTCTGCCTCAGCGATGACTGCTGCCACAAATCTGTTCTTTTATTGAGACCCTCAAGTCTGTGTGTGTGTGTGTGTGTGTGTGTGTGTGTGTGTGTGTGTGTGTGTGTGTGTGTGTGTGTGTGTGTGTGTGTGTGTGTGTGTGTGTGTGTGTGTGTGTGGTGGGGGGGGGGGGTCCTTATCATAGAGTGGGAGGTCTATCTGTCTGTCTCTCACACGTCTGTTGTTACAATTGTCTCCAGTGTGACAACTGGTGGATTTACACCCCTCTGCTGCCGTGTGTGTGTGTGTGTGTGTGTGTGTGTGTGTGCATGCACGCACACGTGGGTGTGTAGGTGTTATGAGGTGGATGAGTGTACATGACAGGTTTGCAGGAGGTACGACACCCCCACCCCCCCCGCTGACGCATTGACTGATCAAGGACCCTCGGGGAGGCTATACACAGCTTTGTGTGTTGAATTTGTATAGGTGTGTGTATCTGTGTGAGTGTAACGTCATTAGGGTGTTGTGTGTGTTTAGTCATCATGACAGGACTGTGTGTGTGCGTGTGTGCGTGCGTGCGTGCGTGCGTGCGTGCGTGTGTGTGTGTGTGTGTGGTGAAGTGAAGTTTGACTGCTTTTTGAGTGCCAGGGGCGTATCTACGGGTGGGCCGTGGCCCGTCCTTATAGAGAGCTGGACCACCCATCGATTAAAAAAAAAAAAACAAATAGAAATATTAACTACATATGTAGTAACTCATAATGAAGTAACTGTTCATAATATAATAAAATAACATAATAAAAACTCAAAAATAATTTATTACCTCTGAGACAAAGGGCTTAAGGCCCATATTGTTGAGAAAAGTCTTACATTGTCATATTTATTACCATTTATTTACATATTTTATACAAATGTATCCTGCCAGTGCTCAGTGTCATGATCAGTATGTTATACATAAATAATGCGTGCATGCAGGCCCACCCACTCCTAGCCAGGCCCACTCAAAACCTCACTTCTGGCTACGCCCCTGGTGCCCGGAGTGGACAGTGTGCAACATACACGCACACCTGATTACAAGTCCCCAGGATGTGGCTGATGACCAAGCTCTGTCACCCTAGCATAAGTACCCTACAGTAAAGGATCTACTACACTACAGCATAAGGACCGGCACATGGGCTGTCCGCGGCCCTAGCTTAGCTTATCATCTCCTCAGGGGGTGTCGGGGCTGAGCCAGGGCTTTGCGAGGCCCAGGCCAAGAGGTAGGGGGAGGTAGGGGGGGCCAGGCATGACGGCAACGCACAGTGACAGTTGAAAGAGTTCTCCAGCCGTTCACATGTCCACCGAGCGGCGGAAATATGGAGGAGCTTGGCCCTGGTGAATCAAAATAACACACACACACAACGGACGACGATGAATGTCCTCCTCCTGCTCTAAACAGAGAGAGAGAGAGTGAGAGAGGCTACGTGAGGTCATCTGTTTCTTATCCGTTCTCTCTCTGGGCCGTGAGATGAGTGACGGTGAGTGACCCCAGCGGTGCTCGTGATGTGGCCTATAGTCGCTGGACATTTGCTTGTTTCTCTTGCACACTCTGGCAACACGGCCACTGATCAAAAACAAACCAAAAAAAGTGGCGCAAGTGCGCAACAAAACAACATCTTCTCGGTTGTTGTTTTATGGACGAGAATGTTGCCAGAAATAATGATGAACCCGGCAACGGCTCTTGACACAGACATCTGTACGGCACATTGAGGTAATAAACATTATGACTTTCCTTTTCCACATAATTACCATCCTAGAGGGAGTGTGAGAGCTTTCATTTCTCGCTGCGCGACCCTTCATTTGTTTGGACCACTGTGGCGAGGCGCTTGGCGGAAACATTCAGAGGCTTCCAATAGTACAAATCACTCACTCCTGGAGAACGCGGCACAGCGCGGCGTCTGGGACACTGCTGCTGCCGCCGCAGATGTCTTCTTCGTGTCCCCCTCGCCAATGTTTATCTCACGCATCTAATTAGATATCGCTTTGTCATCTCTTTATTTGTTATTTTTTTTACCTTTATTATCGCTCCGTTTTCCACCCGCGTCTGTGTTTCTGTGAGGTCTGTCTGGTTATGTGTGCGGCGGCGGGGTAACCGGGGTTAAAAGGCTGCATCGTCGCAGCAGAAACTATAATGATGGGTTTTTGCCGCCATGCAGGCTCCTGAAGAGGCCTTCTTCTCTCGCTGTCTCTCTCTCTCTCTGGCCAGCCTCCCCTGAGACATCAATGTACACCGACCACAGCAGTAGTAGCAGATGATGCAGCGGCGGCCGCATGGATGATGGCGATACAATACTCACAGCGCTGGCATGTCACCCCGTAGTAGGAGTGGAGACATAGAGAAATCCACCAACGACTGTAGACGTGGTCAGCGACCAGTTTCTTACCGGTCGTGACTACATTACTGGTCACAGCTATAAATGTTTGTGGTCACTTTGAGACTAGTTTGGACTAGTGAGCAACTATCCACGACTTTCTTACATCCTTCTCTTGCTGTGTTGCCAGTTTTGCAAGAGAAAGGTGGCCAGGTCTATGAGGACCAGGACAAATGAAATTAGCTAATCTACAAGCTCATGGTGACATATTGAGGTTGTAAGCCCAAATAAACAACCAGCAACTACCAATAATTCAATTGTGACTTCCTACATAAAAAAACAAGTCAACGGTTGCTTGTAATAAGCAGACATGGCGACCCTGTGTGAAGGGAGGCACGAGTGTGTGTGCTTTGGACTGTGGGGAAACTTGTTGATAGTAACCTGATTGCGACTACTTCCCTAACCGGTGGTCAAACTGGTCGCTGATGGAGCAGGTGGATTTGTGACACACGGTCTTTGTGGATTTGCTACGCAGTTTCTGTGGATTTGCGACCTGGCTGCTAGTAGATTCGCAATCTAGTCGCTTGTGGATTTGCAATCTGGTCACTAGTGGATTTGCGACCTGGTCGTTAGTGGAGCTTGTGGATTTGCGACCGGGTCGCTTGTGGATATGGAGCCTGGTTGCTTGTGGATTTGCGCCCTGTTCACTAGTCGATTTGCGACCTGTTCGCTGGCGGATTTGCGAACTAGTCAGTAATGGATTTGCGACCTGGTCACTATGGAGCTTGTGGATTTGCGACCTGGTCACTAGTGGAGCTTGTGGATTTGCAACATGGTTGCTATAGTGGATGCGACCTGGTTGCGTATGGTCTACAGTCGTTGGTGGATTCCCCCCTTCCTGGGAAAGTGGATTGCAATGGGCAGTGACTCACAGTGAAAGAAAGGGTTCAGTGGGTTCAGCAGCAATGTGGCACATATAAGGCTACTCTGGGAAGTGGTCTCCCTGCAAATTGACCGCTTTTCTCTGAAGTAATGGTCAGGGGACGCGAATCCGAGCGCGCTCCGCAGCGGCGGTCGGTGCACCGTGGTGTATTGACAGACATGTGAATCATTGAAGCATATGAGGTCATGTTGGATCGTGTTCTCTCGCAGTGGAGGCAGGCATGGAGGAATGGTCGTTCTAAACAAAAGAGCCATATAAATGAAACTAAAGAACTCACCACTAAACGTCATGATGTCGATGGGCATGTCACTTAGAGGAGGAAAATGTTCCAAAACGTTTTTTTTTTTCGAGAATATCAGATCTGCAACCGCACCACCACATCGTGAGCTTCTAGTTTGGCTATTTTGGATTAGTCAACATATAATACTTGGTTGCTTTTCTGTGAAACCTTATATAGGCCTGCAGTGTGTTGCCAGGCGGCCTGTATTGTTATGTCAACCTAATCGAATCATTCTCGCTCCTTAATCGATGTCCTAACCCAACAGCAGGTCCACGTCAGTCAGGATATCCCATACCGCTTGGCTACAGTTGGATTTGGTCTAAGCCAAGGGTGGAGCGGTAATGACTGGTCCCAGAGCTTTGCACCCTGGGCATAGCTGAACCCCCAGATTCTCTTTTGTTTTACAATGCTCACAATGATCAACGCAATCTGTCTGATCTAACCAGGTCCCATGGTTGGTATCCCAAAGCCTAATGTTCAATAAATTGCACTGCAGTACAAATGCTCTGTTACAATTAAGTAGAAGCATGGAATTCAAAATATACTTTTGTTTTCTAATATTTTTTTCATCCACTTTTTCCCCTCCTTGTATGTTTTTCTTTTCCCTTTTACCTCCACTTGATCCGCTGCTTCTGCCATTGTAAACAAGTTTAAGCTTTATTGGTTTGTCCATTCCCAGTTTTCAGTCTTGTATTGAGTTGTGCTTGTAGAATCAATCAATCTACACACCCTCTGCCTCTGCCAACCTGGTCCACATATATGGAAAATAAGGGGAGAGCAACGGACTTGAACTCATGCTTCATTCATGCATGAGGAGTCCAAGTTTCTCCTTCACACATGACAGGGGGCAGTTTCCCTGGTTGGACGTAGCCCTGTGGAAGGAACACTTTATCCCAACCAGTTCCTGTTCCCTCCAACAGGTAGACATTAACCAGTAACTAAGGGTCTCAAATAACTGTCATGGAGTAAAAGTATAATTTCTCCCTTGAAATGTAGTCAGTGATGTAGATCCACTGCATCTTGCAACCAAATACGCAATTTATAGTTCAGGGAGACATTTGAACAGTAAGCTCTGCATCCCGGGGACCCATTACTGTAAACGGCATTAGATTGAAAACCTACTTACATCATTGTGTAGTGGAGTAGTAAAAGTACTGGAAGTACTCAAAAGTGTACCCAGTACACAACTTGAGTAAATGTACAGTAATTGTTTAGCCTTACATCACTGCTTATAACAGGCAGACTTGGCAACACTGCTCTGGGCCTCTTGATTCCCCCTCGTCCGTCCCCCCCGTCCCCCCTGTCCCGTCCCATCCTCCACTGAGAGATCCTGTGACCTTGAGGAAGGGGAACGGGCCACTGGGCTTGTTTGACATTTGGAAGTGGCTCGCTCGCTCGCCCCTGTCATGCTCCGACAGAACGTTAAGTGGACTGCTCAGAAGTTTTAATCTCGCAAATCTGTGTGTTGATGGCGAATTCCACAGTGGATTGGGAAACTTAAAAGGGCCCTTTTGTGTTTGCCATTCCCACCACAACACCTGCCCGGGCCGGGCCCGTAATCTCTCTCCCGCATCGCGCACACCACCCAGGGATCACACGGTCCAGCGTTGAATCAGCGGTGTAAACTTACAGTAGAAGAGTAGAGGGCTCGGCTGTTAACCTAGATCTGTTTGGTCATAAAAGTCTCTGACGTGGGCGTGGGTGCGAGACATTTATGATGGAGTGTACACGAGGTGTGTGTGTGTGTGTGTGTGTGTGTGTGTGTGTGTGTGTGTGTGTGTGTGTGTGTGTGTGTGTGTGTGTGTGTGTGTGCGTGTGTGCGTGTGTGCGTGTGTGCGTGTGTGTGTGCGTGCGTGTGTGCGCGCGCACAGACATCCATCTGGTAATGGAATGTAGTTCAGGGTGTCAAACAGAATATACTGTAACTGTGTCCTTGGTAAGCACACTAAAAGCACGAGTCATCATGATATGTGTGACAGACGGACAGGATATGTAGATAGACCTTGATTGATCCTCATATATGGAGTGTCAAGTGTCATGGATGAACCACAGTTAGGTATACAGGGGAGGATTATTCAACGGCCCTGTTGGGCCCAGGGGCCCTGAACTAGTATAGGGGGGCCTGCAAGTGTTCCCTTGCTGTAAATCATGCCTGTATATCACAGGCCTATATGTCATAATTGTTATTAGTTTTTATTAGTTAGTATTCGCTGCAGGGTGTGATCTGCAAATGTCATGACATGAAATAACAATAAGAAAATGAAGAATAAGAAAGTATTCCTTCTTGATGGTCTCAGAACCACCACCACCAGCTTCTTCTTCGTCTTGAGTTGTTGCAGTTTCTGTCCCCACTTTCCAGATGGTGGAATTTGTTTTTTGGGTCCCTTCCTGGCTACCGAGCCACCTGAGACAGAGATAGAGAGACACAGAGAGAGAGAGAGAGAGAGAAAGAGTGGGATATGTTAGAGGAAATGTTGGCAAACATCTGCGGGCCCTACAGAGTATACAGACCTTATTAATTTCCCTCACCATAGAGTCATCTGTTTCATGTTCTCATGTTGCGATGCCTCATCTATCTCACACAGGGAGAATTTGTCTTTAGGGGCTTTTATGCAACAGATGTGCTTATATAGAACGTATAACGAGTAGATTTATATCTGGAACGGCCGCCAGAAAGATAGTCGTTGATCACGGTAGACCATCAGTTATTCACATTATTAACAATTGTTGTCCATAATGTATCGGATTGTTTTATCTGCCGGAACTCAATCCTCGCAGCTCAGCTGATCCAATAACAAAGGTTTTGTTATTGTAACAGAACATGTCTGGCAGCTAGTAGGGGGAATCTTTTTTTCCCCGTCCCACATCATTTTATAATTTCCCAAGGATGGAACAAGTCATGTTTAACAGCATTGTACTGTGGTACAAAAAATACTACCCTAACTACAGTACACAAGTGCGGTGAAGACAATTAATAAATAGAGACTTTGTTTTGGAAGCGCTCTCCATAATTGTTTTTTAAGTACTTAAAGAGCCACGGCCACAAACTGATGTGTGACTCATAACTGACCTGTGAAGGAACATTGTATTTTCGCTCCATTCCAACTCTCTCTTCACTGTGTGTGTGTGTGTGTGTGCGTGCGCGTGCGTGTGCGTGTGCGCGTGCGCGTGCGTGCGTGCGTGCGTGCGTGCGTGCGTGTGCGCCCCTCCCCTAACTCCTCCCCCTTTATCATGCAACCAAAGCTGTGGATGTGGCTTCAGTTCAGGTGAACCTCCACCCATCACCACCCACCAGGCAAACCAGGCATACTTAATGAACTGGTAGGGTGGAATCAGAAAAATGACAGTTTAACAAACACTGTACACTTTTTTCAAAATAATCTCACTCTTCATATAACAATAATACCTGATGATCATGTTATAGGGTAGAAAAAATCATGGCACTCTATCTTTAACTGTACTGTGCAACGAACAGAGATGGGCACGAGTCTCGTCGGTCGAGTCCGAGTCAAGTCCGAGTCTTTGGCTTCGGAGTCCGAGTCGAGTCCGAGTCTTTGGCTTCGGAGTCCGAGTCGAGTCGCGAGTCTCTGACCTCGACTCGCGAGTCGAGTCGCGAGTCTTTTTTTTTTCCTATCGTTTTTAAAATGTAGCCTGAATACAAAACTATGATCCGACGGATTGCACAATGCTACAACACATCCACATAGACACGGCGGTCTCAGTATAGCAGGGGTTTTCAACAGGTGGTCCAGGGACCACCAGTGGTCCCTGAGAGGTTCCAGGTGGTCCCCAGGCTAAATGATGGAAAGTTGGTTAACCAGATGTAACTCTTGAGAGTGTAAAAATGAAACCAAATGGACCCTTGCGGGTCCATTTGGTTTCATTTTTACACTCTCAAGAGTTAAAATATTCATCATCTGAATTAGCACCACTTAATTAAGAAATTTACACTGTTTTGTCGGCAAAATCCAGCCTGGAATTGTGAACAAAACAAAAACAAATCTTTATTTTTGGGTATTTGGTGTGAAAATGTAATCAAATGGTGGTACGTGGCCCAAATGCGGAATAAGTGGTGGTCCCTGGAGTCAAAAAGGTTGAAAACCCCTGCAGTATAGCATATATATGACCACGTTAGGAAGAAAGGGTGAACAAATGTACTCACAAATTGCTTGCTTATCACGTTCGAAGTTCCACAACTGCAACGGATTTATCGTCGGGGAGGAAAGTTATATCCACAGTGATTGATTGAGTGATTCATTAGAAGAGGGTCCCCAACGTCGGAAATATTAAACATGTATTTTGCAGCATCACCATCCGTCTGTGTGGAATCTGGTTCCAAGCACAGGAACACTTGCTTGGTTGATTTATAATCCATTTAGTCTGTTGTTTATAATACTAGAAGCGAGCATAACAGCTAGCATAACTTTAGCCACTAAACAAGCTGGTAGCAGCAGAGCCGTAATGGGGAGAGTTACGCAAACTGTGTTCGTGTCATGGGGCACGCATGCCTATAGCTTCTTATTTGCGTCGCCCTCGTTGAAAACAATGTATTTCCAACTCAATTTTGTCCCTATTCAGGTTGCATGAACAGCAGCTCGAGCGCTCAGTTTCTGACTCCTCAATGTCGCAACTCTTCTACTAGATGGCTCTCTTCGGTGCGCCCACACATTTGTTTGTTGTATGGTCACCATGACAACCCGTATTAGCCGCCTACGAAGTCAAATCACGGTGACAAAGCCGCTCTGATCCAACAAGTTGAGATTAGAAACGTGCCATCCTCACTCAGTTTTCAGGCGATTGTTTTAATTCCAATTTGTCAATACAGTGCATAATTTATATATTTTATATTTTCATTGGGTAAAGGTATAGGCCATGTTTTTTCATCAAACAATATGAAGATAGATGTCCTTTTTATTCACGCAGCTTAGAGACACGTGCGCTGGCAGTCAATCATGCCAGTCTGAATCTGGGCCAGATCTATTAAGCAAAGCTGCCTATAATATTAAATGAAAAAGTCAATAACTTTGACTGCTATGTACTGTATGTTTGTCATACCTTTTAATTTTGCATTAAAAACATGTTCAGCGAAATCCCCCGTTTATAGCGTGTGCGCTGCGCATGAGAACTCCTGCAGTGCCCAAACTGTTTTCCTTTGCGCACGGGGGTTGACAGGAAAAAAGGACAATGGATTTTTTTCGTGGGTACAAAAAAGTAATGCAAGACTCTTAAAGACTCGAGGAGTCATTGAGAGTCATTGAGCTCGAGTCAGAGTCGAGTCAGAGTCATTAGGGACGGAGTCCGAGTCGAGTCTCGAGTCCCATTTTGCCGACTCGAGTCGGAAAAGAGTCCGAGTCTTAGACTCGAGTCCCCATCTCTGGCAACGAACAATTGGAGATCAATTGTTCATACTTTAACATCTACTCCACTACATTTCAGTTTCCACATATTGTACACCCCTGTAATTATTTAACCACTTCAGTTACTAGTTGCTTTGTAGAATTGTGTTATTAGCCTATTAAAAAAACATACACCAAACCACTTCAGACCCATGCTTGTAACGGGACGCGCTGTGAGCTTGTAGATCTGCTACTTTCAAAAAGAGGTTCCTACATTTGAAAATGTTTAAACAGAACATTCTGCATAGTGAGTATACAGTACTTTCTACATTTGGTACTTTAACTTAATTTTAATGGCAATACTTTTGTATTTCGAGTACATTTTGAGGTCAGGACTTTCACTTGTAACTTGAGTATTTGTGCATGGCAGTATATTGATAGTTTGATGTTTTGTGTGTGTGTGTGTGTGTGTGTGTGTGTGTGTGTGTGTGTGTGTGTGTGTGTGTGTGTGTGTGTGTGCGTGTGCGTGTGCGTGTGTGTGTGTGCGTGCGTGCGCGCGCGTGCGTGCGTGTGGAGGCAGGGTGGGATCTCCCTGTGCAGGTAAAGGAGGTCCAGGTTTACTGGCAGACCTCCACCTGGTGTAGTGGAATGTCACAGCCTGTGTTTTCGGCTGTAAATCCTGACATAATTACAGTGCCACACAAACTCAAAACATCGAGGTGAAATAACCACCTTTGTCGGAGCAAAAATGATCACTGTTTATAATGTTATGTCTGGGATCCAGATTTACGCTTGCACGCTGTGTGTGTGTGTGTGTGTGTGTGTGTGTGTGTTTGCGAAGGCAGGAAAGGAGGGTTGGGGCGAGAGGAGAGGTGCGGAGCGGGAAAAAAAGAATGCAAGAAATGTGCATGTCCTCTGACCTCCAGGAGGGTGAAGGGCAACGCGTTGACATCCTAACCGTGGACGGCATGCATGTGCATGCATGCATGTGCATGCATGCAGACAGACAGACAGACAGACAGCTGCACGGCCCTACAGAGTATACAGTACAAGTCAAACAAGGAGGCCAGATTTATTGTCCCCACCAGGCCGAAGGCTGTGTCTGTGTACAGCTATAGCCTTGACACCCAGGCTTTCAAAATGAGAGCCTGGGTGTCGTGGCTGGACTAGTTTGTTTGCTGTGCTGGCCTAGAAGTGGGAGTCCACCTTTCAGGGTGGGCTTCGCTCCAAATGATGTGACATAGCACAGCAGGGGAGGGGCGGGGGAGGGACCGGGGATGACCACACGTTGGTGAGATCAAATCAGATCAGCTCATCTGCTGTCTAAAAACAGACGCCCCAAGCCAAAGTCATTTCAGGTTAGGCCAAGCTGGTGTGCCAGCTAATCTCTGGCACTGTTAACGCGGTTGATGGTGTAGAGATGGTTCAGAAAATGCCTCTATTAATAGTTTTGCATTAAACATACCCCCCGCCCATTTTTTTATTTAATAGAACTATTCTAACAGTAAAACCCCACAATGATGTCAGTAGATGGCGCTCCTGTGCTACTGTGACTCCCCATAGAGTTAGTGAATCACAGAGGAACTGCAGTATAGTCTCAGTCCACGCATGCGCAGTCAATAATGAAACGCTGCTGAATGTGCAAAGCAACATTCAACATTGCGCTGTTCCTCGTATTTTCACAGGTAATAAATAAAAATATCTAGACGTTCCTCATGATGTTAAAACTAACGTGAACTGTCAGTGACATGTTTAGGAGCGTTTTGAGAGTAATTTGAGCGAGTTCTGACCTGTAGTTTACCGTTTTGATTGAGTTGAATAATGGCCGCTGCCAGTAGGCCTACTTTTCTACACTGTGTAGGTTACGCCCACAAAGCACACGTGTTGCGCGTGTACGTGCATGCATGCCTATGTGAACGTAAAGGCCTGAAAGCCATGTTTCGATGTATTCAAGCACATTTTTGTTTTAAAGGAGAATTCTGTGTTTTTATTTTGTTTTGTTGCACTTTTGTATTCTGAACTACTGTGAATGGCCTGAGATGATTTTGTTGTGATGTTGATTATGAACCAGTATTGTGGTATTGCATAGTATTTTGATATTTAATTTTAAATGTATTTTGATAATGAAGTTTTATTGAGAGTTTTGATAATTGAATTGCCAATAATAAATTGCTGCTTACTGTGCAAAGCAACATTCAACATTGCGCTGTTCCTCGTATTTTCAGTTTCCCTGTGCCCCAGATTCCTCAGAATGGCCTGTTATAGCACCAACATGAGGCAGTTTCTCGCATTTTTACCTATATCCAGCCACTTCCACCAATATCAAGTGATAAATACTCAGTATTTTGCTTATCCATCCGATCTTCTTGACCTACTGGCCTGGTTGGCACTGGAAACCCGGAAATCCACTACGAAGTGCGGCGACCTTGTTTTAAGCCGTCTGGCCACACAGCGTTATTAGATATTGACCAAAACAAGCAGATTTTAAGGCTGGCGAATGTGCATTACAACGGATCTCACCGCAAGCATGTCATGGTGCGGTTCAGCGGTGTGGGTCTGAGGAAACTTCAATCACTGACAGAATCTGCATTAAAGCAACCCACTGGGGATTAGCGCTTGATATTGGGTACAATCGCCTCCCCTTGACTTGTGTTTCACAATTAGATAAATTAGCCACTAATTCATCTAACTCTGACCCACAAGTGTGTGTGTGTGTGTGTGTGGGGGGGGGGGGGGGGGGGGGGGGGGGGGGGGGTAGTGGGAGAGAGAGGAGAGAGAGAGATTAAATCTTTTCCATAAGTAGTATTTCTTTACGCAATGCTGACTCCCAGTGGTAGAACATGGACAGTGCATTACACCCCACTGTTAATCCCCCATTGGGCAGAAGACAGACAGCATTGGCGTTCGTTGGTGAAGACCTTATGTGCTATCCAGCACGAAGAGGATTAAGTAAAGTAAGTTAATCCCCCAGCCAGCAGAAAACGGGTGTGATGGAGCCATATGATGCAGAGAGAGACTGTTTTATTCACCACTGCAGTTTGTGTTTAGGTTTATATTTCCACACACACACGCACACACACACACACACACACACACACACACACACACACACACACACACACACACACACACACACACACACACACACACACACAACCTCCCCGATGACAAAAGTGGGCATTGTGGGCCGGAAGCCACCCTCGGGGGGACTCGCACTTTTTATTGGCCGAGTCACGTATACTCTTCCTGTTTTTCTCCCACAGCCCAACCGCCGACAAACAATGATAGGAAAGGGTTTCTGCTCGCTGTCTAGACGGTGGGCTGTCTGTCTGTCGGCCTGTCTTGTTCATGATTCATGTTCAGCAGGTCCTTCCTCTTAATAATGCAGATCGCCGGCCATGAATGCACGAGGCACGACAACACGGCCAGAGGTGCCAGGCCAGCCCCAGTTCACTGATGGGGATATGCTTTGATTGTGCTTGTACTGTGATATGCTTTTGATTCCAAGTCAAGACAACATTAAGACTGAGTGGCAGTGAAAGGTCATTTCATATGTGCATGCCCTTCGTAGAAAATGCAACCAAAATGATTTTCTCTCTGTCTCTGCCCCCCCCTCCTAGGCTGAAGATGGCGAGCTCAAACCAGATGAAGAATGAAGATAGATGCCGGGGTGCTTTGCAAGGACCAGTTAGAAATTGCAAGAAGGTAGGCTACTGTTTGATGGCTCGTATAGGCCATTATTTATTTATTTAGCCTATTCATTAACACATTTGAAAAATGTTATACTCAGTCATTAGGGCTAGCCTACTGTAAGTACATGTATATTCGGATCCAATTATTTTGCTGTACAAAATACTTCCACAACTGTCTACAACAGTTGTAAAGTCTTGCCGGGCTGGCTGCAGGGGCGTCTCTCTGCCAACAGAGGGCAGAATAACACAGCTGTGACCTGCTTGTGGCGCTCTCCTCAGACCATGCATGAACCTTTGACAGAAACAAACATTCAGAAGCAGTCAGAAGAACTCAAGAGTCACTTTAGTGTGTGTGTGTGTGTGTGTGTGTGTGGTGTGTGTGGTGTGTGTGTTGTGTGTGTGTGTGTGTGTGTGTGTGTGTGTGTGTGTGTGTGTGTGTGTGTGTGTGTGTGTGTGTGGTGTGTTGAAGGGGTGCACAGGAACTAGTAATATTGTTAAGGTGCCACGTGTGAAACATGAAACATGGGGCGATAACAATTTATGATGTTAATTCATTATGTTAATGACAGGACAAACACACTTTACAGGTCAAAATAACATCCTGCATATTGAACAAAGTGTCTCAGTGACAAAGTCAAACTTGCATATCCCAAGTTTCTGTTCACATGGAGTATAATACACACAAAGAGACAAAGTCATCAATTTATCCATGTCAGTTTGTGGCGATTTGTTGCAGTTGGGGTTTTGCATATTTATGATATTTTACATCACTGACTGAACCAAAACAGTACAGAAAGGTTTTCTCCAGATTTCAACTTTTTCTTTCTAAATGACTGTACTAATTTACACGTCTATACAGCGTCCTGGCAAAAGAAGCAAAAATATCACCACTACAAGAGCTTGTAGTCTAGAAAGATCTGATATTTGGGGGGGGGGGGCACTCTAAAACTACTGTCTACAAACACACAAGGTTGAAAGTGGTTAAGTCTGCCTTTGGGTTTGAAGACACACAATAGTTTACTAATGACCCGTTTCCTGAAAAGAAACAGTTTTTGCACAATGCAATTTTTTTTTCTCTCTCGACCCGACCGTGATGAGGCAACGCGCTGCTGTGCTCCTGGTGACGGTGCATTGGAAGTCAACTAGTGTGACAAACCACATGTGTAATGGAGTCAGCGCAGGTGTGCCATGACATTTTGCAATTTGCCGTTGACAAACGTTTTGTTTTTTTCACCCCCCCACAAAAAAGTCCTCCCCGTAATCAAACTTTCCTCTTTCTCTGCTGCTCAACAACAAGGCACGGGGCCCAAGTCTGGTTGAGTTTTTATTTATTTATTTTATTTTTGCAGCTGCAGCACGTGTAGCATCGCAAAAGATCGGTGTAACTGTAAAAAAGAAAAAAAAAAGCAGTCACCTCATTTAACATTGCAAAACGGAGCCTCACAATCACACTACAGTAAGTGTGCTGCTTCCTCGACATCCGCGCCGCTAGAGAGCACGTTTAAAGCGTCCCATTCGTCATCGTATATGGCAGGCGTCTATTCGTATTAAACCTCTGAGACGCTCGTCCCTCCCTCCCTCTCGCTCGGCAGCGATGATGACTGATGTCTGTTTAAGCCGGCACCGCGGATACAAGCAGATACTACTATGAGGCCTACACCGGCACTGACACTGACTCGCCTCTTACTTTATTTGACATTTGACAGGGAAACTTTGTAATAACCTGGTGCTGGCTGGCTGGCTGTGCTGCGCAGCACGTCCCGGAGACTGTGTTGTATGTAGGGAGACAGACAGACAGGAGACAGAGAGGGAGAGAGAGAGATGTGTGGTGGTGAGGGGGGTTACATGCAGTAGTAACGGGCAGACTTTCTGGAGCCGGCTCCCACATGCCCTCTTTTCCCTACCTGTCACTGACTGCTGCCCAGACAAGGGTGGTGGTGGTGGATGGTGGTGGTGGTGGTGGGGGGGGTGCACAGGGATAGAATATGGCGGGAAGGTCGTGGTGGCGTGTTGGGCGGGGAGGAGGAGGGGTGTAGGAGAAACTGGCGGAAAAGAGGCAGAGAGCGAAAACAGAGAGACAGACAGAGAAAGAGAGAGAGAGACCGCAAAAGCCTTTTGCCATTGCCTCGGGGCTTCATTTCTCTCTCTCTCTGTCTGAGGCCTGGATCATAGCGCGGCACGGAGAGAGAGAGAGAGAGAGAGTGCGAGCGACCCAACAACACGGTGTCCTACACAACACAGCTGAAGACATTGGCCTGGCAGACGACGCGCACATCTGGATTTGTCGTAACGAGACACAGGCCGAGCGCCGCGCGGGTCTGCCAGCGTCTGTCTCTGCTCACTGCAGGAGAGAGAGAGAGAGAGGGATAGAGAGAGAGAGAGGGAGAGCAAAACATATGCTGACAGGCAGCCGAATGGCGAGGTTTGATTTAGACGACAACAACAAACGAAAAACAGGGATCATTTAACCCGGAGTGCACACATGGAACCAAATGGAAATTGTCGTATTTGGATTCTATTTTGTGCACACAGTCCGAGAGGCGTTATTCGTACATTCCGAATTTAATTAGCAGCCCGGATTTCAAATGCATTGCCGTTGTATTTATTGCTACCATATTTTGCATGCATTGCGTGCACTTGAAGAAAGCTGCTTGTGCAGATAATGTGGCTCTAAAGCACGCACATGTACACACGAACACTGCCACAGAGTCATGCGCGCGCGCGCGCACGCGCGCGCACACACACACACACACACACACACACACACACACACACACACACACACACACACCCCGTATTTGCACTCCTGTTTGTCACCACCAGATATATAGGGAGGTTTGTATCTGAACTTTGCTATCTGTCTCTCTCAAAGGGAAGGTGGATTACTGCAGCACTCCTAATCCTACGGCTGCCTATAGGAGAGAGCCAGCCGTAGGGCTGGGCATCTATCATTACACGCTCCTGTTACACATTAACCGTACCCAAAATACTCCAGCAGTCACAGGCACACACAGTGGTAGAAAGTAACTAACTACATTGCTTAAGTACTGCACTTAAGCACAACCTTTTAGATCATTTTACTTAATACTGCATGGAGCATATCCAATTCCTGTGCTTTTACTTGCACTCCACCGCGTCTCAAAGATATAGAAGTATTGGACTTTTTTCTCCAGTACATTTAATTGGAAAACGTTGGTTTCTCGTTACTAGTTACTTTGTAGATTTGTATCATTATTAATTAATATTGCACAGCTTTAATTAATCCCTTCATCCTGATTCCCCGTACTGTACATTTAAGTCATTTGGAAATAGCAGATAGATAGGCTATTGTGAGCTTGTAGATCAGTCGGGACCTTACTATTTTTGGTACTTTTTTGCATTTTTATAGTGACACATTTGCACTTTTACTTGTAACAAAGTATACGTCTACATTGCACTATCCATACTTTTACTTAGGTAACGTTTTTCTCACTGCACGCACGTGCCCATGCATGTGCACGCGCGCATACAGACGTGCGCACACACAGCTGTGCACCTCACTCTGTGTGCAGTGCAACAAATCCTCTTTCACTTTTCATCGTCCTCACAGTTTGCACAATACATACAGGGGAGCAGAGAGACTCAGGTTTCACATTCAGGTTGGACCTCTCCATTGCTCCCCTGGGGCTGTAGCACTGTTGCCATGTCCACTTGTTGTAAGCGACCTTTGGCTTGCTTTTCCTTAAAGTCACTTGTAAATGTTGGTCTAGTTGCGGTTGTGGGTTGCACTTTGTTTTTAGGGTGGGAACTTGTTGCTTCTAAAGTGTAGTTGCTTACTTGGGCTTTCCCCCCCTAATGTTGATTAAACCAGTGAATCTCACACAGTGACATCTTCATGTCAAGGACCCCCACGTAAATGTATTTGTCCAAATGAGGGGCCCATAGATCTATTGGTATTGTGTTTCAGTTACCCTCATGATTTATGTCATACGATGTTTCCAAAAATATTATACATTATATTCCTTTTTTAAATAGTTCCCTTGGAGAAAATAGCGACATACAAGCTCACAATGGCTTGCATTGCGAGGTGTATGTTGTGAGCCGCAGCCGCTTCTTTTTGGGTTGTTTTCATAGATCCGGTAGCTTGTTGCTCTCACACAATCTGGCAACACTGGGGAGTAGGAGGAGAGGGAGCATTGGTCAAAAATGTGCCATTTTAATATTGCTCTTTTTCTCTGTTTTATTTTTATTTTAAGTAAAAGTATCAATGCTTGCAAAGTACAAAAACTCTGCTATGCACAAAAGTCCGGAATTCAAAATCATCTAGAGTAAAAGTACAAAAATAGGCTATTGGTAGCAAAATATAGCATAACTTAATGTGCCAAAAGTGGAAAGTAGCCTTAGAATATCTAATGCCACGTCAGCTATTGTGCAATGGCCGAAATGTGTTTAAGGCTGAAAGTGACAATGGTTGCTGTATGTTTTGTAATAATCAAAATGTACTTAAGATCAAGTAGGTCTATAGTATACAGGCGTCGGCAACCTAGGGCACGCGTGCCAACGTTGGCACGCCGGTGGTCTCGGCTGGCACGCGGCCAGACTCTGGAAGAAGTTTTTTTTTGCCTTTGGTAATAAAATAACTGCATTTCTCTTGAACGTGGATGTTATAAAATAAATTTATCTGCGCTAAGGCTTCAAACCGAAATTGCGATTTGAGACCATGCCATTAGCAAATCACAACGGCCGCGATTATTGATTAATTTAATCAATATTCAACCGGAGCGAGTCTGGTCCAGTGTTCACACTTCTGTGCTGCGCGCTGCCCAATCAGTGTGTCTGCAGTGCTTGTGTGCACGCACGCGGAGCAAAGCAAGTTGTTTTGCTCCCAAAGCAGTAAAAAGTCGCATTGGGCGGCTGTCTGGTTGCTGGTCAACGCATGCCGTTTGTGTCTGCAGAGCCCGCGGACCCCCGGTATGTCAGCCTAACCAGACAACAACCACGCTGAAATGATTGCGTTTCGGCTGTTATGTGGCTTCATACAGTTAACGTTAGCCTCTCTCTGTCAATATTGTTAGCATAGCGTTTAGCTCGTGTGTGTTGCTGCTGCTGCTGCGTGCGTGCGTGCGTGTGTGTGTCGGAGCGGAGTAGTTTGAGGGGTGACCAGATGTCCCGTTTCTGTGGGACAGTCACAGGGTGACCAGATGTCCTTCTTTGCGTGGCACAGTCTCTCAAAGACTTTTCAGTCATCCCACAAATTGACACCCTGTCCCACATTGTGACTGACAGACTACAGTGGTCAATTGTCCTAATAGTCCCCCTTCTGTTTTCTGTTGTATAGTTTTCTCACTGTCTCTTTTCATGCTAGATGTGCTTTTAAGCCTGTAAAATAACTGGAGAAATACATAGCAAACATGAATAAATAACAAAATGATGGACACTATTAAGACTATGTGGACAATATGGCATGAGACATTTTTAATACCAATAGTAATGTGTTGCTACCCTGCAATTAAATGTCCCTCTCAAGTAATACTTCTGTCCCTCAAATGAACAGTTTTCGTCAAGTCTGATTGATCAATCTATTGTGAAAGAAAAAAATATCTACCAGTCTGCCTGTTCTGATAAGAAATAAAAATGGCCTAATAACGACATATAAATGCAGTAAATGGCCATTGAATATGTGATGACTGTGAAAATGTACTATTTATTGACTATAAGCCATTTTTTTTTTTTTTTTACTGTGGCACTCAGAGTGTCAAGGAAAAAAATCATGGCACTTCATATCAAAAAGGTTGCCTACCCCTGGTCTATAGTATACAGTACTTGTGTATGTGTGTGTGTATGTGTGAGGGACTGAGAGAGGGAGGGAGTGTTGTGGAAAGCAGAGGAGAGGAGAGGGGGATGGAGTGCACAGTGAGAGAAGGAGAGAGAGAGGAGGGGGGTTGAGGGGAAAAAGGAAAGGAGATGATGGAAGGAAAGGGTCCACAACAACAGTCTGTTTCCTTGTGTGTCAGCCAGCGGCCTGCAGCCTAACCTCACTGCACCTGTTGTGCATGGTGGAGGCTCTCACTGCATGGCTCTGGGGTTAGGGGGGTTGGTGGTGGTGGGTCAGCTGAGGGGTATACAGGAATGGGAAGCGGGGTAGAGAGGGGGGAGGGGTCCGTGTGTGTGTGTGTGTGGCACCTGTATGCCGTGGCCCGGGGCCCAGCTGGGACACGCTCTGCCCGTCACGGACATGCTGCCTGCTGCAACACCCATGCATGCACGGCACGCACGTGCAGTCAGTATCAGTGCGTACACTCGCTGTGCACCCGTTGACCCCTGATGCCCGGGCGGTAACCTCCAAACCGTGTAACCGTGTACAGTATACATGTAGACATACTTTTACCTCTAATCTACTCCACTGCATATTGTACTTTTCCTGCATATATTTGTATTTGCAAATATTTTTGATTATTAAAAAAAAAAAAAAAACAATTGGAGCGTATAGATCTGTACAATGCCCCATACTTACTTTTACTTTTGCTGCTTTCTTTTTTTTTTTTTTAACTTAAAGTACTTTCAACCCAATACTGGTACTTTTTTTTTTTTTTTACTAATGTTGAATTTTAAGCTTTTGACTCAGTACAAGCATAAATGACATATAACAAGTGTAGATCGGAGATCACTCTGCATCTATGAGAAAAAATGGTTAAAATGAGGTACTTGTATCGGTATTAGCAATCGGCAAGTACTAGACATTAAGTATTGTACTCGTACTCAGTCTGAAAAAAATATGGCATCGGGACAACTCTAGTGCGTGCTGTGCATGTACTATACTGTACGTATACACACACTGTGTGTGTGTGTGTGTGTGTGTGTGTTGTGTGTGTGTGTGTGTTGTGTGTGTGTGTGTGTGTGTGTGTGTGTGTGTGTGTTGTGTGTGTGTGTGTGTGTGTGTGTGTGTGTGTGTGTGTGTGTGTGTGTGTGTGTGTGTGTGGCATGCCCGCCCCCCCACCTGCCCATGCAGTCAGATGAGCGTGTACAGCTATAGGTAATTGGGTAAGTGTGTAATGAAGTTGGTCATGGGTATCAGCGGGGGTCCAGCCGGGGTGAACGTGACCTCGGCTAAACCAGGGGCTCCGCTGGGACGCTCTCTAGATCTGCTTTATGATGTGGGAAGGGGGGGCTAATGTGCGGTCAGGGATCGTGTTCAGCTTGTCGGTTGGAGCTGAGGGCATGGCTTTGCAAATTAATTCTGCTACAGTATATATCTATGGCATTTAGTGGGTTCCTGCCAAGGCCTATACTTTAACACAGGGTTATGAGTAGGTCTTTTTAATGGAAGACGATAGTCTCCTGACGTTGTGCTACTTTATGCGTCACAAATCGCACAGTTGTTTACATATTCTTTAACCATATAGACAGTATAGTGCTTCATTGACCAGACTCCTCCAGTATAGTAGGTTCCCTCCTTGTCCTTCTGTTCCAGATCTCTTCACCTAAAGTTGCTTAGAACAACGTTTAAAGGAGAATTCCACCCCCGAAAGCGTTCTTAGATTTATTTGCAGTTGGTTGATTTCCAAAAAGTGGTCCAGTTGTTGTTTTGTGCAGAGGAAAAAACAACAAAAAACACCTACCCCACCCTAAGCTTAAAATTGGTCAAATTAACTATGCTATACAGTATATCGTCTCTCCACGACACCAATAGCGTGCGGACACTCCCCCTTTCAATTTGGGGTTAGCAGTGTTTCAGCATAAACCGGTAAGGGTGGAGTAGTGGAGATGGCCAATAAGGTGTTTTTTTCCCCCCCACAAAATAACAACTGCACCATTTTTGGGGAAATAAATCAAGTGCAAATAAAGGTCAGAAAGCCTTCTTGCCCTTCTTCTCCTTTAAGCTCACATGAGGTGCTACTTTGCCAAACGTTGACCCCAGAATAGGGACGCCTGTAGTTAAAACAACAAAAGTCTGTATCCCTATGAGACGAAGCCGCTTCGTCCAAAAATATGATTTTTTAAGTTTCCGCTGAGAACGGACTGTCCTTGCCATGTATGCAGCGTTCCCCAGGGGGATTTAGGCCGTCTCGTTCTTTAAATCTATACACACTATAGGCGCGGCGACGCACTCTGTGCCGTAAACCACAGGCAGGGGGGAGACGAGGGATCTTCTCTTCTGTCTGTGTCCGTATACATTGATTATAGAGGGACAGTGTTGCTTGTCTTCTCGGCGCGGCGATTGCCGTGTCAGAGGAATCGTGTGAGCGCACCATCATCATCGGGAGCAATAAGCGTAGCGCGGAGCTTATCCTTCATTACCAACGGCCAGGAACAGGAAATGAGCTAAGCAGTGCTTTGCCGGGGCTGTTCCAGGATACAGATCCTCCAAGGATTCAACACCAGAGTGATTAGGGAGACGTTTTATACCAACAAACCAAAACACAATTATCCCAGTTCCCAAAGGGGGGGAGGAACACTGCTGCGCACTGATAATAGCTTGCAGTTGGGTTTGATATAAGCCTGGGTCGGTTCGTTTGGTTGAGCACATTTCCGCGTGTATAATAGCCTGCGGTTCATCTCTCCGCAGTTTCCCTGTAGACACTTGAGTTGACATGCAATCGTCAGTCAACTCAACTCTTTTTTTTTGTAGTTTAGTCGGTTGTCCAAAGTTGAAAAGTATCATTTCAGCCCTGGTTTCTGGTTATTAGACATCTGTTACAACACAGTCTCGTGTTGCCAGAAGATCAGATATAGCTCTCCGCCTAACCGATACATCTGGGGGACTTCTAAAAAATGTGATATTGCTTGAGCAACGCAGAGAAACGTGCGCTAAAAGACCGACCTATACCCCTGCTGCTTTTAAAACCAATTATCTCACCGCTCCCAATATTACGAAGAGGGATTACCCCTAAAGACTTTGGATTGGTTCTGCAGCGCCAGTGCAGGTTTCTGTCTTCTAATTGCTTCAACCAAGTTTTAGCACCAACAAAGCAAGATTGTTCTCTGTTGGGAGCAAAGTGTTTAGAGGATAGAGACTGACTTTAGTGTCTCGTTGCAACACTCACAGAGAGACACATTGAAAAGTTAAGAAAAAGCCATTTTCAACATTTTACTGTCAATAACATACCTTAGAGACTATGTTGTGTGGACATGATTAAAAAGTTCTACTTCTATTACACATTACTTGGAATCAAGAGTAAAGTGTAACTTATTACATATT
>CM076980.1:37913227-38053227 GCA_039105355.1 Benthosema pterotum | reverse complement strand
ACCAACAGCATTTCATCACTGAAAAGAAAACTATCTCAGTCAGACCTTTAGCTTTATGTATGCTGCGTGCCTGTTGCAACTTCATCAACAACTGATGTTATTGTTGATGCTTAATGGCTTAATAAAAGTCCTGTAACAATTTTCTCCTGCCGCCCCAATTGGGAAATGTTACATCCGCCCCTGCCCCTGGCAACATGTCCGTCAGTCCACACGGTATAGAGCTGCCTTTGGGGACCCACGTCTGTCCTGCATGGTGTCTGTTATGGAGTCATTAAAATGTGTTGTGGCTTGGCCTTGTTTTTAAGCCGTGCATCTTCTAAGCCAGGGGTGTCAAACTCAGATGCAGAGTGGGCCAAAATTTACAACTGAACCAAGCCACGGGCCAAGTTTGAACAAACTAACCTTCTAAAGGGGAATTCCACCCATTTTCAAAATTGGGTCTGAAAGAAAAAACATTAACATGGTGAAATACATCTTGGTGATGTCATCAGATGTATTTCACCATGTTAATGATTTTTTCACACCTCCAGTTTTAGGAAATACAGAATTGGGGAACAAGGGCCAAATGAAATTACACAGCGGGCCAAATTTGGCCTGTGGGCCAGAGTTTGACACCCATGTTCTAAGCGGTAAGTGGAATAACACCCGAGTGTGGATGCAGGAGGGCCCATGCACCCCCCCCCCCCCTCTCCTCCTTCTCCCCCAGGCTTAATGCTCAGCAGCAGCACCTGTGGACCCCCCCCACCCCACCCCCTCCTCTTCCAAAAGCCTTCCCCCTCCCCCCTGTCCTTTTGGCAGAATGCCCAAACGCTCTGACTCACTCCCACTACTTGTTTGCGTGAGAGGGAGTGCCGTTCTGTCTGCAGCCAGCTTGTTTCCGTGTGTGCACCACGAGTGTGTGTGTGTGTGTGTGTGCGCGCGCACAGGCGTTTGTCTGTATTGTTGTCACATGTGCGTTTTAAGTAGCCTATAATTGCTTGCACTTAAGCATGCGGATGTATGCGTGCCCATGCAATGTACAGTAAATGTCTTTTAATTGTTGTTGCATCTTGACATCTTGAGCCTTGACCAATGTTATAGATTGACTCGTGATGTGTATTGGCTGCATGCCGTCCTGGCCCGGCGTTGCACACTGACAAATCAGTTTACAAGCTTGTGTGAACACGATACTGTGCAACTACAAGGATAAATCAGGCTTAAAGATTGCACTAGGACTAGTGTTTCTTCACCAGTCCGATCCGGAACAACACTGTTTTCTGGACACTGCTGCTACAGAGCTGATAATGAGGTTATACCTTTCCTCAGGGGCGGATCTAGGCATGGGCATGGGTGGGCAGTGCCCCCCTAAATACCCAGTCTGCCCCCCCAAACACGATGCCATGCAAAACAACCCAAGATATTTCAAATTAAAGTGCTTATATTTAAAATGATTTGAAACACTACTACTGGCAGGGCTTGACACTAACACTTGCCCACTTGCCCGGGGCAAGTAATAAAAATGGTAGGGCAAGTGAATACTGTTACCTAGTTGCCCGATCGGGCAAGTGTGCAACTTACTGCACTATAACACAACACAAGATAAATTTGTCTTGAAGGCAGTCATTGCACTCTGCCTCTGTGTCTTTCCCTGCTTTCTAGCTGTCCACAATTCCAGGCTGGATTTGGGAAACAAAACAGGCAAATTAACATACACATCAAAACGAACTAATCTTCTACATTCTCTAGTTGTGTAGACTTGGGCTAAGTAAGATGATGAATTTTAACTCTTGAGAGCGTAAAAATGAAACCAAATGGACCCGTAAGGGTCCATTTGGTTTCATCTGGTTAACCCAGCTAAGTTGGTCATCTGGTTAACCAACTTAGCTGGGAACCACCTGGAACCCTCTCAGGGATCACTGGTGGTCCCCGGACCGCCTGTTGAAAACCCCTGGTTAAAGGCACACAAGTAGGAAATAAACTTAAATGCAAAATTTACAATATATTTTTGGAGGGCAAGTGACCATGACCTGAGGGCAAGTAGAACCTGACTTGCACTTGCCCGATAGGCAAGTACCTCGGAGACCTTGGTGTCAACCCCTGTACTGCTACTAACTACAATTTTGGCACCACTAAACCAACAGCATTTCATCATTGAAAACAGAAAACTCTCTGAGTCAGACCTTTAGCTTTATGCATGCTGTGTGTCTGTTGCAACTTCAACAACAACCGATGTTATTATTGATGCTTTACTTGACTAATAAAAGTCCTGTAACCGAACATGGTATGGGTGCGGCTTCACCATTTTCTCTTGCCCCTCCAACATGTTCTCTTGCCCCCCCAAATGGGACATGTTACATCCGTAGTGTGAACATAGAATACGCACATCGACTGGGTGCTGGGCTAAAATAGACTTCAGCGGATAAGAGATGGGGCCCGCACACCACTGGTACAAAAAGACTATCTTTATTGTTAGAATGACAACGTTTCGATCGTCAAGATCTTCATCAGGTCATGGTCAACATACACATCAGTTGCTTCTTTTATAATACAAGGCTACCCTCATTGTCCAAATGGGACATGTTACATCCGCCCATGCCTTTCCTTCTTCTCTGTTATCCTGCCTCAAAGCAGACCAGAGGTAGAAAACCAACGTTCCCGGATGTCACCACTATAGGGAAAACAGGCATCAGTACACAGGAAGTGGGGATGGTGGCGAAGGAATCCCTGGCGTGGCATAGGGAAATTCATGATCTTAGTTGAAAAATGAATAATGAAGGAAGATTTTTTTCTGTACAAAAAAGTGCTAAATGTTTTTTCATGTGGCCACACTCACCAGTTCATTATGTAAGGTGATTTGTTTCGCAACAACTGACAAGAAATCACCGTTTAGAACTTTGAAGTGTGTTATCCCACTTATTACAGGTCTTAATACAGTATTTTTTTATTATTATTTCATACTGAAGGGTGGTCTCCCTGCTTTGTTTGCCGCACCTGCAACAGTGCCATTAGAGGTCTAGACTGAATGTCTCTAGTATATATGAATGTCTAAAACATTGAAACACTTTAGAGCCACACACCTGAAGTTTTGCCCACAGCTGTTGGTTTTAGGGGAGTGGTTGTAGGGTTATGATGTCACTAGTGGTGTGTTTCTGATTGGGCCTTTTGACTCAACAGCTTTCAGGAAGAAACAAAATACATATATATGCACGTGGAAGACATGTTTGAATATCATTACCACATCTGTCTATTTAGAGAAGATTAGGTAACTCCATATAGACACAAATCACGGCATTACATCTTCATATATCCATAGCCTCTCGCAGCACAACTAACTAATCTCTTCTCCAGTCCCCAACCCCTAAGGCACTTTCTCCCATCCTCCTCTCATCCTCGCCGGTGACTAATATCCCTGCACCTCTTCTTTTAGACGCATATTGGTCGTCACGCTGCTGTTACTAGCCGTGTGCTCCGATGTGATGATGATGATCTTCACATGGGCAGACAGGGGGGGCGGGCTTTAATAGCCTTGCACCTGCTCTGCAGTAAATGGCACTATGAAACAGCTGGCAGTGTAAAAAGTTTATTTCCACATCCCCATGACCAAGCCTTGCCAGGTCCCCTAGCCCCCCCCCAACCTCTCCTCCCTCCCTCCCCCTACGGCTTTTCTGTTTTTTGTCTCTCCCCCAGCCTGTGATTGGAAGCGTCCCTCGCAGCTGAGCGCCGTGCCAGTGGCGCGCGCGGCGCAGACAAACGCTCCTCTGCCATCCCTTCTTCCCGGCAACCCGCAGCTGTATGGCACTGTCCCAAAGCCTGCAAGCACATGGCTTTAATATAGAGGATCCTTGCCCCGCCATGTTTTGTTTTTGTTTTTTTCCCGCCCGTTTGTTTTTTTCCGTTCAAACACGCATATATACCCACGTACACACGCATATGTTTGTGCACCTCCTCAGCCCGCCATCCGCGCCCCGTTTTTTTCTCCCCCCTCCCCTGCGCAAAGAAACATGAACTTTTTACGACGGTCTTGTCATGAAAGTCGTGATGGATTTTCCGGCGTGCGTGCGTGCGTGCGTGCGTGCATGGGTGCGTGTGTGCATGCGCTCCTCCGCGGCATGTGGCATTGATTGCAGTATTCTGTTCGCTAAGCTGTCAGCCAACAGCGGTCCCAAGGTTAGGCCGTAATGTATCACTCGTGGCCTCCGGCCTCATCTACTGTTTCCACGGAACATCTTTTCCCCCTCCGGCCCGAGGAATTCTGCATGGTTTTCATTAACGGAAACGCTTCCAAGGAGCAATTATTCTCCCGAGCGCTTATACCCCCCCCAAATAAAAAAGCCAATTCTTAAGCTCTCATCACACAATCGCATCACAACATGTACGACCGTGAGCTTGTAGATTGGACGTTTTCGCCGCACACGACCGGTTATAAATCGCTCGACGCTCTCTAAGGTCTCGTTTTTTTTTTTTTTCCAATTGACTGGCGAAACAGACTTCATCCGTTGCCACGAAGGAGCCGCCGTATTGCGTACTGAAAGACAAGAGTTGCAACAGAAGGAGAGGCAGGCGTGCAACACCCAGAGTCCAGGGATATAGAGGAGGTGCTACAAAGAACGCGGCGGGAGAGAATTATCCTATATGGATCTGACGCCGTGTTCGCTCTTTCGCTCCCTTTTGTCCTCCCATTTGCACATTTTGATCTGGCGTCTCTCTCTGCGCTGCAGCAATTCATGAATATGCAGCTCGGCGAGCTGTTTAGAGAGAGAGAGAGAGAGAGAGGAGCTGCAGCTTTAGAGATGAAGACTTCAGATCTTTCGGAGAGAGGCCTTGATGTTGGGGGGAAAACATTGCGTTGCATCAGATTAGATGATAGACTCGATGAAATGAGAGAAAGTGGTGGGTTGGGATAGGTTGGCGGCTGCTGGTGGTGGTGATGTAGGGGGGGGGGGGGGGGGTGCGGGTGCGCGCACGTGCACGCTTTCGGGTGCTTCACACAAGCTGTGTAATCTTCAGAGCTCCGACCGTGACCATGAGTAGCTCTGCTAATCCCCAATCATGTGACCGCGGAGCCGTCGGAGAGGAACATGAATGAGCGAAAGACCAGTAATTAAAGCCACAGATCTCCTCGAATCAAACGGGTAGCCGGGAAGAGATGGCTTCGATTGAGTCACGCTGGTCGCTTTAACGCCTTGAGGCCCACAAGGACGATTATCTAGGACCCCCCCCCCCTGCCACAGCAGACCATTTTTCCCATTTCAACATGTTTGTTCGTGCAGGGATCCCTTGAAACAAAGATTTGATGCTGCAGGTGTTTCCCTGCAGACGGTCCAGAAACAAATCATGAAAACAAAACATCCGCTGGGCTCAGGAAAGGCGGTGCTAATTTGTGAGGGGGAGGGGGTTGTGTGGGGTGAGGCAGCATTTTAGCCAATCACAGCACAGCAGTCTTCAGTAAATTCATAATGAGCCAATAAAGTGTTAGTGAGGTGGAGTTAGATTCTGTTTTAAACATAACTGTTTACAAACGCAGCATTTGTACACACTAAAGTTGCCTCTATTACAATTAAACTTGTCACTTCAGATTTGGCAATTTCTGAATCTAGAGCAGATCTACAGGCGCATAGCACAAACAAAGTGATGTGCAATAAGCTTGTATACCGGCTATTGTTTTTAAACATGACACTCATATCTTGTAGCAACGAATCAGACCTGTCTGAAGTGACTGTTGCAAGAGCACCACCTGTTGGTAGCCTAAACAAACAGACGTAGGGATGCACATACGGAGGGACAGACAGCGCTGTTCCATGGTGTGGCGTTGCACCTCTCAAAACAACCAAAACGCGTATCCGTTCTCAACGGGTTAATCGAACTCCATAATTAGTCACCGCGGGGGCAATCTGAGACAAAATACCCCGAGACCGGTTTTGTTTTCCTTCCTCCCTCCCTCCCTCCCCCCCAAAAAAATGACTCCCGCAAAGATCCATCTTCATCTGGCTACAATAATTGCATATTGTTGTAGATTGTGTCTGACATGAGCAACAATTACACAGTGTGTTTGGTCCTCTGGCAGAGAGGAGGGGAGGGGGGTGAGGGGGGGGGGGGGGTTCGCACAAAATCTCTACAGGCGCTGCCAAAACGTACGCTGTCAGCTGGCCGGGTTCCAGTGAGAATACTCTGTGGAGCCAGAGACACACAGGCGCGCGCACACACACGCAGGCACACACACACACACACACACACACACACACACACACACACACACACATGAAATAACCCTCACTATATTGTATCACCTGGGTCCTGGACCTTGGCCAGTGGAAGCCCCCTACTGGGACAAGGGATTAGGGGTTTTGAAAGACCCCCCCCCCCCCCCCCCCCCCACACACACACACACACACACACACACACATACACACACACACACCCCACGGCCAAAAGCCTCTTAATGGGACTGTGAATACTATAGCTGGCACAATGGCTCTCAGCGGTGTGTACAAGTGTGTGTGTGTGTGTGTGTGTGTGTGTGCGCGCGTGCGCGCATACACATGTGAATGTGTGCTTATGTTTGTGTGTGTGTGTGTGTGTGCGTGTGCGTGTGTGCGTGTGTGTGTGTGTGTGAGAGACTGTATCTCAATCTGACGTTCCCACATTGTCTCTGGCCAACACGGATCGCTTTACCTCAGAATTAGTCTCTTGTCGGGTGGATGTGTCCAACATTGATACTTTTGATGCTTTCGAAATGCAAACCTGAAAACAAAAGTAGCACCAGATACGACCAGATATGACTTATGTTTTGATGTTTAAATATTTGTTTTTGTAGCAGCAAAGGTCGTCACGAACGGGACTCTGTCAGGCGAGAGCCTACATACTATGAGCCTGTATACTATGTGACGGCGGCCAGGTCCATTAGGCCAGCGGCTGCCCCCTCCATTGTGATCATTCATCAACTATAGGACATAACATGTACACAGAAAAACAAGCACAAAAATCAAAGCCCAGAGATAAGAGGTGTCTGTACGAGAACAATGAATGCATCCACTCAGTTAATGTAATCCCACGCAGGACAACTTTAGTTTTTTTCTTCTTCAACCAAGGTTCATGTTTTAGATTGTTATTAGAGGAAGTAAAAGATTGGCGTTAATTGTTTTACATTCCTTGCTTTCTATAGTTATAGGGATTTTAGCTATGGCCAGTTATAATCTCCTGGGGTTTATTACAACTGTAGTAGATAATAAAAAAATGCTTTAAAATATGTATTTAGGACTGTGTGCGAATGCCCTCTCTTATAGCTAAAATCCCTAGAACTACAGAAAGCAAGCAATGTAAAACAATTGACGTCCATCTTTTTCTTTTTTACTTTTACAACATGAACCGTGGTTGGGGAAACAAAATAAAAATTAAATGAAGTTGTCCTTTAAGTCTGGTCGATCCACCCGAGAACGAAACGAAGACACCACAAAGACATCGTATATACTTTTCACTTTCTCTTGCACTTTCTCCTAGGATAACAAAAACACACGGGGGGGTTTGGGGTGGTACCTGTTACACAGTAAAGTCAAGTTTCACGCCCCGCTGCTGCAGCAGCCATGTGGATACATCCAGTGTTTTTCGATAGCGGCGTCTGGGGGGCGTATAATCCCCCCACTATTTCTGCGGCATGCATTGTCCATTAATCAACTCAACACACGGAGTGTGTGCGTGCGTGTGTGTGTGCATGCGTGCGTGCGTGCGTGCGTGTGTGTGTCTGTCCCACTGCATTCAACAGCTGTTTTTGACGAATCACAAGTCTTCTAGGCATCCCCCCTTTCCCCATATCTTCATTCCCTGAACCTCTCAAGAGCCTTTGTGACCCCTGTGATGGGATGGGAGGGGGGGGGGGGGACGACGCACGTGACGAAGTCCCGGGGAAAACCTTGTCCCGCGTCATTATTATTATCCCCGCCGAGGTCTTTTTTTCCCTTTTCTTTCAGCTTGTCCTGTGTGTTTGTGTGCAACAAGAGAACTGACCACTGGTGTCCCATTGTGGCGAACACTAGGTCCCCTCATTTATAGGGATATTCATGTGACTGAGCTGCACCGCAAAGGGTACGGGGACATATGCACGCACGCACGCTCGTACGCGCACACACGCACATGCACCACATGATTAGATGAAGAGCAACCATTGTTGGCTATCACAGGGGGGCTCCTCACACACACACACACGCATGCACGCACGCATGCACGCACACACACGCACGCACACACATGCACACACACAAACACACACACACACATGCACACATACACGCGGGCCCTCCTGCATCGAACCACCACAGAGTGGCTGTTTTAATATTCTGTGGGTTTGCACGCTTCCACATGTTCCCTGTAACGACCACACAATCGCTCTGTGTTCGTGCAGAGTGACTGTAGCTTCTGTGTTTGTGTCGTCTGTGTGCGCGTGTGCGTCTGTGTGTGTGTGCTCGCGTGCTCCCAACGCAACACAAATCGCTGTTGTTGTGCCACCGCTATGCTATCTGTGGACGTGATCTGGACACTGCGTGCACAGACGGACTGATGCAGACTTTTCAGAAGTCTTGAGGAAGGACGGTTCTGCACAAAACTCTGGTGCGTTAGAACCTGAGGCCGCTCCGCGGAGCTCCTTGTCCGCAGACCTCAGGTTCCGTTCGGGGGTGTAGTCCTCAAGGAGGTCAGTCAGATATTGAGGGGCGAGAGCATGGAGGGATTTGTAGGTGAGCAGTAGGAGTTTGTAGGTGATGCGGAACTTAACCGGGAGCCAGTGGAGCCGTTTGAGGGTGGGGGTGATTTGCTGCCAGCGTTTGGTGCGGGTGAGGACTCTGGCAGCTGAGTTCTGAACATATTGCAGACGGTCAATGAATTTGTTGGGGAGGCCGAACAGGACACCATTGCAATAATCCAATGAAGTGGTTTGCTGCCATTTGCGTATTTCTGCAACAAGCAAACAAACAACGGCTCCATTCCCATTGAAATGTATAGGCAGAACCCGCCCTCATGTAGCTGTAACACTATGGTATATATATATAGTAATAGTAATAGTTAATAGTATTTACAGGTTGAATGTTCCTTTGTCTACAGGGGTGTGCGCTAGTTAGGGGTATTATAGGATTGTGTTTTGTTTGTTTAACTCAACTGCTCTGGTGGAGAGGGAAGTAACAGTGACTCCAAAAGTAGATTGCGTTAGATTGTTTGACACGGTTAGTTGATACTAAGATCCATCCCTGGCTGATCTCGTTCTTGTTTTTGATTAATTTCATTTTGTTTTTAAATCAGCTCTGCAAAATGGTGTTGTTTTTACGCACAGCAGAGTAAGAACGCATAAGGATTGGTCTGGAGAGGAGAGACATGGTGGTTATACATGTATAGCTAGAAAAAAAAAGTGTGGAGTGACCGTGTCCTAAATCCGTAGTTCTCCAGCGCGGTTAGTGATTTATCGTAGAGCTCTGGGGTCTGAACGGCGGAGCGGGGTTGGGAAGGAGCGCTTGTGTTATCCGCCGGCTACTACTAGTAGGGCGGGGCGAAGCATAGTTTTACTGAGGTTATGTTTAGGGTTAGTAACCGCATAAAGCATCGTCTAACTCTAACCCCAACCTAACCCTAAACACAACCCCAATAAAACTAGGCTATGCCTAAACCTAATCCTAACCCTAAACTTAACCTCAGTAAACCTATGCCTAAACCTAACCCTAACCATAAAGACACAACCCCAATAAAACTGTATTGTACTCGTACATAATGTTGTAAGATACAAAACATTGAAGTCTTTTACCACAACCTAAACTTAACCTCAGTAAACCTATGCCTAAACCTAACCTAACCCTAACCATAACCTCAGTAAAACTTCCTTCGCCCCGCCCTACTAGTAGTAGCCGGCGGATAAAACAAGCGCTCCTATCCAACCCCGCTCCGCCGTTCAGACCCCAGAGCTCTACGATAAATCACTAGTTCTCCAGCGCTTTTGTGCCAAAGAGCTGAGGAAGAAATGGTATGATTGCCTGCACCCTGCTTATTGGTCACAACCATTAAGCAACTAGTCCGAGGGCTGTCCCGTCATTAATCAACTATTAGACGACTAAGTCTTCTTTTGCCATGTCTTCTACCTGTGTTATGACTAATAAAATTCTCGTGGCACTCAGCATTCCACCCTAGACATAATTTGGCTCTTGGGGAAATCTAATGAACTAACCCTAATTAACTAAATAACTAACCAACCCTCCATCAGAGAATCATTCCATTAGGGTTGAGGGGGTGGTTCATGTCTGATTTAACATACAGTAGACTAGATTATTCGACTCTTCCACTAATCAAGATCGGCCCTTGTCGTGACCTGGTTGTTGGTCACGACTGGATCTTGCTGTCTCTCCATGGATGTCTGCACTTTACCTATAGTGGTCCTTGTTTGTGTTGCTATAGTTTACTTTGCAAATGGAGCAGCTACAGTATATCAACTTTAGGGCAAATTTATGGGTTGTGCACTCAGTAGAACTACCTGAATGCTATTCTCCCCATAATATCATGTTACATAAAGCATACACCACTACCTGATATAATTATCTCAGATTCCTCTTTATATCGCCTTGTCAACTGTTGAATTCCACAGCAGTTGACCCTCTGAACATGTTACGCCAGAGAGACCGCCAGTCATGCTAGCATGCAGCTAGCGCACTGCAAAGTGGCACTCGTATATCTGTGACTTTTGAGAACTACTGTTCTAATCCATTGTTCATTTTATTTGTTTTTGTATTTTTAAACCTGTTCCTACATAGCCAGAAATCTGAAATTACGCAGATGCTTTCCCGGTTTTAAAGCGACGGTGTCCTCTACGCGTTGTGTTGCCATGTGTTTGAAACGTGTACCTACGGCTCTACGCTGTTGCCCAAAATAGATTGAGAACAGTAGTAGTAGTAATGGAATCCTGTAATGGAACTCTACCACCATATTTGGAGGACGGCAGGACAATGGTGGTGTAATTAGACTCTGTTTTGTTTTCATCCAGCCCACATTGTATTGGGCATTGTGCCTGTCTTTTTTCTCTTATTTGTTCACCGAGTAGAGAAAACATACACATACACATGCATGACACACACACACACACACACACACACACACACACACACACACACACACACACACACACACACACACACACACACACACACACACACACACACACAGTGAGTGAGACACAGTTGGCAACTAACGTATGTAATGGAGTTATGTAATTAAATTACCCGAATTACAAAGACAAACATATGGTGATTAAATTAGTTAGCAATCAAAAAATATGCGATTACAAAGGATTTAATACGGTCAAATATCTTCTGACAGTAAAAAAAAAAAAAGGCAAAGTCAGAAGAATTTTTCCATGCTCTAGGGCAGGGGTTTTCAACCTTTTTCATCCCAGGGCCCACCATTTATTCACCATTTGAGCCACGGACCACCATTTGAGGACATTTTAGCCCCACAGACCTCATAACTAAAGATTTCTTTTGCTTCTGTCCATGACCATTAATCTTCTAGTTGTGTAGATTAGGACTAATTCACATGATGAATGTTTTAACTCTTGAGAGTGTAAAAATGAAACCAAATGGACCGGCCTGAGTCCATTTGGTTTCAATTTTACGTTCTCAAGAGTTAGATCTGGTTAAACAATTTAGCTGGGGACCACCTGGAACCCTCTCAAGGACCACTGGTGGTCCCCAGACCACCTGTTGAAAACCCCTGCTCTAGGACTATAGGCCATGTATGGGCAAATGTCGTTGGGCGGTCCACATGCAGGCCCCCGCCTTCACTTAATGTGGTCCATGAGTGAAAACAAATGCTGTAAAATACATAATATTGAAAAAAACATATAGCTATACTCTGTGGAACAACGCGTTAGCTGCACCCAGTCTATCAAGGTTTTAAAAGGATCCCTGCCTAATAAGACAAATATGCCTAAAAACACTATACTTGCCTTCTATAACTATGACATGCAGATAAAAACACCTTCGGGGGGCGTGGCCAGCGAGCTATGGAGTAAGCTGTGTTTTCGCGTGGCTCCGCTTCAATACTTGAAGTTTATTGTTTTAAAAGTTAATACCGTCACTTTTTCCTCAACACTCGCCTTAAATGACGAACAGAAAGACCCCGAAGAAGAGTCAGTATCGCTTTCGGGAAAGAACAAGAGAGAATTCCAGCACGGGGGACGGTTGTGTAAGTGCTGCTGCTGCTGCTAACAACACCACGCTAATGGAGGGGCTAACCACCACCGCCGCCTCCTCCTCCTCCACCGAGAATGGCGCAGCTAAAAGTCCGACCACGGCCGACTTGATGGATGCAATAACCGCTCTGCAAAAGACCGTCGACAGTAAGCTTACTTCCATTTCGTCTACAATGAACACTATGCAAGCTTCCCTGACGATGGTCACCGGAAAAGTGCGAGAAATTGAAGAAGCCGTGTCCAGGCACGATGATCAGCTTGTAGCCCAGGAAGCTATATGCAAATCACTTCAAGAAAGTTACAACGAGTTGCACAACAAACTACTACAAGCTGAATATCGATCAAGACGTCAGAACATAAGAATCGTTGGTATTCCAGAAGGAGAGGAGAGGAATAAAGCGGCTGATTTTGTGTCCTCCCTGATTCCAATGTTGCTTGGGGCTGAAAACTTCCCTGCTAAAATACGTGTTGACATCGCACACAGGGTAGGCCCTAAGTCTAATAATGGTAGCTACAATCGTGCCATTATTGCCAAAATACATTACTTAGAGGAGAAGATGCTTATCACGAAGCTTGCTGCACAAAACTCTCCTCTTAAATACAACGACCTCAGGGTCTCCATCTTCTCTGACCAACCAAAGGAGGTCTATCAGCAAAGGAAGAAGTTCCAGGATGTCCGGAGAAGATGCAAGAATGCTGGTTTGCAGTCGGGCTTCGTGGGAGCTTTGCAGACTCGTCTCCGTGTGACCATGGAGGGAGCCACAAAATACTTTGATGGTCCTGAGGCAGCCGGTCGTTTCCTGGATGGCAAGCAGGTCCCTGTGGATGCAGGTGGGGGCGAGGACGAAGAAGAGGTTGCTTGATTCATCTGCTTCTCAGTTTAGGCTGCGAAGCTAGGTATGTTGCACTACACTCACTAACTTTGTGCCTGGACACGCACAAGAGCTAAGAAGATTCTGTTATCCTGGATTTTTTCACTCCCTTTTTTATTATTATTATTTTTTGCTTATATATATGTGTATATATACTTATGTATATATATATGTATATATAGGTATATATTTTTTTATTTTATTATTATTATTTTTAAAATATTTTTATGAGCACCTGGACTTGAGGGGGCCCACCTCACTTTCTAGTTTTTGTAAGTATGTCAGACTTCTATAAAAGAAGAATGCAAGCAATATCGGGAATTATATACACTTTTTGAAGGTGATTTATTTTTTTTTTTCCTCTACTTTTTTATATTGGTGGGCTACTCTGACTGTTTGGGTCTGTTGGACACTCTGTAATACCCTTTTTTCCTTTTATTAACGCCCTTTTTTATATTTTTTAAATCATTTTTTACTGGGACTACTACAGTGTTTTCTTTTTATTTGTTGTGGGATTTGCTTATTTTGTTATTTGAACTCGTTCCAAGGTCTCTTTATGATGCATCTGAAGTGTTGATCTGTTATTTTATTTATTTTATTATTATATTATCCAGATTTGGGGATTTTATCCCCCTTCTCTAAGTGTAAAATTCACTGGATGTTTTTTCTTTTTGTAGAGTGGAGTATCCGAGCTAAATTGGCACCTTCTTTTATTGATGCTCCGCTATATTCAAAGTTAATATTTATACTACTGTTAAAAATCGTGAAGGGTTTGTTCTAAAAAACAGGATTGCAAGTTTTATGGTTAGATTGCGTAATGCTGATGGTATTATTAGTATTTTATTTTATTTTATTATTATTATTTTTTTGTTTTGTTGTTGTTGTTGCTATTGAGGATTCAAAATGGTTGATTTAACTTACTTCCACTGTTATGCTATAAGGTATTAGGTTTTTTACTGGTATATCGAAAGGGGGCGGGGTCGCAGAAGGGAACGTTCCTATGCTTTGGCTTGTAATAGGGAAGATAGAGAAGGGCTTCATTGGGGGAAGTTCCTCTACGTGGGGTGGGGGGGTGGGGGGTTCGTGTTATATGTTTTGTGTTCTATGTGGCTGGTGGTGTGTGCGTGCTCTTGGTGTGGCGAACGATGTCACTCATTCTCAACTCTATGGAAAACTATGACACATAGGGCAGCAAACAAATTGCCCAATGGGGCTTTAAGATTTGTTAGTTGGAATGTAAAAGGTTTAGGTAATCCTGTGAAACGAGCAAAAGTGCTAGCACATCTCAAATCTTTGCAACCAGACATTATTTTCTTGCAAGAAACGCATGCAAAACGCAATGTACACTCAATTCTGCGGGCTAACTGGCTGGGTCAAGCATATCATGCTAATTTTGGTTCCAAGGCTAGAGGTGTAGCAATCTTGTTTAGAAAGAATGTCCCATTTACTCATACAGCTACAATTGCAGACTCTGATGGTAGGTATTTAATACTTACCGGTCAATTGGCATCTGTGCCTGTTACTCTGGTGAATATTTATGGTCCCAATTTTGACTGTCCTGATTTCTTTCAAAAACTGTTCAATATTATACCCGATATTCATCAGGCTAATATTCTAATGGCGGGTGATGCTAACTGTGTAATGAATGCAACATTGGACAAAAGTTCACCTCTTTCATCTCAACAATCAAGGTCTGCAAACCTTTTAAATACTTTATTAAAAACCTCGAATATTGTAGATATTTGGAGATTGGTTAATCCTACTGGGAGGGAGTACTCGTATTTCAGTCCAGTACACAAGTCCTCTAGTAGGCTTGATTATTTTTTCTTGGACTCTAAACTAATCCCTGCTGTAATTAACAGTAACTATCATCCAATATTAGTGTCAGATCACAGCCCAGTCACTTTAGACTTACAGTTTAATAACTTGGACAATAGAAAGAATAAAATATGGAGGTTTGATCCGCTACTTCTCAAAGATGAAGTATTTCACAGAGAAATGGAAGGTCATATTAACTTTTTCTTATCAACAAATGACAATGGTGCAGTTAATGACTCAGTGTTGTGGGAGTCCTTTAAGGCGGTCATGAGAGGACATATAATTGCCTATTCGTCAGCCAAGCGTAAACTGCAAGAACAGTCTCTTAGAGACATTGAAGCCAATTTGTCTCAACTAGATAAGGACTACCTAACATCACCATCCCCTACACTTCTAGGTAAAATCACGAAGTTGAAATATGATTATAATACAATCCTCACAAAACGGGTTTGTTCTCAGCTACTAAATTACAGACAGAAGATTTTTGAAATAGGTGACAAACCACACAAACTATTAGCCAGACTATTAAAGAATTCACATGCCTCTCAGGCCATCCACTCAATAAGAAATAAGAATGGTGACTTGACCACTGTCCCAAAAGAAATAAATAAATGCTTTGAAGAGTTTTATAGTGACCTATACAGTTCTAAAAGTTCCTCTGATCAGACTACTATTGATGACTTTCTACAGAAATGTGACCTTCCATCCTTAGATGAGGAAGCGGTGGCAGCCTTAGACGCGGATATTACACTAGAAGAAGTAAAAACGGCTATTCAACAGTCTCCTAATAATAAGGCTCCAGGTCCTGATGGCTTCGGGGCTGAATTCTATAAAGCTTTTTCTACTTTACTGGCGCCACTAATACTTAGGATGTTGAATCATTCCAAAGAACTGGGTTCTCTACCAAAGGCACTTTATCATGGCAGGATTTCATTGTTGTTGAAGAAGGAACGCGATGCCACACTGACTGCATCATACAGACCGATTTCTTTACTACCTGTTGAAACAAAAATATTGAGTAAAATACTTGCCACTCGCCTTAAAGAGCACATAACCAAAGTTACACACGGGGACCAGACGGGCTTTATGCCGAACCGGCACATTCAGTTTAACATGAGGAGGCTCTTTAATATAATGTATAATCCAGCCCGTAAAACAGAAGACTCGGTTGTAATCTCTCTTGATGCAGAACGGGCTTTTGACCAAATTGAACATCCTTATATGATGTCTGTTTTGGCTAAATTTGGGTTTGGTGAATCCTTTATTAATTGGATAAGCATAATTTACAACGAGCCATATGCTACAGTTATCACCAATCAAAATGAATCTAAACCTTTCAAACTATTTAGGGGAACAAGACAAGGAGATCCAATTTCTCCATACATTTTCGCATTGGCACTCGAGCCCTTAGCATCAAGAATAAGAGCGAGTCCAGACATTCATCCGATTCAGCAATATGGTACCTCCCATAAATTTTCAGCATATGCTGATGACGTGGTTTTATTTATTTCAAAACCTAGGGTTTCCATACCCTCCTTACTTGATCTTATAAACATGTTCGGTTCCTTCTCTGGGTATAGGATAAACTGGTCAAAAAGTGAATTGATGCCTTTGTCACAGGTTGCAGATAGATCATTTTTAGAATCAACCCCATTTAAAATTGTTCTGGACAAATTTACTAGCTTAGGCATAATTGTCACAAGTAAATTGAATCAGCTTTTGAAATTAAACTGGGAGAAAAAAATTAAACAATTAGAGGAAAATATAGAATTTTGGAGCACCCTACCTATTTCAATGGCTGGACGCATAAATGCTATAAAAATGGTGACTTTGCCCAGATTCCTATATATCTTCCAGTCACTCCCAGTCAGCATCCCTCAATATTATTTCAAAAAGCTGGATTCTATCGTCTCGTCATTCATATGGTTTGGTAAAACGCCTAGAATAACTAGATCGCACTTATGCAAAAAAAGGTGTGAAGGAGGGTTTGGACTTCCTCAATTCAGGTTATATTATATGGCAGCCCATTTAAACTTTATTTATAGTTGGTATGACTGCTATGCCGGATGTGACTTGGAGAGTATGCCCTCATGGCTTCGGATTGAGCACTCATCGTGTGTCGGATGTTGCCTTCCTGCATTACTTAATAGCCCTACTAAGATAAAGAAAAGTAATTATGGGCATAACCCTATAATTCAAAATTCGCTGAAAATATGGTCTCAGATCGTAGCAATGACAAAAGCTCCTAAATTGCACCTGGATGCCCCTATAAGATTCAATCCAGCCTTCCAACCAGGGTTGGCTGATCCGGTTTTTATGTCATGGACTGAAAAGGGCATTATGTGTCTACGTGATGTGTACTGTAACAGAGGTCCGGGAGGAGGTTATCTTCTATCTTTTCAACAGTTGCGGGAATTCTACCAGCTCCCATCAGCACATTTCTTTCGTTATTTGCAGTTGAGACACTTTCTCAAAACACATATTCCACAGTTTGAACAAAAACCAAGACATCCAGTTTTGGACAGTTTCTATGTTATTGAGTGCTTTGGAAGAGGTGCAGTTTCTAAATTCTATGATACCCTACATACTGTGACCAGCCCATCCTCACATTTGTTTAAAGAAAATTGGCAAAGAGAACTGGGCATTGAGATTACAGATGAGGTGTGGGAAGCCTGTATTGACAATATTCACCACAGCTCTATTAATGTTAGACATGCATTAATTCAATTTAAAGTTGTTCACAGACTGCATTATTCCCCATCTAAATTAAACAAAATATTTAAAAATTCTTCTCCCTTATGTGGAAAGTGTCTGATAGAAGAAGGAACTCTGTCGCACCAATTTCTTCAATGTCATAAACTGCAAAGCTTTTGGAGCGAAATTTTTGATTTCTTAGCTAAAGCATATAAGAGAGATTTCCCTCCTACACCACTGACTGCGCTCTTTGGTGTAGTGGAACCGGGACTGGTCCAAAATAAGTACGAAATCCAGGCTATCTCACTCTCAACACTACTAGCTAGAAAACTAATTCTTCAAGCCTGGAAGTCTGAAAAACCACCTACAATAGACATGTGGCTAAGGGAGCTGGGGGGAGTGCTGCACTTGGAGAGAATTAGATTCACATTGTCAAAGAGGGAACCATTATTTCAAAAAATTTGGGCACCCATTATCGAGTTACTTGATGGACTACAGAGACTGTAATTACTATTCTACCCCTATTGTCAATTAGTTAAGATATTGTAATATCGATATGTATGTGCATATGTATTGTATATTTGGGACTTTATGTATGTATTATCATGTGTGCAAATATGTTTTGTTCACTGGGTTAAAATTGTGACGTATGTCTTGTTGTAATAATGGTGGTGTTGTTTGTCGTGTACGGAGTGCGGTATAGTCATCAGCCTGTCTTGTCTTGTCCTGTCTTGTCACGTTTTGTCTAGGTCTGTCTCGTTCTTGTCTGTCTTGTTTGTTTGTCTTTGTTATGTGTTTTTTTTTTTTTTGTTTTCTGAAATACTTGCATGAAAATCACTGTTCATTTGTGTATGAAAAATTAAAACTCTAATAAACAGATTACAAAAAAAAAAAAAAAAAACACCTTCAATACTTTATTTCTTTCATAAATAGAGAATCTTTCACTCAATAGGAGGTGCTCCTGTCGCAGGATGATGATGTCACATGAGCATGTTCATCCATATATTCCATAGAGTTAGCTCACATGTGACATCATCATCCTGTGCCAGGAGCAGTTCCTGTTGAGTGAAATAGTCTCTATTTATGAAAGAAATAAGATGCCATTGGTGTTTTCATTTGTTTATTTTAGTTATATAGGGAAAGTATAATGTTTTAAGCAATGTTTATCTTGTTAGACAGGGATCCCTTTAAGGTCCTTGCTTTGGAACCACTTTTTGGACTTTCACAGCTGAGATTGCCTGATTTGGGTGACTTGGAGAAAACCCTGGTGCACCGCAATAACACGATGTGCACATGCACATGCTCTACAGTGGGGCGTGGGGGGGGATTGATGGCTTGCCCCTTGGTCAGCTAAGTACAGTATTACAAGTACTTTGTCAAAGTACAGTAATACACATATTCTAGTATCACCACAGGACTTACAGTATAACCACTGTACTTGGTAAAGTGATCATAATCATTATATTACTACAATGAGGGTAGTTGGTAAAGGACACACACACACACACACACACACACACACACACACACACACACACACACACACACACACACACACACACACACACACACACACACACTTGGCAAGCATCCTCTGCTTTCTGGCTTCCATCCTAAACTCTGGGTTTGACGGGCGCTCATTGAGCTGTCAAGTGGTGGCATGTGATGACAGTGGCAGGCCATTAGCCCTCTGAGCTGGAGGGGACGGGTCATGTCCCTGACCCCCCCCCCCCCCCCCCCCCCCCAGGGCTGAGGTCTGAGGGGGACCAGCGAAGGGGGTGGGGTCAGGAGGGCACATCGGGGTGGAGACGTCTGACCAGCCCCGTTCTGGTGAGGGTACCGGTCACAAGGCAAACATGTTCCATTGTGATTTATGAGCTGGCAGACTTTTTTTGCCACGTGACACCAAGAACTCTGTTCTTAACACGCTTGGTGCCCCCTAGTGCAGGGGTTTTCAACCTTTTTGTCACCAGGGACCACCATTTATTCAGCATTTGAGCCACGGACCACCATTTGATGACATTTTAGGCCCAAAGACTTCAACCTAAAGAATTCTTTTGGTTTTGTTCACAATTCCAGGCTGAATTTTGCAAACAAAACAGTGTAGACTTCTTAATTAAATATTGCTAATTCAGATGATGAATATTTAACTCTTGAGAGTGTGAAAATGAAACCAAATGGACCCGCAAGGGTCCATTTGGTTTCATTATTACATTCTTAAGAGTTACATCTGGTTAACCACCTACCATCATTTGTGACTAAACTCCACCCACGTTGAGTCATCTCGGGGAAATGAACTTTCCAGTATAGGGCTATAAAACTTTTTTTCTCCGATTTTTTGTTATCTGTGAAAAATGACCTGAAGCAAGTTTATTAGTTGTTTCATGCTAAAGCATACATGAGATGAATGTTAGACCTTAAAACGCCGTGTAAACATGTTATAATTGAATTAATTTGAACTGTAATGACAATTCTGACCATTATTACCTGAGTCTTCCGGGCCGTTAGCTTAATTAGCTTAAAATGCTAACGGTTGTAATCTGATGAAGTGCCTCTAGTATGGTAAATACACGATCCCCGTCGTCATGAACAGAACGCGGCAGTCACGTCAATGTGACTTTAAATAACAGCCCCGTTGTATTCCACATGAACTACTAGTAGCCACGCTATGTTATTAAATCGGTGTGTAAAACAGTAAAACATACTCTTCTTCGGTGGTGTAAATTCAGAGTCAATTCTTCTTCTACGTCTCTCTGGGGGAATACAGCGGAAGTATGCAACTTCTTACTTCCTCATACAGAGAGAGGGTTGCCATGTTTGTTTAGGGATACGATTAGTTATCATGTATTTGATATTATGCTCATCCTTATTCTGGTGACTACTGTCTGATTGAATAAATAAGGGTAATAATAATAATAAGGGTAATAATAATAACAATAATAAGGGTAGTAATAATAATAATAATAATAATAATAATAATAACAATGCTGTATAATAAGATAAATCTATCACACTTACTGCTTCTGTTGCATTCATGCATACAAACAATGGACTTTGGGGATGCTAATCTACCTGCAAATTGGCCAATGTACTCTATGTACTCACAATCAAACTCGAGTAGGCATTTCTGCATAACACACTAATAATGATATGCATGCATAGGCCTGGTAGTAATTATAAGTATAATAATAAATACACCAACTATACGCCATTATTGGACCTTTTGGCGTTGTTGGCTTACTTCTCACAAACTTGGCAACAGCGTAACATTCTACAGGAAAGAGTTGCGACATCGAGGGGTGCTAGCTAGCTACCGAATGGGGCTAGTTTTCAGAGCCATCTAGTAGAAGAGTTGCGACATTGAGGGGGTTAGACACTGAAGCGCTCGAGCTGCTGTTCATGCAGCCCGAATAGGGACAAACTGGAGTTGGAAATGCATTGTTTTCAACGAGGGCGGCGCACATAAGATCTATTGTATGCATGTTTTCAACATGTCAACGGCATTGTAGGCATACAGTGACAATGTTAATATACAATGATGTTTATGTAATTATGTTGTAGCCTACTATTTAAAAGCAATCAAAAACAAAGCTCTTTGACGCTGGGCTGTTGCCTGAGTCGAATGCATTTCTGCCTAGTTCAGGCACAGGACTTGTCCCTATTAGTTGTCCCCATTGTCTATTCAAGTCTAGGCAGAAGAGCCGCCATTGGACTGGCCCCATGAAGTGGACGGAGTTGTCGTAACTCTGTCTATACTCTATGGCTCTGCTAGTTTTCAACGAGCCCTAGCTGTCTTTGACAGTTGGCTAATGGGGGCGTCTGTGATTGGCTCTGGCTGTGTTTTACTTCCGTATACACGGCATAAAACAGGAGCAACCAGCTGTTTGCAGTGTACGCTAATATCGACATGGACGCTGCAAACAACACGATGGACTACTGCTAGACGAGATTTTATTGCTAAAAGAATTAGCATTCTTCTCAACATGTTGAGGACGGAAGGTTTGTCTAAAACCTATCAGGCAGAGTTGAATAATGAGCTTGAGGAGGTTTTGAACTTGGACGACGGCGAGGACGGCAACCTCGCAGAGGAGGACGACTCTGATGAAGAGGCAAGTTTGGCCGGAGATATTATAGACGACGATTTTCGTATTTTTGAAAATGAGACAGACTGTAACATTGTTACTGCCGAGGAGCCGGTGTACGAGGCATTAGCCAACGAGGTTGTCCATCCGATTCAAGAAAAAGAAATGAATGCAATCCACAACTTCAAGTGTAGATGTGCAAGGCGCCGTTTAAATAAAGAAAACCAAACTCCCTCATCATGTATACACAAGTTGGATCCATTGGATGTATATGAAAGACGTCAGCAGATGTCTATGTTGACAGCAGACATGAGAGACATGGTCATTATGGGGCATTATGATGCACACATAAGGCGAACAGAGATGACGTCGGATAACAAACGAACGCCAACCAAACGGAAGACTCCATGGACCGAATACATCATCGGTGACATCAAAATCTGTAGGACAACGTATATGTTTATCCATTGGTGAGTTTATACATTGGCCATAGCTAATTTCATGATTTCATGATTATGAGTTGTATATTACTCTATTCATTCTGTGTAACTCTACATTGCAGGACCCCAGGCACATCCAGCTAGTTTGGATGGGCCATTAACATTATTGTTAATGGCCCATGTTATATTTTAATGAATCATTGTTTTCATTCTAGCTTGGCAGAGACGACTCTCACTGCTATCCATAAGCAGTTCAGAGAGTATGGATTTGTGCCACGGTCTGTGAAGAAAGCTAGACACAACAGGCGCTTCCTCCAGCCAGATGACATTAAGCGGGTCACAAACTTCATAAGAGGTATTTCAAAGTGTAATGCTTTGTGGCAGTAGTTTTCAACATTAAACTAAATACAATTAAACTAAATACAATTAAACTAGGATCGTGATGTATTAACAATAAATTCAAAATTTTGCTTATGTACAGAAAAGTCCATACACATTGTTTTTATATTTACGTGTGCATTAAATGTACTAATGCCTGCTTCAATCAACCAGGTTACGCTCATGAGAATGCTGTGGTTTTGCCAGGCCGCCAAGCAAACCAGAAAAACTTTGCTGGAGAAGTACTTCCCTCTAGTTGCACCAGGGCAGCAGTATGGCGAATGTACAAGGAGATGTCCAAGGAACACAACCCTGGTATGTTACAAAGAAAGCATGTCATGATATAAATATCTAATGTGGCTACTATGAGAGAATCAACAAATCAATTATACTACTGACTGCTCTGATTGAAAGCTATATAATCTGTCCTTTCTTTTTCAGATGACCGTGTTGTGTCTCTTAGTTCATTCAGATACATCTGGAGGACGTTTCTGCCTGACATAAAGTCTACCAAGCCTATGTCAGACTTATGTTGGCAATGTCAAAAGAACAACTATGCCGTAAGTAAATCAAGTAAAGAAGTATTTGCATTTCAAAATGTTTTTCAAAGAATGACTGTGGCAGTACTTGAGTAGTTGTGATTTGTGTTTGTGTAGTTGCTAATTACTATGCTATCTTTTTATTTTCCCTTCTGGACAGGTTTACCGAAGTAACGGTCTGACAGAGCAAGAGAAATCTGATAAACTGAAGGTACAGCTTGAGCACTTGGCCATGGCTAAAGGAGAGCGAGATTTCTACAACAGTATGCGCAGAGACTGCGAAGCAACCTGCACAAAGATGAATCTGCATCTACTCAATGGCCCTGCTGTACCTGCAAGCAAAAAGTGCAAGATGCACTATTCCTTCGACTTTGCTCAACAGGTATTGCACCATTTGAGTTAAAAAGTACCTAGTTGTTTAATAGTTGTGGAGTAAATGTACAATGCAACAATAATTTAACATGTTTCTTGCTTATCTTCCTACAGATTTTGTTTCCACATCGCCATCATCAGCCAGGAGAGATCTTTTTCAGAACTCCTCGCAGGTGTGGAATTTTTGGCATCTGTTGTGAAGGAATACCACAACAGGTCAATTACCTCGTAGATGAAGGCATGTCGTGCGGGAAAGGGAGCAATGCAGTAATCAGCTATGTACACCACTTCTTCTGCAATTATGGGGTGGGAGAGACCCACGTGGATCTACACTGTGACAACTGCTGTGGCCAGAATAAAAAACGGTTTGTCTTGTGGTATTGTGCCTGGCGCACAATTCACAATCTGCACCATCAACTGGCACTCCATTTTTTGATTGTGGGACACACGAAATTTGCTCCTGACTGCTACTTCGGTCAGTTCAAGAAGGTCTACCACAAGTCAGACGCCCACACCCTGAAGGACATCGCTGCGTTGGTGACCAACAGCTCAAAGCCCAACATCGCACAGCTGGTTGGAACAGAGGATGGGAGTGTGATCGTGGACTGCTTTGACTGGCAGCAATTCCTTGAACCTTTCTTTCGTCCCCTGGAGAAGATAAAGCAGTACCAGCATTTCCGGTGGTTTCTTTTCTTTCTTTTTTTTTTTTTTTTATAACGAGCAATGCATTTATTGACACTTCAGTATTTTATTATTTAATGCCTATAATTTTAAACCCTATAACAACCACTTGCATATTTTTTATATTTTATTTCATGCAGTTTTGATGCCACCAAGCCTGGAGTGGTGTTTGCCAAGAAACTACACAACGATGAACACGAGGTGGAGTTCCAACTTCTTCGTGACGTCAACATCCTGCCACCAAAGCATGGACTTCCCACGATAAAACCAGCAGGACTGGACAGAGCAAGGCAGACCTATCTCTACAAACACATACGCGAGTTCTGTGAAGACTACGCGAAAGACATAACGTGTCCTGAGCCACCACCAAGCCCCCCACCACGTCCAACAAAGCCAAAGACACCAGCCAGTGTCAGAGTATAGTGTTGCTTGGGGGGTGCTTGTGGGGGGGAGGGGGGGGTACTAAATACAATCAGTTTTTGGAAGTTTCATTGTTTCATTGAATTGTTTGCTGTGTAACGTTTGCTGTGATTTTATTCTACTTCCAAACCTGTGTATATATATTTTTTTTCCACCACTAACCTGTACATAATATATTGAATTACTGAATGCTTATGAACATGTACATATTTTGAATTACTGAATGCTTATGAACATGTACATATTTTGAATTACTGAATGCTTGCATCTCAATAAAGTATTCAGTCAATCACCGTCAGTCTTTTTACTTAATTGTGATGAGATATACTGTATTTCTTGCCCTTATAGCAGACTTCTGAGAATGGGGACAACAAATCGATTGGAATAGCAATTACAATTGTTTAGAATAGTGGCAACTAAAACTAACCATTATATAATTACACAAAATGACAGTGTATATGTAACAGTTTTCAGCCTTTTTCATACCAGGGCCACAGACCACTATTTGATGTTTAGTCTCTGGGACCCAAAACTAAGGATTTTAAACATATCAATATTTTGGAGAGAAAAACATGTCAAAATAACAATTCTACATTTTCTAATTGTGTTAGAAATTATTTCATTTGTTCATAATTTAACTCTTGAGTGTATAATTATAACCAAATGGACCTTACATGGTTTCAAGAGTTACAGGTCTATAAGGGTCCATTTGGTCACCAACTGTCAATCATTTATCTAGGGAAAAACCATAAAGCAATAATTAAAGTTGCCTTTAAGGCTTTTTTTTCTTAACAGTTTGGGCATGAGAATACCTCCCCCATACTGTGTGGGGCAGTATTGATTCAGGGTGTTTGTACTAACACCCTGACTCAATACTGCCCCACACAGTATGGGGGAGGTATTCTCATGCCCAAACTGTTCGAGTAGCCCCTGACTGCAGCCCGCAGATCGGGGCGGTGCTCCTCCTAGGAGGAGTGGGTGGGGTTGCGGGAGGAGTGGGTGGGGTTACTCCCTATGACACCGGTTAGTGATTTATCGTAGAGCTGTGGGGTCTGAACGGCGGAGCTGGGTTGGGAAGGAGCGCTTGTTTTATCCGCCGGCTACTACTAGTAGGGCGGGGCGAAGCATAGTTTTACTGAGGTTATGGTTAGGGTTAGTAACCGCATAAAGCATCGTCTAACTCTAACCCCAACCTAACCCTAAACACAACCCCAATAAAACTAGGCTATGCCTAAACCTAATCCTAACCCTAAACTTAACCTCAGTAAACCTATGCCTAAACCTAACCATAAAGACACAACCCCAATAAAACTAGGCTATGCCTAAACCTAATCCTAACCCTAAACTTAACCTCAGTAAACCTATGCCTAAACCTAACCTAACCCTAACCATAACCTCAGTAAAACTTCCTTCGCCCCGCCCTACTAGTAGTAGCCGGCGGATAAAACAAGCGCTCCTTCCCAACCCAGCTCCGCCGTTCAGACCCCACAGCTCTACGATAAATCACTAACCGGTGTCATAGGGAGTAACCCCACCCACTCCTCCCGCAACCCCACCCACTCCTCCTAGGAGGAGCACCGCCCCGATCTGCGGGCTGCAGTGAGGGCTACATGAACTGTTCAGCAAAGAAGAGGAAACAGCGCCCCCCTCAATGCCTCAGACCAAGAATGGTACCTTTGAAAGCCAAATTCTCAAATTCCTGTTCCTCTGCAAGACATTACTCTATAAACCATATCTCAAAAACTGGTTGGTCAAACTGCACAACCAATATGTCAAATTGTAGCTATGATTCTCTGCTTTCACATGACATGATAAAAAAAAAAGTGAATTCCCTCAAAGACTCAACCTGGGTGGTGCTGGGACACCTACCATCATTTAGCCTGGGGACCACCTGGAACCCTCTCAAGGACCACTGGTGGTCCTCAGACCACCTGTTGAAACCCCCTGCCCTAGTGGTATATCGTATTACCCTCACACACCTCACAGATTTTACTAAGTGTAATGGTGTGGAGGACATACTAGATATGAGAACCATAGTGTTGTGGCTAATCATCCAGGCTTCACTTTTGGTGAGTCGGCGGAGTTCACCGTTTAAGTAATTTATCTAATTAACTATGCGCAGGTTTGGAGCCGTGGGGAGCCGCTTGGGTTTGGGATTATGCTGGCGGAAGAAGCCCCATCTATATTACTTGTGGATCTGTGGCAAGTCACAGATCTACAAGTTCACCACATGTCACAAATGTAATGCATGGTGAGCTTGGGTATCTGCATGAAACGTCTCTCTCACAAGTCATAGTTTATGGTATTACATAACACATACTACATAATCCCAAGATGACTTATACCAGTGGTCCTTGAGAGAGTTCCAGGTGGTCCCCAGGCTAAATGATGGAGAGTTGGTTAACCAGATGTAACTCTTTGAGAGTGTAAACATGAAACCAAACTTGCGGGTCCATTTGGTTTCATTTTTACACTCAAGAGTTAAAATATTCATCATGTGAATTAACCCAAGTCTACACAACTAGAGAATGTAGAACATTAATGGTCATTTTGATTTGTATGTTTGACTGTTTTCGTTTCACAAATCCAGCCTGGAATTGTGGGCAAAAGCAAAACAAATCTTTAGTTTTGGGGTCTGTGGGGCTAAAATGTCCTCAAATGGTGGTCCGTGGCTCAAATTCTGAATAAATAAGTGGGCCCTGGTATGAAAAAGGTTAAAAACCACTGCTATGGGTGACAGCTTTGGAAGTGTTTTAACAACTTCAACTGAACGGTACTGAAGTCTTTTATTTAGCTATAGTAAACAAGTATTGCTCTTGGTGTCATCCAGACAGTTAACAATTTTTGTATCGATTTGATCTTGAAATTTAGCCCACTCTACTTCTGCACACTGTTCATCACGTCACACGTTTTAAAGGAGTATGTGACCTTCTCCTTAGGACAAGCCCCATGAAATGCCAGTTACGTTTTAAACAAGAATAGCAGAGTATATATTAAGTGTCAAAACAAATATCACATAATACGCAATGTGTGTAACAGAGACAGAGTTCCACGGTCTGCTGCGTAAATTCAGACGTATCGGATAGCAGCAGATTGGCTTGACGTGTGCGGGAATATGCACACCATATCGTATGTAAGACGATTTCTTTTGGCCATATTAGCTACTTTATGTGCTGTGGCGTTGTAATATTATACCTGTGCAAGGTTGTACTAGCGTGCCTCATGTGACAGCGGAAAATATAGTTCACGCACAATAGCACCTGACGCAAAAATTATATTACCAGTACTGTACAACATGTGCCTCTACCTGGGAGTCTCACAGGAGCGGATCTAGGCATTTGCATGGGGGGCAAAGACATTTCAAATTTAAGTGCTTATATTTAAAATGATTTGAAACACTACTACTGCTACTAACTAACTACCATTGTGGCACCACTAAACCAACAGCATTTCATCATTGAAAACGGAAAACTCTCTGAGTCAGACCTTTAGCTTTATGCATGCTGCGTGTCTGTTGCAACTTCGACAACAGCTGATGTCATTATTGATGCATCTGGGTGCGAGGGTATGGGTGCGATGAAGCCACGCCCATGCCATTTTTTCTTGCCCCCCCCAAATTGGGAAATGTTACATCCGCCCCTGGAGTCTCACGTTACACTTCCTTGTTGTGTGTATTACAGATCGCGCCGATCATCTGCCATGTCATACACCGATCACACTTTTTTTCCCGCTGAAGCTCCGGCAGACCTTTTCTTCGCGGCAGCACGTGAGTAGGTCGAGAGACACACATACACACAGCTGTGGAAAACCACAGACGCATGAGGGACGTGCACCTGTGACTGTCTGAGCGAGCGTGTACCCCCACACCACACCGCACCTCGGCATGACCTTAAGAACCACATCCCTGCGACACACGGCACACGCCCCACAAACAGGGGCGGATCTAAGCATGGGGGGTAATGCCGCCCTAAATACTTACCCAGTCTGCCCCACCAAACACGATGGCATACGAAACAACCCGAGATATTTCAAATTAAAGTGCTTATATTGAAAATGATTTGAAACACTACTGCTGCTACTGCTGCCCCCCCCCCCCCCCCTTTGGGAAATGTTACATCCGCCCTTGCCCCACAAAGCCCCATACGGGGCCATACGACAGGCGCCGACCGCGCTCAACGTCCCATTGTCTGCCGAGACTGTATATAGTGTGGTTTCTGTGCATACAGGCATCTCCTCAGGGCTGACAACTACGTATAAGTAAAATGTAACATTTTCAAAAAGAAAAAAATGAATGCTGAGCTGCAAGGGGGAAAAGAGTATGCCTGTTATTAAAGGGGAATTCCACCCATTTTCAACATTTTCCTACGTAATACAGTTGTGTGGATATGATGAAAGACTTCGCCCCATTATGTGTTTCCTAGAAATGGAGGTACAAATGGAACATGTGTCAAATGAACAGCGGTGGTGGTGGTGGTGGTGGTGGGGGGGGGGGGGGGGGGGGGGGGGGGGGGGGGGGGGGGGGGGGGGGGGGGCGTTCTTGCTTTACACGGTCGACAATCCATATAGGCATGTCACCGCCGTTCCTGTTTTTCCGGCAAAGGTTGGGGGGAGGGCACATGTCACAACACTACCTCGTTCCCTGCAAAAACAAGAGCGCACGCCGCGTTGTTGACTTCCCCTCTGTCGTTGCACCGTGAGGACCCCCCCACCCCCCCACCCCTCCGCACGCTGACATCCTGTGTCAGAGTGATAAGAAATCCCTCGATACTCCCCCCCCCCCCCCCCCCCTCGCTCGAAAAAACAAAAGAGCCGGAGGAAAGAGGTCAGGGTCTTTAGTCGCCGACCTCGCCACTCTCCTGCCTGCCAAGAAACGATATAGCCCCCCCCCCCCTTTCCCACCACCCCACCTCTCCATATGTTTCAGGTTGAGGCTAACTCAAAACAAATTTCCCCCGATCGCGCACCATCCAATCGTATGCAATTAGGAAGCGTGGAAGTCAGTGATGGATGGGCGAGGGGGGGGGGGGGGGGGGTCTCTCTGTTTTTGTGTTTTGCTTTTTTGGCCTGTAAGGGGTGAGAACATACCTGAGTGCTTGTCAAATCCACTCGATCCACATCGTCATTCAAGAGTCCTCCCCCCCTCTGACCCCTTCCGGAGCTGTTAATGACATTGTTTCTGATGGCTGTATGTTTAACCTTATAGAACACTTTACTTAATTTTTGCTTCTCCATCACCATAATAAAAAATATTCCTCATAACAATATAATGGAAGTACAGCAATACATGGCAACTTGGGGTACTCTTCTGTCATTCAGCAGATTTTTTTAAACAATATGTTTTTGAAAAAATATGTATTAATTTTATATTTTTTTATTATTGGCAGAACGATGGCTGCCATTTTTGTAATTGCAACTTTTCAGGAATACAAAAGGTTCTATTAGCTTGGTTTCAATGATGCCATCCGAGGATGGGTTTCTGAACTGTCTCTCCTGTGAGACACAGACTAAGATGAAAAGATAGTGGTATTTTATCATGTACATTACTGAGGATGTATTTATATGAAATTATGTTGTGGTGAAGTGGTCCTTTAATATTTCATCATGACTTTTCACAAAAAACTACCCGCCGCCCCCCCAAAAAAAGATTTCATGGGGAGGACCTATCTGGGGAGGGCAAAACCGGAGAAAGACGTGCAAATTATTTTAAAATAGTCCTAAAAAGAGAAAGTTGGGAACTTGGTGAAAATAAATAAATGAATAAATAAAATAAAAATCACCCTATCACTAAGCATAGGTGAAATTCGCCTGAAACCTAACTGGAGAAAAAACTAGGGGTGCGTACAGGGAAAAAAACTCCACATTCTATGAATGTCACTGAGAATTGCAAAAATTATCCGGGCGAAAATCACCCATGTTCAGTGTTGTAAACCCTCGACCGGTGCTATGTCGCTCTCTCTCGAGTGCCTTCCTCCCGAAAGAAGCAGCTGTCTCGTCACAGAGAGGCCACGTTCAAGCATTGTCCGTCACAGTTATTAGGCCGTTATATTCTACTTTATGGGCTGTAGAGTTACAAAGAGGCTCATTAACCTTCTCCTCGGAGAGAGAGAGAGGGAGAGTCACAAGTGGCCGGCCAGACCCTTAATGTGGGGCCAAGGTAACCAGAGTCTCCCTGTCGTTGTCTTACAGCCTTGACCCTGAGGCGAGACCCTTTGGAGGCGCTCTGGCACCAGGACAGCACCCGTGGTTAAGAGGAAAACATGAGAGTTTAAAAAAAAAAAAATCTTGTCGAGGGACCTTGTGGTATGAGACCTGCAGGGTGATTGTAGGTGCATGAGTTCTGGTTATATTGTGGTAACTGTGGGGAGGGGGCTGGTTCTTAGTACTGGTGTTCTGGGGATAGTGGTGGTGGTGTCAGGGGTATAGAACTAATAGACAAAGTCCTTTTTATGTTTGCTTAATTGTGCTCTGAAAATAGCTAATCTAAGGGGACTGATCTAAGATCCGAATTCCCACAGAACATAAGTCCCTTTAGTGTGAACACGCACTGGAAATTCACTGTTGTAAAGCCTGTATCCATGCTGTGACATGCTCGCAGTTATGGCGAGCGTTGGAGACAGGGTTAGTACATTCGAAAACAACGGGAGTTGGCAACAATGGGAGGTCGGAATAATGACCCCCAATCTACACGATAACAAGCTAGCTAGCTAGCTAGCTCACCACGAGCTGTGATGTGTTCAGCATGCAACTATTGCACAAAATCAGGCATTTTGGACACACCGCAACCATCAAGTCGACTTGAATTTCATGCTTTTTTAATGTAGGTACCGGTATTATGATGTTCACTGCTTCATCATGGCCCACCAAGGTACATTTTTGTCAAAAAGAAACCAATATTTGCTGTCAAAATGAACATTGATGGCCTGGTATTGGCAGTGGTGTGGTGTGGTGTGGGGAGTTTGGGTGTTGATAGTGATGGTGGGAGGGTTCCAGTGATAGCGGAGGTGATTGTGGAGGTCGACTGGGGGGTTCTATAGTGATGTTCTGAGCATAGTGTGTCGTTGGTGGGTCGGTGGCGGAGGGGTGATAAGTCTGGTGATAGTGGCAGAAGGGAGGGGGTTGCACTTTGGAGAAAAGCGATCTGCCCTCTAGTCCAAACAACAGCCTGTTGAACATTAATCCCACTTCGTGCAAAAGCAAACACTGCCATGCAGGCCGGGGCCGGGGCTCGGGCCGGGCTCTTCTGTTGTCTTGCATGTGTTTGTCCGCCCCAAGTCCCTCCGTGCACGACTGTGACTGCACAGGGCCGTAAATCACAGGGGGTTGAACCAAAGGCTGATTAATAAAAGCCAGAGCAAGTTGAGGGCAACACAAAACAGCTGTTTTTTTTTCTCCCCCTGCAGTTTCCTAAGCGATCGCTTATGAATCCTGACGAGTTGGTTTCTTTTTCTCCATGAGACGGTTATTAAAAAAACAGTTACTGTAGGTTCTCCAGCGCAGGTCTTTGCCAAGCACGCGCTCTCTCTCTCTCTCTCTCTCCAATCGAAATAAGACAGATGCTGGATCTTGAGGAGAGTTTGAACATTGGCAGAACGGCGTAATAAAGGAGCCAAACAAGGGCTTCGAACGCCCAATCTTCCCCTCACTTTCTTGTGACTTTACTCCTCCTCCTACCCCTATCTGTCTCTCTAAAGCAGTGGATTTCAACCTTTTTCATACCAGGGCCCACTATTTATTCAGCATTTTAGCCACGGACCACCTTTGATGTTGAGTTTAATCTCTCGGACCCGAAAGCAAGGATTTTCAAGTTTTTGTCTACAATTTAGGAGAGATGAGTGGCAAGACGTTGGTCCAAATAACAATTCTCCTACATTTTCTAATCGCGTATATTGTTGAAAATTAAGTAATTCAGACAAGAGTTAAATATAATTTAACTCTTGAGAGAGTAAAATTAAACCAAATGGACCCTCAACGGGTCCCTTTGGTTTAATGGTCCCCAGCTAAATAGCTGGGGACCATCTGGAATCCTCTCAGGGACCACTGGTGGTCCCCGAACACCACTGGTTGAAAACCACTGCTCTAAAGCACTGTTTATTTTTATATTTTGTTTCAAATCACAGTATACAGTATTACTTTAGACTTGTGAAAAAAAAGGTCAGTATAACTTAGCCAAAAAGTCCGGATGAATCGCAGACAAAAAGAGAGGCAGGGGAGATGAAAGGCCAAATTACATCGGAGAGATCCCTCTTTTTAGAACTTCAAAAAGAGATGTTTTTTTTGTGTGTTCACCCAGCAGTCAGCGGGGCTCCGGGGAGGCGGAGTGGAGATTTCCTGGCAGGGAATAAGGAAGGCTGGACATGCGGACACTACAACACTCCACTGACATCAAAGACACCAGATTGTCAAGAGCACCACTGTACACACACACACGCGCGCGTCTCTGTCTGTCTGTTGGTCTGTGTCTCGCAGTCTGCTCCTGGTCTGTCTGTCTGCCTGTCTGTCTGTCCGTCTGTCCAACGACATATCCCCAGACTGTCTCTCTCTCTCTCCACCCTCATCCGTACTAATATGTACCAATACCATGGTGTCACGCGTCACTCACAACATGGCCGCATAGATCTGTTTTGTTTTGTCACAGACACAGACAAGCAGACTAGGAGAAACTAACCCGCTTTCAACTTAATGGCTTCCTTATTTTTCCTCCCCAAGCATTTCTAAAGCAGAAAAAATGAAAAGGCACATCTATAAGCTTGCAATGCCTTGTCATGGCCCGTTGTGAATGGGCATTTTCTCCATTTGTCATACAATTACTATTGGGCACACTAGTTGTTAAAGGAGAAATCCATACCAAAACACATTGGGCATATCCATCTAACTTGATCCCTGTGACCTCATGTATTCTGCCCTTGATTTTGAGCCCCCCCCCTCCTCCTCCCACAGCTTGCATTGGCACAGGTTGTCTTTATTCTAATGTATGTAATTGGCTCCAAACTTTTTCTTTCTTTTTCTTTGACAAACTAGAAGATATTTGGACCTGATTATTTTATGCAGCACGTAGAACATGTTTAAAAAAAAATCTGGACGACACCTTACACTAGAAGAGTTTCGACTCGAGAGAGTGGCAGAAAGGAGGGGAGGAGAGACTACTATCAACTACCTCTGGGATTACATGTAAAGGCTGCCCCCTATTCTGAAATGTAGAATAGGGGCCATCTATGACAAAAGAAGAGTGATGTACTGTATGTTTGAGTCACAGGGATCAAGGTACCGGTAGATGGATACTCAATGAGTTTTGATATGGAATTCTCCTTTAACCACTGACAAATGGGAAGCATGCCCTAAGCTCACAATGGTTTACAATTTATGTTGCCTTTATTTTCTATTTAATGGTCTTAGAATGAAAGTCAAGAGGGGTTAAAGTATGTGCAACATCACGGTAGATCGCCACAAGAAAACCAACATGAAACAGATACCCAACCTGTCACGACTCTGCCGCTCGTCCCAGACGTGTGGTTGGGGAATGATGACTGATTCGTTCTATGGCACATCGATTGCATGCACACACCTTGAGTCCAATCTTTTAGGAGTATTCGGCTGAACGCGGGACAAACTTTCACACGAGAGAAAACCGAGGAGGGCTCTGGCAGAGAGGTCTGCAGAGCAGATTCTTGATGCTTTCACAGTGATTTCTCCCAAATGTATCCCCCCAAAGACATTTATAATATTTACTCACCATCTCTCATGTCAATCAAAGTCTTCATGATCTATCTATAAGCTTATATTGTATATACTGTATGTAGTCCAGTGTGAAACTCTGGCTTATCATCCATTATAGTCCATTTAGTGTCACATCACAGGTGAATAGAGCTTGGCTTTTTGGAATAACCTTGATTACTGACTGATATTTCCAGGACGTAGTGAACATGTTGATCCAAACACACAGCAAAGACTCGTAGGCTTGACTTAGTTCTCCCCTCTTCTTTTTTCCAGTACAGTAGGGGCTCCATTTTTGCCACACACTAAACTCCTTAACCCTACCTTCTTTCCCTTTTTTGGTATTTGGAAAAAACATTTTTGAACTAGATCAGCACTTGGTAGAGTGCAAACTTGCAATGCCATGGTCTACTTGTGTGTGAGCAGAGTGGTATAATACTTATGACATTAGTTATAAAGGTCTCTTACTTATGTCACCATTACGTCATCACCTAAACCGGCCAATCGAAACACCCCGAGGGACTGCCGACCGCCAACCACAGCACCGATCGCCTCACTTGTGCCCGCTCCGCTCACGCAAGTAAAAAGTTCAACTAGTAAATCAACATGACACGTTGTGAGCTTGTAGGTCCATTTTAACTATTCAAAAATGTTTTTCAAAATGGCAAAAAAGCACAAAGAAGTTTGGGAACGAGGGGTGACGAATATGTAGTCCTAAATCTCTGCCCAAAAATAGCTAATCTGCAAGCAGACAATTTGCATCATAACCTCTCGTGAACGTATAGATCTGCCCCTTTTCAGCGAATGTTAACCCCAGAACAGGTGTGTTGTTATATGGAGATTGCACGCACACGCACACACACATACACGTGCGCGCACACAGACACATGCTGACAAATCATATCAAATATGTTGCACAACGCAGGCCCAAAGTAGAATAATCAACTGTGAGTTTGACAACAGTAGTGTGTTGGTGTCGACCACATAATTGCAACATCCTGTACAGTGTTTGTTGGATGACATTACCCCTTCTGCACCCTTGCATATTGCTGTGTGCCTATACACACCAACAAAAGCAAAAGTGGCCTAAAAATAATCACATAACGAAAAAGATCAGCAGAGACACAACCTTGCCGGTCATTTCATTCCTGTTTTCATTGGAACCAGTAATAGGAAAAGTAAAGCATCTCCTTATAGCTTGTGTTTGATGTGGCCGGAGAACAATTGTGACACGACTGGAGAAATAATCAAACCGTCGTCACGTCAGACTGTTTGACGCTAATCAAAGCCAAATGCCGGTTCCACTTGTTCATTGTCACAGGCAGAGTGCTCTCTTCACATGCTTGTGGACAGTTACACACACCACTAACCCACAGCCACAACCTCTTTGTTGCCGTCAGTTCTTTAATTAATTAAAAAGAATGCGTTTCAGATGTTGCCGTAATTGTGTAATTGCATCACAGCTGCCTTTATTCCTAGGGACTCAGGGAGTGAGTGCACTACCTAGAAAGTGTCGAAGTAATGTGTGTAGTACTGTACTACAGTAGTGTTGTAGTCAAGACAACTTAAATCGAGACCAAGACCTAGGGGGGCCGACACCAAAACGAGAAAGAGACAATTCAATTCAATTCAAAGGAGCTTTATTGGCATGATAAAACGGACATTTACATTGCCAAAGCAAGAGTCACAAGACAATACAATAAAAACAGTTGAAAATGGGGACCGATATATACAGTTGGAGGGGGGTACAGATTTTTGTAGACAGAGTTATGCTACATTGCATTGTTTTATAAAAGGTTGTAGCACATTATAACAACATTTTTATTGCTACTTCAAGACAGATCATGCAGGATAAGAAGAAAACAAACAGATTCACTATCTGTTTAAATGTAGCAGCTCTGTTTACATGGAAAAGTCTGGATAGTACAGATCGTAGTCCTTAGGGTGGTTGAATTCCATTGGCCAATCGTCTTACGTCGCAACAGTGCACAAATCTTGCTGCTGTGTTTGCACATTGTTGTATTTCTCCCAATAGGTATGGAAGTTTTCCCTCGTTGGTCATAGTTTCGAACTCGCGTTGAGTGTGTGCGATTTGTGGGAAGTATGTGTCTCTGATGTCTTGGTATAAGGGGCAGGTGGTTAGAAAGTGTAGCTCTGTTTCGACCACATTTTGTGTGCAGTGACTGCATAGTCGTGCTTCTCTTGGGAGTGGGGTCTGTCTGTGGCGGCATTTCTCTATTGCGAGGCTGTGATCACTGAGTCTGTATCACGATACTTTGGGGGTCAAGATCGAGATGAGACTAGCACCTATGGGGTCAAGACCAAGACCTAGAGGGGTCGATGCCGAGACAGAGACCAAGACCACTGCGAGGCAAAACCAAGTCAAGAACCAGACATCACCGCTGGATGGATCCATCCATCCATGCCTAAATTCTTTCTGTAGTTGTGCACTGCTAGCGATATGCACATCATCCATCCAGCAATGCGGAATAAATGATGCGCATCCATCCAGTGGTGCTGTCTTTATGAATGGGCTCCTCAGTCCTCATAATAGACATAGAACATTTCCTTTGCATTGTCTCGTTTCGAGTGATTTCGGTGGCGAAAGAGACCTGAGACATTTTCTCCGAGATTGCGACAAGACCACGAGACAATGAAGTGCGAGACAAAAAAAGACTAACAACGAAAAAAGTTCTTAAGACGGACTTCGAGATGAGACAATGTCTCAAGAACTACAACACTATACTGTACTACATGAACATGTCCATGTTACGATCTCTGAAAAGTGGCTTGTCATAGACTTGTCATAGACTGTCAACAGACAAGTTATAGAGAAAACACGATTGAAACAAAAAACATAACTGTTCTAGATGACGTAACTAAAGCATGTTGATTTACATCATTAACGATGTAAGCAAAATTTGAAGAAAAATGTGATTTTCAAGAATGTTGTTTTAAACAGCGGATGCTACCAAAAATTAAGCAAGTATTCTCACTATGTTGCTTACTAGTGGGGTTGCCAAGGGAAACACCACTACTGTTAATCTGATGGCTGTTAACTTTTTTCTGTAAACTTTTTTCTATTTTGTAAACTTCCAGCCTTCAAGCCTGGCCCTCCACAACTATTTAATCCCTTTAGGCCAGTGGTTTTCAACCTTTTTATACAGGGTCTCAGTATTTATTCAGAATTCTAGCTATGGACCACCATTTGACATTTTAGCCCCACAGATGGCAAAACTATTTTGCTTTTGTACACAATTCCAGACTGGATTTCAGAAACAAAACAGTCAAACATACAGATCAAAATGACCATTAATATTCTACATTCTGTTGTTGTGTAAACTTCATTCTCATGATGAATAGTTTAACTCTTGAGAGTGTAAACATGAAACCAAATGGACCCACAAGGGTCCATTTGGTTGCATGAATACATGCAGACACGTTTTCAAAACCACACGCATAGGCCTACACAAAAAACAAAATTTCACTGCTTTGCAATAAATCCTTGGCACATCGCCGTGCAATGCGCGGACACACGTCTGACGGTGCCGGCTTGGTCTCGCGGTAAGCACGGGACCAGGACTATCCCACACCCATCGTAGGGAAATAAATCTTGCGTCCTGGATGATTGAAAGTGATGGTTGCTTTCTTCTCCAACTCAGAGAAGTACTTGCAAGCGATCATAACAGCAGAATAGAACAGGCGAGGAAAGGGGATGGGTCGTTGTTACAGCTAGAGGCAGTAGTAGAGCGCAGTTGCAACATTGAGGGGGCAGAAAACAGCGGCCAACTATAGTCCTATAAAAACAATTTAACGTAAAGAGTGATTTTACAGCGGTCGTGCTCCTGCAACATAGATACTATGAGGCTCACTACAAATTAACGATTTAAAGTGAAGTGGTTTAAGATTATTAAAGATGGACTGTTGCCTGAGGACTTGTCACAGATACGCTGTCCCCATGCTCCATAAAAGTCTATGTAGAGAAGGCGCCATTAGATCTTTCAATGGAAGTGAACGGAGATGTCGTAACTCTCTGGCTGTTTTGGCAGAGCCATACAGAAAGGAAGTTGCACTTCAGTTGTGTCAGGGTCTAAACCATATAGATTTGACGTCACGATAGTCTGAGCGGACCAAATGTGTACGTTTTAATTTCTTTTATATTAGCCGATGTGGATACAGTAGGAGCGCAATCAGTGCATAAAAAAACATTGCAGTAGTAGTAAGCAAGTGTGTTGTGAAGTTTGGTGGCTCGTGAGCTTGCAGATCTTTTGTGATGATCAGAAAACTGTTGTGATGTGATGTGATGTGATGTGATGTGATGTGATGTGATGTGATTAACTGAGAATTGCTAGCTATGCCCCTGGTTGGTATATCCTCCAGTGTGTGACCAATAAATCCACAAACAGCGTAACTGCGATAGCCTACTTTAGAAGCCTACTTACAGATCGCTCCCAACACAGCAGTCAGTAATGTAGGCCATCATTAGCGTGGCACAGGTGCGTGCACCGAGAAATGAAAGGGGCAGCCCTTGCCTAAACAAATTCCCAGCATGTTGTTACACAGCTCCATCTTTAGCTAAAGGGTGCCACCAATGTGTGGCAGCGCGTTGAGTTATTTTTGTCCAGATGCTCGGTTGGCTTGGTTGGTTCAGCCCCTGCCCCTCGCACTCTCTGCACGTCCCTGCAAATTCTGTCGAAGCTTTTTTTTTTCTGCGCGTCAACTGCAATGAGTTTTTTCTGTTTTACTAGTGTTCTCTTTCAGCATTGTATAACATTATATAACATAACAGGTCTGGGGTCTCCAGACCTGTTGTTATGTTATATAATGTATATCTTCTCTGTTTATCTTTCTCTCTGTTGCACACGTGTGTAACAAATGTAACGTAGTCGGAACAACCGGGACTGTGTGTATGTGTGTGTATGTGGACGCACGCGTGTTCATCGAAGAAGACGCGTCCTCTCTTCGTGTGTGTGTGTGTGTGTGTGTAACAAATTTATGCCCTCGCATGTTTATGTCCAGCATGCTTATGTCCATGCTTGTCAGTGTTATAAGACAGTTGAGAAACAGTTTTTTACACATAAAAGCAGAGTTCATAGGCAAATTTGGCGTGTATTTAATGTCGGCGGGCTGCGGTCCGAGTCGAGTCATGAAAATGGACATGATGCTGCGGGGTGGAGTCAGATTATTATAACTAGGGCCTTACCCGTTGTGAATATATGAACACCAAATGATGTACTCACTGTGTGGGTAATGTGAATCCTTCATCACGTTATGTGATGAAGGATTTGATGAAGGATTGCTTTAATGCACACGCACAGACCATATGGCCAGTCATAAAGTGTGTGTGTGTGTGTGTGTGTGTGTGTGTGTGTGTGTGTGTGTGTGTGTGTGTGTGTGTGTGTGTGTGTGTGTGTGTGTGTGTGTGTGTGTGTGTGTGTGTGTGTTTTGGTATTTGCATTGCCCCCTGTGGCCGAAAAGGGAATTGCCAATGTTAAGCGAATGGGGAAATTTAATTCACCAATAAATTCATTATTAATCAACAATTTGTTAATTTGAAAAAAGGGCTTCATCAGTCTCTTCCTAATGTTATGGTCAATGACTGTGTGAAAAATCATAGTGATCGGTGCAGCCAGTGATGAGTTATGCTCGCTTCAGACTAGAGTTCTCAAACTCTGCCCGAACCCGACCAGGACCGAACCCGAACAGGCCCGACCCGACATTTAGGGCCGGGTAGGGCCGAAAATCTATCATAATCAATAGGGCCGGGTAGGGCCTCGGGCACCATGAAAAAATAATATATATTGAATTATTTTAATATAGTAAGAATAATAGTTATTTTCTGTATTTACCTATTATGAACATGGTGTTGATTGCCATTTCAATTTTAATCTGTGGCGGATTCTCAAATTTTGCCCAAACCCAACAGTTTAGGGCCGGGTAGGGCCTAAAATCTATTCCATTTAGTAGGGCCGGGTAGGGCCTAGGACCTGAACTGTTAGGGCCGGGTAGGGCCGGGCCTTAATTTTCAGGCCCGTTGAGTTATGCTCGCTTCAGACATTCATTCATTCAGACGGACGGACAGACAGACAGACATTTCCTCGATTATAGTATGGATATGCGGGACCCGCGTGTCATGAAAAACCCTGACCCGTGCATCACTAGAGCACAACTACATAAAAGTTTACAACAGAATTCACCTCCATTATCAATGTCTCCCGGTATGGATTTCATGGGCGGCACTGGCACACCTCTTTCTCGACACCATCCATCCCAACGATATCTCACGCTCCATGATGTTTACATCGACTGCTAGAAAAAGAGGTCTCTGTGGTCTACACTATACATACTAGGACATGTATCATCTGTCAAAATGTCTCTAATTGGCTTACTCTGAAATGTTGCTACGTGTTAGCCAATCAATTACCTCTTCTGAGATGTGGTTTGGTTATCAAGTTAGAGTGAGAATCAAGTGTGAAAAACACAGACTGTCCACACATGGTGAACAGCGCAGAGCAGGCCAACACTGACAGCAATGCTCATGGCAATGCAGGGGGACTGGAGAAATCTCTCCTCATACATCAATAGTATCATCAATACTATAATTAAGGAGTTGTCTGTCTGAATGTCTGTCTGAATGTCTGAATGTCTGAAGCGAGCATAACTCATCACTGGCTGCACCGATCACTATGATTTTTCACACAGTCATTGACCATAACATTAGGAAGAGACTGAGGAAGCCCTTTTTTCAAATTAACAAATTGTTGATTAATAATGAATTTATTGGTGAATTAAATTTCCCCATTCGCTTAACATTGGCAATGCCCTTTTCGGCCACAGGGGGCAATGCAAATACCAAAACACACACACACACACACACACACACACACACACACACACACACACACACACACACACACACACACACACACACACACACACACACACACACACTTTATGACTGGCCATTGCAGTGTCTGTGCGTGTGCATTAAAGCAATCCTTCATCAAATCCTTCATCACATAATGTGATGAAGGATTCACATTACCCACACAGTGAGTACATCATTTGGTGTTCATATATTCACAACGGGTAAGGCCCTAGTAATATAAAAGTGGCAAGGCTGGTACAACTAGATCAGCATTGGTAGAGTGCAAACTTGCACGTTGCGCCTACTTGTGCGTGAACTTAGCAAATGAGCAGAGAGCAAGTAGCCTACTCTGACACCTCCAGGAGATAATAGTCAACAATACCTATCCAGATCTCTTAATTACATCACCACATAATCACCTAAACCAGCCATTCGGAATACTGAGGAACAACCGCCAGTTGCAGTCAACGGTCGATGACCGCAAACTGACTTGAGCTGCTCACGAAGTAATGACTATAAGGCTGAAAATGTTAGGAGTTACGGGAAAATGTAATCCCTCACAGTAAGTTGTTCGCATCACTGGTTTAAATAAAGTTTTAAAATGTGGGATTGACTCAGCAGTCTTAAAGGGCCTCTGACATCCTCACGATTTTAGAGCACATCACGTGGTCGAATGGAAAACGTTTTGTAGCGCGAGCGACTGCCCCGACGGTCCAATCAGCTGGCAACTGAGTGAGGCGTCCTACCTGCCTACCAGGCTACCACTACTCCTGCATGTCTGTTGCTATAGTGGTTTCAACGTTTTTTATGGCTTCATATTCCTAGCAAATCTCATTGAACAAAAAGATGTTCTAGTCGAATATTTCAGTTAGAATGCTAATGACGGTGTGGGGTTTCTATTGCCCTATCAAATATATCACACGAGTCCAGCGCTCGTGTGTGTCTCACAAAGTCCCTCCCCTCAGCTAAAAGTACAGGCCCGGGTGTAACATTTCCGAATTGGGGGGCAGCCGAAAATGGCAGTTGGTTTAGTGGTGTTTGGTGGGGCAGTCATGGCATTTAGGGGGGATTGCCCTCCCCATGCCCATGCCTATATCCAGCTCTGATGTGATCGCTCCTTCCCTCTGTCGGTACCATGAGACTAACGCCCATATTTGGACTAACATATTTGGTTGTGTCCAAGTATGGGCACAGACATTTCTGCCTAGTTAGTTATCTGGCTCTCTGCGTTCGCATTGCTTTAGCATGGGAACAGTGAACACAGGAGCCTTAAATAGACATAAATAAACATAACTACAAACATCACATTATTGACTGAGAAAGAAAACATAACACAGGTGAACTCAAGTTAGAGCAAGACAGGCAACAACAAATGGAGAAGACACTAGGAACACGACGATGCAAAAGTTCATGACCAAATTCCCCTCCGTTATCGGGACAACGTCACAGAAGTCTCGGTATGGTTTTCATGGCGGCGCTGGCGCGCCACTTCCTTGATGCCATCCAGCCCAACGATCTCACGATAAATCGGACCGCAAGGTTCCTGGGCGCCCTGCTGGAAGGGGACGTGGTTGGAATGTTGCTGTCCTACGAGGTTGGGTTCTTGGTGTGTGCTGCCGCAATGATACTGAGCATGGTGCTGATTCCAGTGGTCGGCAGCGTCCTGGCATGCTGCGGCTGTCATTGGAGATGTGAAAGAGTAGGAACGTTACAGATGGAGCAGACCTACAGGATGGAGGCCTGCAGGAGAGCTCTCTGCTTGGGCGTTGTCATCTCCACATGCATGGTGCTGCTGGGAAACACCTGCATGTTCATGAGCAACACAGCCTGGGGCGTGGACCGAATCAACGGAACCTTAAACAGCCTTCACAGCTACTTCACTGATGTACCAAAGCAATTTGACCACATGATGAATCAGAGCTACAATACTGTGGATGAGATTAACCGAATCAGTCCCATGCTAGGAATGCGAATCCAGGAAAGCTTCCAAAGAGGAGTGTTACCAGGCTTGGAATCAGCTGTTCGATCTATGAACAGCAATTTAAGTTATGTCACACATGATGACCTGAATATTTTTGGATCAATTCTGGAAGAACTAAATTTGTCAGCGAATGATTTCTGTAATCAATCTCTCTTAGCTAAAAAGTCACTTGCTGACGCCTATGAACATGCAGGTGAACAACTTAAGCCGTTGATAAAACCATGTATTAACAACATAACTCATATCCCAGATATATTTAGGTTTGAGTCTATTCACCATAATCTTAGTGTTTTCCAGTCTGCAGTAGATGCAGTAGATGCTGTGGAGTGGGACTCTCTGCTTTGCAGGGGAGAGGACTTAGTGGAGAACATTCCACAGAAGGTCATCAATGACACCAAAGATGTGGTTCAGCGTATGAGGGACGAAGTGGATGGCACAAAAACCCACATGTCCAACGTAACCAGTGACATCCTCACCTTTGTCTCAACGAATGTGACCGATGCTCTTCAGCGGCTGCAGGAAACCATCAACAGGATCACTCCAGCGCTTGAGAGAGCAGAAGTTATCTCAAGGAAAGTACATGTGGCCCTGTGCTGTTTGGTTCTTCTGGTAGTTGTGTTTAACCTCCTGGGCCTGGTTCTGGGTTCTGTGGGACGCAGAGCCACACCAAGGAACCTGGATCCTCTGGGACCGAGGCCTCAGCCAGAGGTCATAATTGGGTCTTGTGCTCACTGTGGAGGAAACTCCCTGTTGGTGAGTGCAGGGTTCATCTTCCTGTTGTCCTCGCTGCTCATGGGGGTGGTCTTAATGCTGTTTGTCTCAGGAGGGACCATGTACACTCTGGTGTGTAAACCCTGGAAGGACAGAGAGCTCTTAAAGCTAGTTGGCGCTCCACGTCTCTTTGGATTTGAATTGGGCTCAATGATGGGACTGAAGAGAAACCTCACACTCCATGATGTTTACTCAGACTGCCAGGAAAACAGGTCTCTGTGGTCTACACTCTACATGCATGATCTTATAAACCTGGAGCAGCCACTCAACATGTCTACAGACGTGATCCTGAGTAGCATTAACGTTACTTCCATTCATTTCAATAAGTTGATGAGCTATGTTCAGAGCAACATCAGTGAGCTCCATCATAAGACCGAAGATATCAACTTCTCTTCACTCACACAGAAGCTCAATGAGATACGCAGTGGTCAACTCAACAACACACTTAATGAAATCCTCAGTGTTATTGGGCCTCTCACAGGGTATCTCGATAGATTAAAACCAGCAGTTGGAAACCTGACTGAAGCTGTGAATACGTTGAATGGAATATCTGGAACTGACTCGATACAGAATCTCAGTTCAGCTGCACAAAGACTTCAAGCCAATGTGACTAAAATCAATGTGACTGTGAGCCCAGTGTTAGGAGGCGTGAGAACAGTCCAAGACTTCCTTGGCAACATCACACAGATCATTCTGGGTGAAAACAGAGAGTTTGTTGATCGTCAGCTAAGCAACGTCTTCGTCAAACACACGGAGTGGACCAACCTGACGCAGCAGCTGGCCCCCTGCGGACCGGTGGCCACTGCTATGGACTCGTTGGCAGACGTCATCTGTGGAAACGTGGTGGAGCCTCTGAACACCTTCTGGTTCAGCCTGGCCCTGTGTCTAGTCTTCTTCATCCCCAGTGTCATATTCTCTATCAAGTTGGCCCAGTACTACAGGAGAACTGAGGAACCTGAAAGGCCACTAGACGATTCAAATCATCTGTCCCGTGGCCCATAGTCTGAATTCATGGTTTGATGGTGGCACTGTGTTTTTTTGGAATGAAACCTCATCTTAACTGTTTACCAATGATAGTGGTTTAATTGAAAGTAATATTGGGATTTTCTTTCTTTCTTTCTTTCTTTCTTTCTTCATCTACTGCTCCACAGGTATCTGACAAATGGACCACTGGGTCCATTTGTCTGTGGCACCTAAGTCCATGACCACTACACTACACCAGAAATGATACTCCGTGCGGCAGTGGCTCAGAGGTAGTGACTGGATGGGAACCAGCATTTTTACCCAGTTCGATCTCGGCTCCCCCAGGTTGAAGTATCCTTGAGCCAGACTCTGAACCCCTACTTGCTCCCGATGTACAACAGGCTGGTCCCTTGCTCTTCTCTTCCCTATATCCAAGTACCTTGGATAAAGGTGCTATGGTATATAAATGCTCAATTTACCATTTTATGTGCAGGTCGGTGCCTTTGATTCTGGAAGGAATGTAGCGGCCAGCAAGCCAGATGTATGGAGGATGGAGAGATGGCAGTTTGATGCTGCTGCTTGTGTTGTGTAATATTAGGACCAAATGACTGGGTGGTAAGGCATGAATGTTCAGTAGCTGTTTCCGGCTCTGGAATTGAATGCTGTAGTGTATCGACAGTTTATATGTTGCGTTGTTTGTGGCGCTGAAGGCGCGAGTTTGTAACATGGAATGTGAATGCGGCTCTTGATTTCTCAATAATCCTACGAGTGATTGCTATTTCCTTTTGGTCGTTGTTGGTCTTTTGGTGCTTGTTGACATCATAAATAGTCTAAATATACCTAATCTTTTTTTAGGTTTTATGAGCACAATTGTACCTGAAGTTTTCATACTTGAGTAGAGTTTCTGTGGTTTGGAGGTTCTGTACCTGAAGTTTTCATACTTGAGTAGAGTTTCTGTGGTTTGGAGGTTCTGTCTCAAACAAGTTCTCTGTTTTCCTGTTGAATGTGATGTAGTTCATGGCCTACTCGTGCGTGAGTGGAACAAGCTAATACTGAAGACATTAGCTATAAAGGTAACTTGCGTCACCATTACGTCGTCACCTAAACTGGCCAATTGGAGTACCCTGTGGGACCGACCACCCAACACCACTCACCAATCGCCCGTTCTGCTCAGGCAAGTAAAAACTTGAATCTATTAGTTAAATGTACAACCCCAATTCCGTTGAAGTTGGGACGTTGTGTAAAATGTAAATAAAAACAGAATGCATTGATTTGCAAATCGTTTTCAACCTCTATCCAGTTGAATACACCACAAAGACAATATATCTAATGTTCAAACTGATAAACTTTATTGTTTTTTGAAATTATACAATCTTTTGTAAATTGATCCCTGCAACACGTACCAAAAAAGTTGGGACGGGGGCAACAAAAGACTGGGAAAGGTCATGAATGCACAAATAACGCCTGTTTGGAACATTCCACAGGTAAACAGGTTAATCTTAAACAGTTTAATATCGTGATTGGGTATAACAGGACCATCCCAGTCGTTCACAATCAAAGATGGGGCGAGGTTCACCACTTTGTGAACAATTCTGTGAGAAAATCATCCAACGGTTTAAAAACAATGTTTCTCAACATTCAATTGCAAGGAATTTGGTGATTTCATCATCTACAGACCATAATATAATCAAAACGTTCAAAGAATCTGAAGAACTTGCTATACTAAAGCGACAAGGCTGAAAACCAACACAGAATACTTGTGACCTTTGATCCCTCAGGTGGCTCTGCATTAAAAACTGACGTCATTGTGTAAAGGATATTACTGTGAGGACTCAGGAACACTCAGAAAACCATTGTCAGTGTACATAATTTGTCGCTACACCTGTGAGTGCAAGTTAAAACTCTACCATGCAAAGCAAAGCCATACATCAGAAAGGTTGGTTTGAAAAACAACCAGAAATGCCTTCTCTGGGTCCACTATCTTTAGAAATGTGGACTCATCAGACCACAGCACACTTTTCCACTTTGTGTCTAACCATTTCAAATGATATTGTACCCAGTGAAGGCATTTCTGGTTGTTTTTCTGGTTGTTTTTTCAAACCAACCTTTCTGATGTATGGCTTTGCTTTGCATGGTAGAGTTTTAACTTGCAATCGCAGGTGTAGCGACAAATTATGTAAACTGACAATGGTTTTCTGAGTGTTCCTGAGTCCTCACAGTAATATCCTTTACACAATGATGTCAGTTTTTAATGCAGAGCCACCTGAGGGATCAAAGGTCACAAGTGTTCGGTGTTGGTTTTCGGCCTTGTCGCTTTAGTATAGCAAGTTCTTCAGATTCTTTGAATGTTTTGATTATATTATGGTCTGTAGATGATGAAATCACCAAATTCCTTGCAATTGAATGTTGAGAAACATTGTTTTTAAACCGTTGGATGATTTTCTCACAGAATTGTTCACAAAGTGGTGAACCTCGCCCCATCTTTGATTGTGAACGACTGGGATGGTCCTGTTATACCCAATCACGATATTAAACTGTTTAAGATTAACCTGTTTACCTGTGGAATGTTCCAAACAGGCGTTATTTGTGCATTCATGACCTTTCCCAGTCTTTTGTTGCCCCCGTCCCAACTTTTTTGGTACGTGTTGCAGGGATCAATTTACAAAAGATTGTATAATTTCAAAAAACAATAAAGTTTATCAGTTTGAACATTAAATATATTGTCTTTGTGGTGTATTCAACTGAATAGAGGTTGAAAACGATTTGCAAATCAATGCATTCTATTTTTATTTACATTTTACACAACGTCCCAACTTCAACGGAATTGAGTTAAATGTAATGCAATGCAAGACTCGGATTGGTTGCCAGTGTTCACAGTGTGCTGTGACACAGTAATTTTCTCTCCACCGATTCTGGGTGTCTGACTGACACAGTGTCCACCTGCTCTCATTGTTCTCCCTGACCTTGTCTGTGACCTGTGGTAAAACCCGTAAAGCATGAGTTTTTACAACTGATGGTTCCCGGCCATACATTCAGCAAATCATATTTTATAAGCCAACTGGCAGCTGATTACGGCTGGGCTGTTGCGACTCACATGCCCTACATGGAATAATGCAAACTCTCTCGCTCTAACGCTTCTCACTGCCTAACACAGGAGTAATACAATATAATACGATATAATATGATATAATATATCATACAAATTCACTACTAGGTAGGAAAGAGGGGCTCTGTCACATCACACGCTCCAGTATCCTATACTCCTGCTCTGGGCAGATCCACATGTGGGCATACATTGTACGCGTGGGCGCTGATTGTTATTAATAGGTGGAGCCACAGAGAAAATTATTATCTTGGGGATCGGCTTGCTGCATTTCATTGGCCCTCCTCCTCCTCGCGCAAATCTTGGCCTGTGTATGCTTGCTCTGAACTGCTGATTCTATCTCTCTCACACACACACACACACACACACACACACACACACACACACACACACACACACACACACACACACACACACACACACATTCACAATACACAACAACACAAAAGATAAAGTACTTCAGCAGCACATTTGAATGGAAGCATCAGCCAGCACATCCACCTGCAGAAAATCACAAGCTGTGTTTTCCAGGGGGTTTGAACAGCAGTTTGCGGCTGTGCTGATGTGGTGAGTGATGAGTGAGTGTATATGTGTGTGTCGGTGTGTTTGTGCGTGTGCGCGCACGTGGAGTTCTGATAGTAGTGTGTGTGGGAATGCCCGGAGGCCTCTCTGACTCCTTCCCCCCCTCCTGGGAAAGATGCAACAGCAGAGCAGCTCCACAGCATTAGTGGACGGAGCATTTTACTACGCCAGCAGCCATTACAGGATAATTACAGCACATGCAGCGGCCTGCTCCGGGGTGGGGTGGGGGGGATCGTCCACTCCAAGGCCGCTGGAACTGCTAATCTAGGACACCCCGTTCGAGGATAGGGTTAGCGAACAAGTGTCTTTTTCTCTTTCGTTCTCTTGGGCCATTTCTCTTTCTCTGCGTATGTGTGTTTGTCAGTCCATGCAGCAGTGAGTTAGCCACACAATGCGAACTGAGAAGCGCTCTAATTTCAGGGGTATAGCAGGGCTTGGCCCATGCCTGGCCTCAGGTAACGGGAGGCTAAAGCCCATAGATCTGAGCCATGCATGCTCCTCTCGACCGGAGAGGACGGGGGCCAATTTGCTCGGAGCGAGGCGCGGGGTGGTTGGGGGTGGTGGTGGGTGGAGGGGGGGCGTTTTTTTGAGCCGGGGGGAGCAGCTGGACTTGTCAACAGATTAATGCATCAACCTGAGTGGCAGGTTCCAGGACTCCACCTCCTCCTCCTCCTCCTCCTCCTCTCGTATAGCCACACACACACACACACACACACACACACACACTCGGTGTTCTGTGAAAAGTCCTGTATCAACAAACAGCTGGAAACAGGCCCTTGCAGCAGCCCCCCCCCCCAACCACATCATTCCTCCTGGATAGCCCCTTGTCAGCCCCCTCCCCACCCCCCCACCCCCAGTCCAAGGAGAGCCAGGTGGCAGTATTGTTGTGGTCGGTGCGCTTGGGGTAAGGGGGAGGTGAGGGGATTGAGGTGGGGGAAAGGGGGGGGGGGGTGCGTATTTTTCCATTGGCACACTTTGCACGTCTCCGCGCTGCATGCAGCGCGCCTATCGGAGCCATGCGTGACACCCCCGGCCCCGCTAATGCTGCCCAGATGAGGAGGAGGAGGGGGGGGGGGGGGGGGGGGTGCAGAAAGGGGGAGCAGGGGAGGCGAAAAGAGAGAGCTCACGTGTGTGAAAGAAAGAAAGAGAGCAGTGGAGAACTTCTCGGAGTTGAGGAGGAGGAGGTTGGATCATGACTGCGCGCAAGCGAAAAACTCCAACACCCGTCCGTCCGTCCCCTTTCTGTCAGGACCGGATTTAGCCAGCCACTACTAGGGTGGGCTGGAAGAATGGCAGAGTGGGCAACTCCAGAGTTTGTATATGAAGCAGTGGTTTTCAACCTTTTTGACACCAGGGCCCACTATTTATTTGGCATTTGAGCCACGGACCACCATTTGGGAATATTTTAGCCCCACAAACCCCAAAACTAAAGGGGGGGGGCTGTCAAACATACAGATCAAAAATGACCATTAATCTTCTACATTCTGTAGTCATGTAGACTTGGGGCTAATTCACTTGATGAATATTTTAACTCTTGAGAGCGTAAAAATGAAACCAAATGCTGGTTTCATTTTCACATATTTTTTACACCTTACACCTTTAAGAGGTAGCTGGGGACTACCTTCAACTTTCACAAGGACCACTTGTGGTCCCCGGACGACTGGTTGACAACCACTGATATTACCTTTCATTGGGTGGGCAGGATGCACGTTTGGTTGGGCTCTGCCCCATCCCTGCCCCCCTCTAGATCCGGCCCTGCTTTCTTTGCAGGTGTGCTAGAAGAGAACGGGAAAAGAGACCCCCTCCACCATGCCACCACCTTGAACCACTTAAAGCCCCTTTTACTTAATACTTAGCGAAACGGACAGTTGGCTCTATACTCGGTCCTGCAGGCGTGCTCTCTCTCTCTCTCGTGTCCTGCTCTGCACCAACACCCTGGGCCAGAAATAGCAGATCTGCAAGCTCGCGTTACAGCAGCCGTTTCTGCATGGTCGAGCGTTCCCTGATCTAGGTTAGAGAGTGGGTCATTTGTGGGTTGTCGGCTAGGGGTGGGACGATTCACTTACCTCACAATATGGTATTGATAATTAGGCTCATGAATCGATTTATATTGCGATTCTTAATTATGGAGTGATTCGATTTGAAAAATCATTAACAAACACAACACAAACACAACTTGGTGATGCTGTCAAGTTGTGCTTCACCACAAATTCAATCAACTAGAGCATTTTAAAGCAATTTTAAACAATATAGATAACAAAAAGTTCAATCATGCACATCAGTGCAGCATGATAACGCCAGTCAGTCTTTCTGACATGAAACAAATAATGAATAGGCCTACATAATATTGTAATAATATTGTAATATTGTCAATATTGATATCATGGCATTAAGCAGTGCAATATATTGTTTGGCATATCGATTTGCCCGCACTTATTGTCGGGGGGCTCTGTAGAGTTTCATGTGGTAAAGCTGCAAGGATGATGATGATGAGGTGGCAGCCCGAGTTGGACGTTGGATGACTGCGCATATAGTAGCAAATATACTGCAGAGGCTCGCGCGGCTCGGTCAGCGCTTTCTGCAGAGTAGGTGTGTTTGAGTAGAGCGGAGGAATAGAACCCCCCACCCCACCCTTCACCTCTCCCTCCGTCCTGACAACTCCCACCCCCACCCAGGCCCCCTCTTTAAAGGACAATTCCACACCAAAACACATTTGGCATCCATCTACCTTGATCGCTTTTCGTCATAGATGCCCCCCTTTTCAACATTTCCCCCTTCAGGTCCCGCTCCCTTCCAACAGTTTGCAATGGTGCAGGTTGTCTTTATTCTAATGTGGGTATTTTAGTATAGCTTCAAACTTTTTTTTCCTCACATGATATTTTAATAGTATACTGATACTCACGCGTGAGTTTTACATCAGTTTGGAGCTGCTAAAATACCCACATTAAAATATAAAGACGACTTGTGGCTATGCAAACTGTATTGGGGGGGGGGGCCTCGGGGTGAAATGTAGAGCAGGGGCCATCAATGACAAAAAGGGTATGATGTATCATGTCACAAGAATCAAGCTAGATCAGGGGTTTTCAACAGGTGGTCCGGGGACCACCAGTGGTCCTTAAGAGGGTTCCAGGTGGTCCCTGCAGGCTAAATGATGGAAAGTTGGTTAACCAGATGTAACTGTTGAGAATGTAAAAATGAAACCAAATGGACTCTTACGGATCCATTTGGTTTCATTTTCACACTCTCAAGAGTTAAAATATTCATCATGTGAATTAGCACTATTTAATTAAGAAGTCTACACTGTTTTGTTTGGAAAATCCAGCCAGGAATTGTGAACAAAACCAAAATAATTATTTAGTTTTACGTCTTCGAGGCTAAAATGTCATCAAATGGTGGTCCGTGGCTCAAACGCTGAATAAATGGTGGTCCCTGGTGTCAAAAAGGTTGAAAACCGCTGAGCTAGATGGATGCCCATTGTGTTTTGGTGTGGAATTCTCCTTTAAGCTGCGGTGAGGCAGGTGACCTGGTATAATGCCGAGTCATCGCTCAGAGGCACTAAGGTCTGTTTAAAGGTTTCCAACCCACAGTGACTAGCGGGTCACTCTCTCCACCAACCTCCTCCTCTTTGATGTGTCCGTTTGTCCGTCTTCAGTGGGATTCACAGTGTGTGTGTGTGTGTGTGTGTGTGTGTGTGCGCGCGCGTGCAATCTGTTTGTGTCCAGGGCCAGCGCAACACCATGAAGGAAGAGACAAATTTGCTCAAACGAGCTCTAATTATGGCTCCCTGTAATCAGGTGTGTTAGAGCAATCATCTGCTTCCAACTGTACTACTCTCTCCGCCCCCACGGCTAACCATATCACCCACACAATAAATACTCTGTAGTTCACTGGCTGTCATGTGGGGACAATGCATGCCAGAGAGGTTCATTGATGATTGTCCATGCATGCGCTAAATGGGAATGTGTACGCCTGTGTGCGTGTGCGTGTGTGTGTGTGTGTGTGTGTGTGTGTGTGTGTGTGTGTGTGTGCGCGCGCGTAACCATGCATATGTTTGCATTCATGTTTGTGTGCAACAGTCCCAAACAGCTGCATCGGTGTGTCATTCTACGTTCTTTTTTTTATTTTTTGGCCCGGAGCGCTGTACAGAAGAAAAAAAAATAAACATCTCCCCTCATGCACCACAAAACCTTGAACTGAGAGCAGGCACACACACACACACACACACACACACACACACACGCACGCACACACGCACGTGTGTGTGTGTGCTACACACACACGTGTGTAGACGCATGTGCAAGCACGCGTGCACACACACATACTATTTATTATGAGAAATGACAATAGTAAATGGGCTCAATTTGCAGATTGACATCTATCTGCTGTGGTTTTAGTTCTACAGGCTGGCTGTGTGCATGACTTAGCAGACTGTGTTTATTCATGCACCTGGTGAGGTTGTGCAATCAGCCCTCATGATGACAGCGCTACTAGTATAGACTGTGTCTGTCTGTCTGTCTGTCTGTCTGTCTGTCTGTCTGTCTGTCTGTCTGTCTGTCTGTCTGTCTGTCTGTCTGTCTGTCTGTCTGTCTGTCTGTCTGTCTGTCTGTGTCCCTCATGATGACAGTGCAGCTCGTATTCTGCCTGTGGTGTGTGTACAGTAGTGTGATGGGAGCACATGATTTACTTAATCCATATCTAGCTGAATTACATAAGCCCTGCATTCAAATTGATTTCAGGAAAGGAAAAGCAGATCTACAAGCTCGCAATGCGACACTCTGCTGGTAGATCTATTTCTAAATTAAATTGCTGAAATATGGGCCTATAGGGCTGCCTTGGTTAGTCTGCGTTTTGAAAAAATATTACCAAAATCTAAAAAATTTCCATGTAATTGTAGTGGAGTAAAAAAAAAAAGGTTCAACATCTGCTTCTGGGATGTAGTGGCCTAGACGTAAATTGAAATTTGTAAGCCTACCTTGAAACTGTACTTAAAGTATCAGTTTGTCACTATAACAAGACTTTTTTTCATGGGTCTTTGGATGCTATGTGTTTGTATGTTCATTTCCTGATACAACGTCTCATTTCCTACATTACCCACAGTGCATTGCGTGACCAACCTACTTGAGGGAATGGAATTAGGCTACTTAGTTACTTTCCACTTCTGGTGTGCAGTATAATGTCGTGACTGACACACGCGTTTAAGGTGTAGGTAACCTGCAAAAAACTCTCAAAAGTGTTGACACATGTCCCTCAAAAATAGCCTAAGTATCCCAATGATATATTTAAAATGCCTGATGCGGCCATACACATCTCACATTTGAGGTTTATAAAAATAAAATTACTACATCTGCCACTTTGGGAAATGTAGTTCTGAATCTGTTGATGTCGCGGGTGTATGACGACAATAGGAGATCTTGTTGCAATGCTAACTCCGATGGACACGCCCTTCTCCTCGTCAGCACGGTAGCGCCCCAGCAACGCAGATGTGCTTATTGAGTATAGACAGAATCAGCGTGGAGTCTAGACTATTTATAGCGCTCAGTTCTTCGAACAACTTTTCGGTCGTCTACAACTTTTTCGGTGGGTGCAGCAATATAGGTGGGAAGGGAATTCCGATACACGTTTGGCCAGTGGAAATCTGGCATGGCCTCAAAGCCACATTTGAAAAGGATGCTGCACATTTGAAAAGGGACCTGTCCGACCTGGCATACTGAGCGTGGATGTTTTTACGCAGTGTACTCCTAGTACGCAGGCAGCAGTGTGCGTAAAACTCGGAAACAATGCTACTGCCCGGACATGAGATTGTGAAAGAGATTGTAAAAGCGAAGCTGCTGCTGATCCCCGAGAGGATCAGTATCAGTAGACGCAGCGGTGGTCTGCTGGCTCGTTCGGTTATTTACGTACGAGCATGTTTACCAAGATTACTCTCTCCTTCACAAATACTCCTCCTGTTTTTAATGTTATCGTCATGGTTCTATCCCAGCATAAAGCACAGTTGCTGCTAACGTAATGTCCATAATCCATCCACCGAGTCCCCTCGCATTCCAGCGGCAGAAAACAACTAAACGTTGGCTTGGTGCTGGTGGAGAACTCCAGTTTGTCTCCATTCAGGCAGCTCGAGCGCTCAGTTTCCGACGCAATGTCGCAAGTCTTGTACTAGATGGCTCTGAGCCACTAGTCAGCTGGAGTGAGGCACGCCCCTCGCGACTGCAGTGTGTAGAACTATTAGCCACATACGCTAGCTCTGTTTCAACATGGATATTGCAAAAACGGTCTAAGAGACTGTCTGAGTAAAAACAACGTGTGGTGGCCGTGTGGTCCCTGGTCACGATCGTTAACAGAGTGATGTATGTACTCCGTTACGAGAGTGTTTAATATGGTAATTCCCATGGCCACTCTTCTATGCAAGTCTATGCAAGTCAATGGGAACCCGATGAGATGTTCTCCTAATGACGCGCCATATGAACTCGTAACTTTCCGGCGTGATTGGCCAGTGCTTCGGGGGTTGGACCACCTTTCTTCTGATAGCCCCCAGAGCAAATACACACCAAGTATTGTTGTATTGGCAAATGTGTTTGTAATTATGACACAATTTGATTGGGAAAAGTAGTGCAAAACAGGTTACTTACACTTTAAGTTCCCTGTGGACATCATGGTCATTAGTCCTACGCAGTAATACAGCAACCCAAAACAACGGCACTTTACCATTTAATATAATAATGGGCATAAACCGTAACCCTGTAAAACTCTGCCTCGCTTCCCCTCACAATCACACACACACACACACACGCACGCACGCACGCACACACGCACACATGCACGCTTATAAACAGACATGGCAGCCTGCAGCAGCCTACCGTTTCCCCTCAGCACAATAACTGTGTGTGTGCGTGCATGCGTGCGTGTTGGATGGATGTTGTTCTTTGTTCTGAGGGCCCTGACAGTGAGTAGAGGTCCCGGGAGACGCACGCTGAGAGTTGAAAGCTCAACTCGACTCTCTGAAGTGGCATGCTTTCATGTTGCACATTGTGTTGTAGCTGGAGGAGGAGGAGGGGGAGGTGGGGGCAGGGGGGCTGGCGCTGGTGGGCAACACCGCCAGTCCAAGAAGAGACAAACTTATTTCAAACGGCGGCTCTGGTGTCGATCTCAGCGCCCTCGTCTTCTCGCAGCGAGGAGAAAAAGTTGTAACCGTTTGAAACTTCATTAAAAGTCAAGTCAGTTTCCCCCACCAAGAAAGGGGAAGAAGTTACTTTTAAATGGGAGAAACAAATAAGATACACACACGCACGCACGCACGCACACACACACAAACATACACACACACACACACACACACACACACATATATATATATATAATTCTCACTCAAAATATATGACGTTGCCAGCAGCAAGTTGTGGCTCATACTTCTCTCTCTCTCTCTCTATACCTTGTCAGAGTATAACATCTTATTAAAATGTGTATTCGTGCCCCGGGCTGCTTCCCTTCGCTGCTGAGGTCAGGAAGCATGTCAGGACATGAATCTAGCACCGCGATGGTTCCCTTGCACCACGCTCCACCATTTAATGACTCCCGTGTGTGTGCGTGTGTGCACGTGTGTGCGAGAGCGAAAGAGACAGAGAGAGAGAGAGAGAGAGAGAGAGAGAGAGAGAGAGAGAGAGAGAGAGAGAGAGAGTTTGCGTTTGCGTTGTGTGTCAATGAGTGCATGCATGCACACGTGCGCAACTGTGCATGCATGTGTGCATGCGTGTACTGAGTCACGCGCTGCGGTCGCCGCCCCTGTCATTTTAAGGCACCGCTCATAATGACTTTCAATATTAGATGCTTATTATCTTAATTGTGCTCAGACGGTGTCAGGGCTGTTCTCAGCCCCAACGCAGCGCTGAGCCAATAAAAGCTCCACCGCAGCAGCAACAGGAAGGCAGTCCGTCGGGGGGGAGAGAAACCTGAAAGTACAGAGCAAAGTACAGACCAAAAAAACCCCTGAAAATAAATGTCGAAAAGAAGTTCACACCACAATATTCCTGCATATGTCGCAAAAGCACCCCCTGCGCTTGTCGGGCGCCTTTTAGATGGTTAAAGTAAGCACGACGGACCAAAAAAAAAAAAAAAAAACGGCACACGATGTTCTACACATGCAAAACTGTCCCATCGTCAAATTGTTAGTATATCTGTCAACGGTCCAATGGATTTCGCAGGGTATTCCATCCGTCCAGGTTCACGAAAGAAGGTTTTTTTTTTTGCACACGTGGACACTGTGTGTCCCTGCCTGTGTCCTCGAATGACCCATTTGGCAACGCGTGTTATTGTCAAAGCTGTGTGTGTGTGTGTGTGTGTGTGTGTGTGTGTGTGTGTGTGTGTGTGTGTGTGTGTGTGTGTGTGTGTGTGTGTGTGTGTGTGTGTTCACGATCTTGGATTGGATTTCTCTGTCCCGTGCCAAGAGCAACAGCCTTTCCTGCGCCCCCCCCCCCCCCCCTCCCCTTTGACCCACCCCCTTGCCTGCCCCCACAGCCTGTCCCGTGCTTCACACCGTCCCTCCACCGCGTCCACTCGTACCCCGAGACCACCACCACCACCACCATCGACCTGCACACTGGCGGGTTCAAAGCCACGGATAATAAAGACAATGCAAAACTTAGAGCTTGAGTGATAACTCCGTACACAAGCCTGTTAGACGTTTTATTCTCTCTCTTCCTCTGCTTCGTTGGGAGCGGAACTAATAGTCTTGATGGTGGTTGGTTGTTTTTGTTTTGTTTTTGTTTTTTTGGGGGGAGGGTGGGTAGGAGGGCTCGGTGCCATTGTAAAATACAAGCGGCTAGTATTCCGTACAGGCCCACAGCATGTTGTGCGGCAAATGGTCGTGAGCGTGGGGTGTTTTTTTTTTTTTACCTAGTAATTTATTTTCCCCGAGTCATATGATTAAGCTCAATTTGATGCAGTTCACGGGGCAAACGGTTGGGGAGGAAGATTCCTCCTCTATATGAGATCAGTTCATGCTTGTTGCATAGCCTTTCACACAACACTGTAGAGGATCAGCAGAACTTGACTTACTTCATTTCAATGCAAACATAAAATGCGTTGGTCTGCTTATATTGTTCACGTTCGTCATTCTACTTGAGATGTATAATAGTGGGAGCCAGGGTTGGACTAGGGCATCCTTGCCTGTATTGTAACTGTATCAGTGAGTGACAAACCATCTTAGTCTTTTGCTATCATCATTCTAATGAGAGCAACAAAGGGTTGTGTAGGTGTCTGGTGGTTTGTATCATTTATGTTGTTGTGTAAAAGTGCTGGTGTTATGGCTTGTTTGTGTGTGTGCTGACGGAGCTGCACGCTGGTTGTGGTGGGCCGGTCTGGGCTCAAATTCACAAGAAAATGACCGGGATGAATTTTTGTTCTGGTCCAGCCCTGGCCGGAACACAGTCCAGGCGCTGGTCAGTTGTTGCCGTACAGTCTCTGGCCTCTAGCAGTTTTGGGATTCAGTCAGTGCCTTGCTTATTGGCATTTTGGGCAGAGTAGAGTTAGTGCTTTCAGCCCATGTGACTCCCCTAAAAGAATCATGTTTACTTTGAATATATTTACACACTCACAATGCTTTGCGTTGTAAGCTTGTACAGCATGTGCGATTTTCAAATGTATATTGCCTCCTGTATTATTTGCGACTGATGACGGAGTGTAGGCCTATAGTTTGTTCATTATGTTTGGATCAGTAATTCTCTTTTTCTTTTCTTTTCTTTCTTGGCAGCTGCAGGCTGCCTAATAAACAGGCATTGGAGATGGAAGGGTTGCCAAGAGACGAGATAGCCAATCAGAAGTCGCGGCAATGCCGAGAGACCAGATCAGCCAATCAGATAGCCGGTACAAAAAACCATCCCAAGGCTCAGAGGTAAGTTGGTAAATAAATAAATACAGTATGTATGGGAAACCCCCTGGGAGAACTACTGTACTAGTATCAGCCACTCCTCTAGTCGGGAATTCACCCTACTGTCGGTGCTGACATCATACCACTGACCTTTACTTACTGGTCTACCTGCCCACATCAAGCTCTGCCTGCAACCTCAGCATATTACGTATTTATTTTAGTTTCTTCTCTCTTTTTTTTAAAAACCTTTTCTCTTCAATTCAGCCATACTTTTCCCCATGTGTAATATCCTAGTACTCATGCTTTGGCAGGAGTACTAGGTCCTATATCTCGCTTAGAAAGCTGCTTGGATATATTCAGAGAACAACTTGGCACAATCCATGCTGGCTTAATTAGTGCTTTAATCCCACAGTGTCACCCCCCGTCAACTCTTATTTTGATGATCCAAAACGCCGCGACCGGAAACCGGATGTTGACATAATGTTGTGTGTGGATGTTGTCAGATTAGGTCTCTCAGTTAGAAGTACAGGCCAGTACAGGGCCAGTGACCACTGTATGCTCCCTGCAATGAGCCATGTTTTGACCAGAGTTGCCACCAGGGACGGGGATTTGGAGTCTAAAGCGCTTGCACAGACCAAGATGATGCTGCCCAGTTTAATGTGTAACAAAACAACAGATAGCCATCCAAAGGCCATTTCAGGGGTTTTCAACCTTTTTGACTCCAGGGACCACCATTTATTCATCATCTGAGCCACGGACCACCATTTGATTACATTTTCACATCAAAGAATTCTTTTGGTTTTGTCTACAATTCCAGGCTGTATTTTGCCAACAAAACAGTGTAACCTTCTTAATTTAGTGGTGCTAATTCAGATGATGAATATTTTAACTCTTGAGAGTGTAAAAATGAAACCAAATGGACCCGCAAGGGTCCATTTGGTTTCATTTTTACAATCTCAAGAGCTACATCTGGTTAACCAACTTTCCATCATCACCTGGAACCCTCTCAAGGACCACTGGTGGTCCACCTGTTGAAACCCCCCCCGGCCATTTGACTAGATCACATAAAAAACAATTTATATAACTGGATTAACATCCTTACCTGTTATTGGATCTTGCTGAGATAAATTAACACACATAGCTTATGTTTATTGGCCATCTATGTGAGTAATATGTCAATACAGTATAGAGCAATTGGATTCCATTTGTTACAAAAACATTCCTGGCTGTAATGAAAGAGCTGTACACTGTAGAGTGGGCCGAGCTGCTTATCTATAAACAACATATAGAGGAAATGAAAGGCTAAAATGTTGCACTATCCGCATGTGAAACCGCTAGTTCACTCTCTGTGGTGAGGTGTCGACGTGTGACGCTTGTATATCACATCATATCACACACACACACACACACACACACACACACACACACACACACACACACACACACACACACACCCACACACACACACCCGTTATGTCAAGCAACACTGGCAGCCTCTAATGATATCTTGAATCAACATCAAGACCTATTTCCCCCCTTGCCTTGTTGCCTAAATGTTCTAAATGTTTCTGTCATTTTATCGACTTACACGCGGTTTCCCGCTGCATATGTGCCTATCTCACGAAAGGTGCTGTAATATAAATAAAGTTCACCGTTAAGCGCTCGCATCAGATCCTCCAAGGAAAGGCGGGGTGGCTGTGTTTTTATACAGCCTACAGATCCCTTCACACCTGCTCATTAAAACCGAGGCAAGGCGTGGAAGCGTCGAATTAAGAGACGGACGACACTTCTAGTGCGAGGTCGAGGCATTCCGGCCCGCCAGGCCCCTTCCAAACCAGCAAAAGCTTTGGCTCTCCTCCTCTTTATAGGAGAGTGGAAAGGCCAGATTTATACTTAGACGTAGTAGGAGGACATAAATTAACACGGCACGTCCACCCGTAACCTTCATTAGGGCGCCTTAATGAAAAACTAATGAGAATCTCATGACGGGGTCAGCGGTGGCGCCAGCGTTAGATAATGTCCCCCTTTGATACGCGTGATTATTTCCAGAGGTCTGGCTAACATTAACATTGTGCAAGTGTTCGCTCTTGAATCATCCTCTGTGTGACTGATTGAATTAGAACACGCATAAAGCAAAAAAAAAAAAAAAGAAAGAAAAGTTCGGGCCTTTATATATTATTACTTTATTCTGAATTAAAGGGCCCAAAATGACACCCTGAGAAAAAAAGATTAGTGTTGCTTTGAGAGGCTAAAATTACATCTGCGATCGATATAAAGTTTCATTATGTCCTCTTTTAATGTGGAGTGAGGCGATTTGCAGCTGTAACACCTGCGACTACGACTTCAGCCAAGAGGGAATCAAACCATTATTATTGGCCATGGAGGTTGCCATGTTGGACGTATGAGCTTCAGGCAGTGCTCTCTCTCTCTTTATTCTCTGTCTCTGATTGGGTTACAGAGTATAAGAGGGACAGTTGTCAAAATAAATAGAGGAACAAAAAAAGGACGTGAATTATATTTGATTTCATTTGAAGTAGTAAATAGGTAGATCCTACGATGCATAAATCTGCTTCGCATGCCGTAAAAAAACGGAGCCGGAACAATAAACCGACTGTTATTGGAGAGCTGGGAATCTCACAGAATCACTCTTAATTTCTAATTTGATCTAGCCGGCCGTAATGCGTGAGATATGGGTCGGGTTTTATAGAACGGCCGAATAAGGGTCTCTGGCGTATTTTATGAGCGGCACAATGTGGAGAGGCCTGTTACATGCCAGATAAACAGGCTCTTTATGTGGATGGTCTTTTTTAAAGGCCTGCAGAGTGGACTTTGCGTTTTCTTAGGCATTGTACCTAATACTTTAACTGCTGCTAGTTGCCGTCCCTGCACCGAACTCAAAAAGGTAATAGAGGCAACCTTTTAGCCAAAAATCAAAATAGCTACAGTATATATTTTTTGGCCTTTCCCCCTCTATGTTGCTTCTATTTTGATGCTGCAGCTGTTTCCCTGCAGACAGACACTTGCTTCGTCCTGCAGATGGTCCAGGACTTTGCTGTTGTCAAAAAATCACAACAACAAAACATTCGTTGGGCTCAGGGGTGAGGCAGCGTTTTAGCCAATCACAGCACAGCTGTCTCCAGCAGATTCATAATGAGCCAATAGAGTGGAGGTGAGGTGGAGTTAGATTCTGTTTTTAAACAAATCTGTTTACAAACACAGTGTTTGTACACACTAAAGTTGCCTCTGTTAGCTTTAGTTGGTTCCATTCTTTTGATCCGAACATATCATTTGCTGATCGTTGTTAGTTGCATGTCATTTGGGACAAAATGGGTGCGGCCATTTTGGAAGAAAAATAATTGCCTGCACCCATTCTATCCCATGCATTTGAATGGCATTATCTCAGATTCTACCCCCTCAATGTTTTTCCAATAGGAGACAAAACGGTACATCCGGCAATTGTGGAGGATTCGAGGGCAGAATGGTCAAGACACCTTGAAACATCATGAAATGAGCTATTCTGCACAATGAATACTGCTTAAAAAAGTAGTATTGTAGAAGTAGTGATACTTCTACTTCCAAAAAGTTCAAAACATGTGAGTTCTATTCCCACCCCTGCCAGATAACAGGCTGTTAGTGTCTGAAAGTGTTTCTCCAGCCATGGAGAGAGGAGACCTTAGGATGGGGGAGGTGAGGGCAGCCAGGAGATATTAGTTGACTGGACTGGACTGGACAGGACAGGGGTCTGGAGCCTGCAGGCTTTACCCCAGCTGTTCACACACAACACACTCAGCCCCAGGAAGAACTCGCCTGCATGGGCAGTAAAATGAAGGGTCAGGTGTGCAGGCAACAAGCTGGCACCGTGACCTGTTTGTGTGTACTCTGTGTGTGAGGGTGTGTGTGCCGTGTCGTGTTTGCGTGCACGGCTGCACGTGCATGTGTCTGTGTCTGTGCGTGTCGGTCCACAATTAGGACTTGAGAGCTTGTCTTTGTGAGCATAATTCTTGCGGGTTATGTTTAGTTGCTGTCATACTCTAGTTGAGGTCGGCTTTATGGTTGTAAGAGCTTGCGGTTGTGGCTATATGACAAATGAAATTGTAAACGTTGCATTTGTAAAACCAAAACCAATAGTCATGCTCTAAGAAACATCACTGTCCTCGCCAGGGCCGGATATAGAGGGGGGCAGGGGTGGGCAGAGCCCACCCAAATGTGCATCCTGCCCACCCAATGAAAGGTAATATCAGTTGTTTTCATCAGTGGTCCGGGCACCACCAGTGGTTGAGAGAGTTCCAGGTGGTCCCCAGCTAAATGGTGGAAAGTTTGTTAACCAGAAGTAACTCTTTGAGGGCGTAAAAAATGGTCATTTTGATCTGTTTTGTTCAAAATGACTGTTTTGTTTCCCAAATCCAGCCCGGTATTGTGTACAAAAGCAAAATAAAGTTTTGGGGTCTGTGGGGCTAAAATGTCCTCAAATGGTGGTCCGTGGCTCAAATGCGGAATACATAGTGGGCCCTGGTGTCAAAAAGATTGAAAACCACTGCTTCATAAGATAAACTTTGGAGTTGCCCACCCTGCCATTCTTCCTGCCCACCCTAGTAGGGCTGGCTAAATCCGGCCCTGGTCCTCGCAAGTGTGGTAGTAGACGGGTGTTTCTGTGCGTGTATGACAGAGAGAGAGAGAACGAAAACAAATTGGACTTTTAGTATCAACTGTTTACACTGCAGAAGCACTAACTAAGCCGATATGTTCTTTGTTCAGTTCCCCCTCGCTGTGCAAACTGTCTGCGCAAACAGCACTCCAGACGTGTTGCAGAATGACACGTATTAATGAGCGCTGAGTCATGGAGGCAGTCTGTCACGCTGTTCTCCTTTTTTACAACCCGAGAGATGACCACAAGCCATGGCACACACAAACCACACGGCACACACATACACACACACACGCACTGTATCTCAAAAGGTAAAAAAAAAGTGCATGATCAGTGGTAGAAAAACTACACACGTGTTTTACTTAAAGTAAAAGTGTAGAAATACTACTGTTACTCGTAAAAGTCCAAAGAGTACTTGAGTGATAGTTTCGTATCAGTATTGGCTTCAAAATGGTAACACAAATTAGTAAGCATTCATTGCGCAAGATGTCCCAAATCTTTTCCAAATGCCAGATGTACAAGATCACAGTGTGTCGATGGCACATTATTTGTGAGTTTGTAGATTTGGTATTCCGTAATTTATACTGTATATAGGGTTGAAGTGGTTCATGTTTTGTAATAACAGTGATCTACAAAGTAACTACAGTAGCAGGTACAGTTTGTTGTCAAACAAATGTAATGGAGTAAAAGTACAACACTTGGGTCCTCGATGTAGAGTACAACCCTAACTCTAAACCTCAGGTACAAGTACAAATATGTCACAATTGTACTTAAAGTGGACACCACTCATTCAGCATTTTACTATTTTAGAATTACGATTTTAAGTCATTTATGTGAGAGTTGTGTGAAAAACAAAAAAAAAACACAAGGTCTGAAACTGGAGATCTGAAACTTGGGTTTCATGTGATCAGTAACATTATGAAGTACATGCTGTATTTGTGGTGTCGCTGAGGTGTACCTCGTAATGCTACTGATCACATGGTCCCACGTTTCATACAGAGTAGACCTTGTGTTCTTTTATTATTATTTCCACAAAACAAGGTTCTAAGGTATACTGCATTGATCTGTGGAATATACACTGTTATACATGTCAAACAATAGACCTATAAAGGCGATGTTTGCTGATGATCTTCTCCAATGGCGATGGGCGTAACTATTGTTTTCTATTGTTTATTTGGCCGCTATCAACAGCAATGGACAATTAATCAGTTAATAACATAGTGAAAATGAGTGGTTTTCCCCTTTAAGCATGATACTTAAAGGGGAATTTCACCCATTTTCAAGATTTTCCTGAGAGGATACAAATGTGAACCAAATGGACCCTAGCGGGTTCATTTGGTTCACATTTGGTACCCTTTGGTACATTTGGTACCCTTTGGTTCCATTTGTACCCTCTCAGGAAAAATGGGTCTGAAAGAAAAATCATGAATATGGTGAACTACATCTTGATGATGTCATCAGATGTATTTTGCCATGTTAATGATTTTTTCAGACCTCCATTTTTAGGAAATACAGAATTGGGGGAACTTTTTTTTTATCATGTCCACACAACATCTCTAAGGTATATTAATGACATATTAAAATGTTGAAATGGGTGGAGTTCCCCTTTAAAGTAAATGCACTCATACTGTAGCTACTTTACACCACGGCGTATAGTTGCATAATGATGGAGGGCAGATCATCGCTCTCCCACGGGTTTGGCAATCCACCGGAGCGATGGTCATTCACAGGCCTCATGCACGCACTCCTCTGCCTCTCAGACAGCCGGGATTAAACGCCCCCCGCCATCCAAAAAAAAGGCATTAGTCAGATGAAAACGCGCTGTGTTTATCCGCGCCGCCGGGCTTTGTAGTGCCGAGGAGAACGCCAATAAATCTGATGGAGGCGGTGGCCGCCGCGAGGAAGACCCGTCTGTTGATGAGAGAGCCCAGACAGACAGCCCTGATAAGAGGACAAGTTATGAGCAGTCTTCATAATACACACACACACACACACACACACACACACACACACACACACACACACACACACACACACACACACACACACACACACACACACACACACACACACACACACACACACACAGGGCTCATTGAGACGAGGATATTAGGAGAGAGAGAGAGAGGGCACGGCAGGATATCCTGACAAGACTGAGCAAAAAAGAAAAACTATCTAGGCCAAGCCGCGGCGAACTACTCAATTTTCCTAGACTTCACTCCCTGACTTGCATCACCTAGTCTGTGCTGTACACACACGCGAGCACGCCCGTGCGCACGCACATGCGCACACGCACGCGCGGCGTCTCTGCCTTACATGAAGTAACCTGGCTGGGAGCTCAAGAACAGTGTGCATGTGGACTGCCTTCTTTTTGAGTGGTGCAGCCACTCCATTGCACCCCACTGTGTGTGTCCCTATGCATGGTGTAGCCTACGTGTCTGTTTAGGCTCCCTATGTCTCTCTGTTTAGGGCACAGCTGACACACAAGTGGCACTGCTGCGCTTCACACTGCAAACAGGTGCATGATGGGAAGCTGAGTTTGTAGCAGGCATTACGAGACTTGCGTGCGCACGTGCGCCCACAAACACACACACAAACACACACACACATGTGCGCACGTGTGCACACACCTTCGGAAATGCCAAGGAGGTGTGTTTGTATAGTACAGTGCTGTAGGCTATAGTACAGTGCTGTAGGCTACAGTAGTACAGCAGCACCACTCAGTTCAGGCGGGTCTGATTTTCCTTTGTGTCTTTTTGTTTACCACCTGTAGAATGTTTCTTTGAGATCTGCGTGCTTCCCTTTGGACACTATTTCTCTGGTTAAAACCCCCAAGAGTCCATGTTAGTGGACAAAACAAATGCAGACAGCGAGAGAGAAACTCTGCATCTGTGCCAAAACAAAGCAGTTATAAATATAGGCTTTATTAGGCCACGAAGCGAAGCGGTGCACGGCTCCTTTAAGGAGAGCAGCGTGGCTGCATGGCAGGCCTCTCGGAGGGGTGGGGGGGGAGGGGGGGGGGGGGGTGCAGAGACTGGGGCTTTGTTTAAAAAACTCCACGCTCCAATCTGCCGCAAGATGCTGACATCAGCAGAAGCCGGGGCTGGTGGGGTCAGGTGGGGTCGAGGTTGCCATTCACCCCGCTGTGAAAATCAAAACAGCCTGCATGAGCAGACACTGCAGGCTGAGGTGAGAGAGAGAGAGAGAGACACAGACACAGAGTTTTCCAGCCCATTTCGTAGTAATGTTGCACTTGCAACATGACATACTGTAGCTCTGTTTACAGGTTTCTTCATGCTAGTTAGTGAGTCTCAGAGCATGCAAGCTCACAAGTCTCTTTAGACCAGGGGTTTTCAACCTTTTTGATACCAGGGCCCACTATTTATTCAGCATTTTGTTCCTCGGACCACCATTTGAGGACAGACCCCAAAACTACAGATTTGTTTTGATTTGTTCACAATACTAGGCTGGATTTGGGAAACAAAACAGATCAAAATGACCATTAATCTTCTAGTTGTGTAGACATGGGCTAATTCAGCTGATGAATAGTATAACTCTTGAGTGTGTAAACATGAAACCAACTTTTCATCTGGTTAACCAACTTAGCTGGGGGACCACCTGGAACCCTCTCATGGACCACCGGTTGAAAACCACTGCTTTAGAACACTGTTTCCTAAACACACACATTCATGGGTCATTGGCAGATTTGTATAGCTTCCTATATTTTTAAAACAAATGTCCAAAAAACATTTGAAATGTATTAAAACAAATCTAAGAAATAGCTTAAATTAGAAACAAATGAGGAAGTAGTGAAGATAGTCACTGTTTCCTAAACAATGGGGCCCATTTGTGGGTTGTGAAGACATTATTATGAGTCTCATGAGTTTCATACATTTTTGTTTTTATCACATACAGTATACTGTATAAACATTTTACCTTTATTACATGAATTCAAAAATAAATCCATGATTTGTTTCACCAGTAATTTCATGAAGGAAGTAGTCAAACAGACTCTAAATTTGGAAGGAAATGTTTAGGTAGATTATAGTGATGCTACAGCCGATCATAGGCTCAAAACGCGTTGTGAGCTTGTTGGTCTGCTGTTTTCACTAGTGGGTTATGGGTTACAATACTATTCCCTGGAACTCCTCTCCAAACCCATCCATCCATCCATCCATCCATCCATCCATCCATCCATCCATCCATCCATCCATCCATCCATCCATAATCATCCAACCGTCATTGTGCCACCAACTACAGGCATATTTTGATTACCAATATGCGTCCCTTCCCTTACAGTCGGTGAAGAGACTATGATCCAGATTATACCTGTGTCTCCAATAAACGCTCGCAATTTTACCCCACACTAAAACAATGCAAGACACAGACGCTCCACTCTGCTCACATCCTCTAGTATTTTAATATGTAGTATATTTAATTGTCTTCATTAGCCTGGAGTCCCTATTTTGGCCATGTCATTAGAGAGACAAGCACATTTTCAAACATAGATTGGCTATTATAGTTTTGAAATAGGGATAATAATAATAATAGTGTTTAAATAATGACTACTATGGACTCGTGTGTTTGTCTGCAGATGTATTTCAACCTCTGGTGCAACCGCGAGCACCGACTGCATCGTCTAATGTGCTCCATAGCAGACTATGGTAATGAGACGGGTGCCCTTCCAATTCAGCCGTCCGCCATCAAACGAGATGTCACCTAGTCTGGCTGTGACAGACAGACTGGAGCGCCGCATCCATAATGTATGCACGGCGTCGTTCCAGTACAAACGTTAGACTGGGCTGGACTGGACTGAGCTGTGTCTGTGTCTGTGAAGCGGAGACAGACTCGGGCCCTGCATCTACTGTGTGCGTGAAGCCTGTTTCTAAATGACGATCACGATGAGGGAACTATTCGTAACCACTTAAGGCTTAAGCCCCACATACTTTGCCATTTGACATAATTTATTCTAGAAATCGCTGCTCCTTACATTCTTTTTGGTTAAAATTGGAAAATTATCAATAGGGACGTCCTGATACACTTTTCATTTCCGATCCGATCCTGGTACCACAATTTCTGTGTTGTGCTGATACCGATATCAAATACATACCGATACCTCTCTAATAATAATACAAAACAGATAAAATCTCATATGAAGTTCACAAACCAGATTCCTCACTCAAATCTATTTAACTGACATATTTCAACCCCTTACCCCTCTGTCGGATCGCTGGTTAGGTTGGCATATTCACTGATATCGTTATGACCCGATGATGTCAAATCAGGGCCGATACTGATATTTTCCAAAACCAATACAGTATTGCTGATACTGGTATGAGCCAATGTGATACTTTTTCTGATACCGATACATTATCAGGACATCCTGAATTGTCAAACATACTATAAGACTGGCCCAGACGGTTATAGCTCTGGGCACCTATAGGCTGCCGACCTGCCTTGACGGCGTGCTGCGGGTTTAACTCCCGAGCCCGACGGCCTTTGCTGTGTGTCACTCTCCTAAAACACACTACAGACTTCATTTGCGCATCACTTTGAGTCGTAGCGCTGTGAGCTTGCACGTCTGCTATTTCTGAACATTCTTGAAAAAATATGTGTGAGAAATAACTGATTCAGAATGTATTTGCAAAATTGTCATACAAATGCTGTTAATATTGATTGACTACAGTTTCTTCCAACACTGAAATGTCCCTTTAATTCGTGGATGACCAGAAGCAGGCATAAAAGCATTTGAACCTATTTATTATGACCAGAGAGAGGAATATGAAAAACACAGGCATGGATTTCCCATCCCCAGCAAATCCAACCGTGTGCATGAAGGAGGATGTTGGCAGTATTCTGACTGTTGAGAGATATATACTGTAGTGGAAATATATCCACTACTATGCTTTCCGCTCATGTCCAGTTGGCTGACCAGTACAGCCAGGCAGGATGTGTCCCTGTGGTGGTGACAAATCCTTTCACCATTTATATTATTATTATTTTTTAATGGTATTCTTTGTTGTGTTTTTTTGCCTTTATTGATAGATGTCCAATACGTATAGAGGAAACTGGCTGGTAGACACACAGTAAAGTTCGTCAGGATCAGGACTTGAACCTGTGAAACACTGCCACGCTGGACCACCAGCCAAGGGTGCCCTGACTGCTAAGTCGACCCATGCAGGCTGCTTTCATGATTCATGGACATAATATATCAGCAGTGGAGGACGTAACATTTTACATGTATTTACACTGTACTTATAAGAACAATATTTTGTTATTTGTAGGCTACTTGTAAGTATTTACCATTTCCAGTCAGGGTCGGACTGGCCATAGAGAGTACTGGGAGCTTTCCTTGTGGGCCACGACCATAGGGGGCCGCTATATATACTGTATATACAGTATATATGCACTGTATATCTTGGATACTTTTGTCATCATTCTTAAGGGAGCAACAACGGGTTGTGTGATTGTCTGTTGGTTTGTATCATTTATGTTATGTAAAAGGGTTTCTTTGTTTGTGTGTGCGTTGACAGAGCAGGGGTAGCAGTTTCTGCTAACTGCATGTTGGTTGTGGTAGGCCGGTCTAGGCCAAATTCTGTCTCTGTCCATTTTAAGCCCATGGAGATTGCTATACCTGTCTTGCAGCATTTCTGAGCAGTGTCATGTATGGACCCTGGGCAGGGAGGGGCCCTGTCCAGAGCCTGGTCAGAGAGAGGACTTTCGTGGCGGTTCTGGGCAACTGTGGGTCCAACTGACTGACTGACTGCATATCAGGCACTGCACTCCCTGTGGTGGTATGGAATGTGCTGTGTCAAGTTGGTGGGATGAACAGTTTATGTCCACTATAGAGCCTTACACACAGGCACAGACTTGGTGTGTTTAACTACTTACAGATAAGATAAGATAATCAGAGACAGCAGCCAGGTGTGCAGGGAGAAAAGGTCCACGGCGTTCCACCTGAGCAAGATTCACGCATTCAAGCGCTCCGCACCACTGCACAGCAGCACAAGGCTACGATGTTGACTAACGACGCAGGCTTGCCATGGTGACCTTGATATAACGTAACAACAACATGACAACACAAGCCCGGCAGCTGCACGTGCTTAAAGAGTCATCATCGATGTGGCTTCCACATCTGCAGTAACATAATTCACTCCATTGTTAACACACCTGCCTGAGGGGCGGCAGTTGCTCAGGGGTAGAGTCACCGGACGGTAACCGCAAGGTTGCCGGTTCGAACCCAGTCTCACTCCGAGTTGGTGTCGGAAGTGTCCTTGGGCAAGACACTGAACCCCTAATTGCTCCGGGTGTGCTGGTTGTGTCTTGCATGGTTTCTGCTGTCATGTGTGTATGAATGTGTAAATGTGATGTGCAATCAATATAAATAGATAAACGTGATAGATAGATATAGATAAATGGATAAACGTGCTATATAAATGCACCATTCACCTTTTACCTGTAAGGGACCTGCGAGTCCATGTTAGCAACATGCGACTTATAACACAGACTCACACTGTCAAGGGCACTCAATGTGTTAACACATTGAGTGCCTGTTATGGACCCGTGAGTCCACTCACAGGTCCCTCACAGGCACTCAATGTGTTAGTGTAATGTAATAGTGAAGGACTTCTATCTTCAACTCCACTCATAGAATCTGCAGGGAGATGCATGACACCAGACTGACACCATGTCGGCTTGGGGTCATGCTTTTAGTATGCCCTGAAAGGCTGAGATGAGACAGAAACCGTAAACAACAAACCCAGACAGGCACCCTTCTTATCACATGTGCAGCCCGATGTGGTGAGGAGATATTGCACCTTTCTGAAACTCTGTTGCACACACTTTCTTTCTCCTTTTGCAACAGAACGGTGTACATGATGAAACCCATGTAGAAATGTGTCACTTTTTTATGGGTTATTGCCAGAAAGCGCTCGCACACAAACATGCACGGCACTATGCACACACACGCACACGAGACAGACACAACGTTGTTTGTGGTTAGCGTTCACACGTGGACTGCTTACATGCGTGCGGGCGCTTGCAGCAGCGATGGGAGTTCCTCCACGGAACCGCAATGTTCTAGTTTTACTACCCTGACCTCCTGTCTGACCTGTGAACTTGGTGCCCTGCTTTGGCGTCCGTACGAGTGGCCATGCAGCTGCACTGACCCGCGGCCGATACCGGGATGATGCACACGTTACATGCCATGTTTCACTACAACACAAGATAGAAAGTACAGGTTTTATTTTATTGCTCTTTTTTCTGCTGTCATGGCACTTATAGTGAAAGAAAGACAGGAAACTGGGGGAGGGGGGGGGGGGGGCATGACAGAAAACTCCAATATCTGCTGGGTGAAGTACAGCAATGTGCAAATACAGCAGCAAGATTCCTGGTCTGCTGTGATAGGAGAAGGATGTCAAGTGGAACACAACCACTCTGAGAAGTTATTGTATACATCTGAGTGATATTTAAATTGATTTGTTGGGGAGTATCATTATTGATTGTTTTGTTTGTCGTTTTGATTGTGTTATGTTGGCTTTTGAGAGAGAGAGATAGAGACTGATCAATGCCTGCAGACTCGGCTCAATATGAAACTGCTGGAGACTGCTGCGCTGTGACGGGTTAAAACCACCACACACTAGCTAGCACCTCCTTGTCGCGACCCTGATGTCAACTATTTGTCAACAACAATAAAGTTCTGGACCATCCGCAGGGCAAAGCGAGTGTCTCTCTGTCTCTGAACTGCCCACAGCCCTCCTGCAAGTTTTTTTTTTTGTATATGTATAGTAGTCATCAACATCTTGGTGATCATAATATACAGCAGTGGTGTCAAAGTCATTTGGGGTGGGGGCCGCATTGGACTTAATGTGACTTCATGGGGGCCGGAGCGCCGCGGTGCAACCAGTCGCAGACCACAAGCATGCACGGCACACGCATGTTTACATACACAGCCGTTACTTCTACACTGCAGTATATCACACAAGTCATATTTATTATTAAGAATAGCTATTAATATATATTAATGACTTTCATTATTGGTTTTATACTTGTAGCCTAGATTAAGACATTTGCTATGAAAGATGCTATTTTTATTTACAGAGCATCAATAAACCATACGAAAATAGCATTTAAATTTCAAATACTAAATTTAAGTAAGTATGTATAATTAACTAAGTATAGTTCTCGGTTATACACCCTTGTACTGCTGAAGTATAGTTCTATCGGTTACATACCCTTGTACTGCTGAAGTATAGTTCTATCGGTTACACACCCTTGTACTGCTGAAGTATAGTTCTCTCGGTTACACACCCTTGTACTGCTGAAGTATAGTTCTCGGTTACACACCCTTGTACTGCTGAAGTATAGTTCTCACTTTGCAGCGCCAGCAGCCTAGCCTGGTAAAACGACTCCCCCTGCTGGACAACATGCATTACATGCCGTTCAGACGAGAGCTCAAAAGCATTTCTTTAAACGATCATAACTTTTGATAGGAACGTGCTAGAGACTTACTTTTTTTTTTGATAGACTCATACATTTTTGCTCTACAAGCCTGGGGCCGGATTAAATCATCTCGCGGGCCGGATCTGGCCCGCGGGCCTTGACTTTGACACATGTGATATACAGCATTAGGAGCCGTAACATGCTGGAACATGCCTGTTCGCATCCCAAGTTCCATACTAAATATACATGTATATATTTTTTAGGAGTCGACCAGGTCAGTCCCATGAAAAAAATCTGTGAGATGCCCATATATTATTACCTTTTTCAGTGTTCGTGTCAATGTAGATCGGCTAGTAAAAATAACAAAACAAAGCCTAAAAATTGTAGAGATAAGGGGTATAGCGGTGACGAAAGCAGAGCCCTTGTCCCTCCCTAGACAAATAGTATAGGGTTGGCACTGGCAGTGACAGTGACGGGGGGCTTTGCGTGCACATGGTGGGAATTGGCAACAACTAAATTGAGGGGTGGGGGGTGAGGGAGGGAAAATGATGGATGACCTACTCTTTTTCCCTGAAGGCCAATAACATGTTACTGCAACAGAACAAAGTTCTTCGTGCAGAGAAGCAGCTGCTCAGCATAAAAAGCCCAAACCAAACCAAATGGGGTCGCCGTGCAACTGCTTTGCGAACTCCTGAGGAGACACGCGTATAAAGACGCATGTTTGGTTGCAAGCAACCGTTGAATTGAACAGGACGTCATCATCACACCGCTGGGACGAACACTGAAAACCCGTTTTGTCATGTCTCAACCCATGGTTGAGACACGATAGGCTTTTCCGCAGTTGGAACACCATGGACTTGAAACACTGCCTTGGGGTGGTAGCAGGGCGGATGTAACATTTCCCAATTAGGGGGGGGGGGGGGGGGGGGGGGCGGCAGGAGAAAATGGTATGGGGGCGACTTCATCGTCCGTGTCACTTCGCGCCATGGGCGATGAAGTTGCGCCCATACCATTTTCGGTTACAGGACTTTTATTGGGCAAGTATAAGCATCGATAATAACATCAGTTGTTGCAATGAACGACGTTGGTGCGTGACTGGGTGAATGTAAAGCTCATCGTTTTGGCTAATGTACCAAGAAATTCAGCATAAACTTTACAGTAAGCTGTCCCAGTGAAATTTAAGGCCAGAACATTGCAGCGCACACGTAAATTAAATATGGTCAAAGTTGCACAAATCCACAATACACTGACGGGTCCCATGAGTGCTTAAAGGAGCTTCTCACATAACAGTAACAGTTTTGACAGTAGCTATCGTAACCTAAAACTATTGTAATGACTTTTGGAGCAGAAGCGGTTGTCATGACAACTTTTTTTTTATATAGGATTTGTGAGTACAAAACACTGAGTCTTTTATTACTATTTACTGTACCCCTATTGATGGCGTAACCAAAAACACACACAAATGACAACATGGAGCAACATGACACATAAACTTCACATCCCCACTGCGAATAACAACTTTAAGCACATGTCAATAAAACAATAACAAATTCCGCCTGTGCCCCGAGGCATGCTGGGAAGCCTCTCCCGGCCCGGGCCGGGATGCGTATACACTCCGCTCCACGAGTGAAATAAAGAGGATAGAGTTTGGCGCCAAGCGCATTCCAGCGATGCATCTGAATGGATCTCCTTGTACTTGACTCACCCCGGTGGAATGGATCCGGTACCCTGATGAGCACTATAACCTCCAGCAAGCCTGCACTCCTGTACGCTAAAGCATTTCAGATGTTTAAAATGTGACTAAAGCTAAAAGGAATTTTATTCAGAAGACTATGACTAAACGTTCTGCTGTCGAAACACTAATTTCCATACTTCTCCATTGCGAAGTAGGAGATAGCTATTCTGGTCATACAAGGCAAAGATATGGTAAATAATACGCAAATATTGGACATAAAGATGAAGACATAGAAATAATCCGCTATTTGACGGTTTAATTGGCTGAACTACGGTATAAGGGGTTTGCAAATAAGACTGCAACCACTAACAAGGCCACAAAGCACAATACAAAACAAAAGTAAAGTTGATGTTGAGTGTTCAGACAACGCATACCGTGTGCCGAAACATGCCACCGCGAGAGCTTATCTGACGTGATTCACACGCCACACTTGAACTTGCCCCGGCTCCTTCCTTCCTGGTAAAACAATCGGCCCTATTTTGTCTAATGCTTTGCCATGTCTTCAGCCAAAAAAAAAAAACCTTGATTATGTTACAGCCAGCTCAAACACCACCACAGCACTAGAGCGCCGCAGCCCCGCCCCCTCACTGATTCCGGAAGAGAATTCATTCCCCATTCATTTTCCTCTGACTTTTCAAAACAGATTTTATATGCCAAATCATGACACTAAACAATGTTTTTTGGCCAATCAAATCATGTGCAAGAAGAAAAACGAAACAGAGTATCCTCCTATGCTTTTTCTTCTTACTTGATTTGGCACAACCCGCGTTGTGGCTTTGCGCGCGGCGTAAGCGTCTTGATATGAATATGAATACTTTATACGAAAAGTCTATGAGGAAAATGAACAGCGAATTCACTTCTCGAAACAGACACTCTGACGTCACTGCGGAGGTCTCTAAGGGAGACAACACAAGCTATCGTGAAGTTGCAAAAATACACATATGAGATTTTCTTAAAATATTATTTAAAAATCGCCAAAATGCCACCGATGCAAAGGAAAGAATGAAGGTGCTGCCGTGGTCAACTCATCACCTAAAACTGAATAGGCCTTATTGACTGGTTGACTGGTTGATCCGTGTGAATACCACACATTTATCTCTCGGCAGCGTGGTGAGCTAAAATAGGCAGCGTGGTGAGCTTGTAGATCTGCTATGTTCTGCCAAATGTTCCTGTACAACAGGTATTTCTTTAGGGCTCATATGTATATCGGCCAGTCTGCACCAAATCGCTTCACCAAATATACTGTACTGTAGTCCATCTATAACAGCTAGGGTTCATGTGTTTAAAAACCAACAGGGCCTGTATGTTAACGCGGTATGACAGAAGTTTGAACGCGCCAGTGGGTCATCGTGACATGATGTGTGTGTGTTGTATGTGTGTGTGGGTGGGGGTTGGTGGTGTGACCAGTTGTCAGGCAGAACATGATGGTGTGTTACTGGTGGAGCGGGAAAAAAATCAGTAAAATCAGCATGACATTGGAGGCAAGCAGGCAGGCGTACTGTAAACAGACACATGCATGCGTGTGTGTGTGTGTGTGTGTGCGTGCTGTGATTCATAGGACGATAGAGTGAGTCTCCTGCAGGGATCTGTCCTCACTGGCAGGGCTCTAGGGAAGACAGACAGAATACATTAGAAGACAGGCCTGGCTAATCCCCTCAGCATAACAGCAATAACAGTCGTCCACGCTCAGTCGCACACACATACACACACACGCGCAAGCACGGCACGCACTATTTTTAGAGTCGGAGCCTGGAAAACAGGATATCACTGAGCTTGCATGTTTGGAGTGCGGTCTGTTCTTCAGGAGAACTCACAATGTGAGGTTCAATAACATTACTTTACGCTTTTGGGTGTGTGTATTGTGAGAGATCACCCGCTGATGGTTCAGTCAGTATCTATTAGTGGTGTAACGGTGTGATTGTGTCACGACACATGGCTGACAATACAACACATGGGCGATATTGGTTCATTGCGGCGGTACGATATTCGATATGTACAGTAGCGGTACAGGAAAGATTTATATTATTATGTATATAAATAATTCTCTTGCAAATACTGTAGGTTATTTTTTAACTCACTGGGACAAACCCTCACCTTGGAGAATACACACATTTTTCAACAGGCCAGCTATATGGAACGGAATCTTTCTAAAATTGCTAAATACGACTACAAGTGCTTGGTATTTTTGGTTGTTTACATCGCAAAGCGATTTGACACCAATTATTTCAATTGCAAATTGAAAGAATTAAATTGCAAATTGAAATAATCGATACAAAGTCAATATTTGCTCTTTACATATCAATATACTTTTACCTCTAATAACCATATATCTATATCAGATAAAGTGTTGGCACCAAGTAGCTATATGTACTGTATCTATATCAGATAAAGTGTTGATAGAAGGTAACTAGATTAAGTTTTGGTAGTAAGTAACTATGTGTCTATATCAGATAAAGTCTTGATAGAGAGTAAATATGTATCTATATCAGATAAATTCTTGATAGACAGTAAACCTGTATCTATATCAGATAAAGTGTTGATGTGTTTGTTGGATGAACTGATGGTTGTCAGTATGTATTCATCAGATAAACAGCTGGTTGTCTGGGCTATGTGACAGCATGTGGTATACAAACCTACGGTTAACCCAATGCCTTGTAGCCAAGCAATGCAGAGTATGTGCTGAGTGTATGAGTGCACAGTGTAGAGAGTGCGTGCGTGCGTGCGTGCGTGCGTGTGTGTGTGTGTGTGTGAAGGGAAGAGGCCATCTGAGGTTCATACAGTTATCATTTAATAGTGCATGATGCGCAGGCGCGTGGGTTTGTGATATCCCTGACAATGGATTTTTCATATTCCACACTGATTGGCAACAATTAGCTACCACCAGTTGCAGGAGTGTCCTGTTTTTTGCACAAAATGCCCCCAAATCATGAACATAGCAGGGGGTTAGTTGTGGTGAAACGTTGCACACACAGTCCGTGCACTACTAGTACTAGGCCACCGGAGAACACAATCCTTATACGATCATGCAGGCAACCCGGCCTGGTGGGGATCCAATCCAACAAGCACACTTTTCTAGTTTGCACAGTTCAGTGTTTGCACATACAGTGTACAGTATGTGAGCCCCCTTGAGCGCGTGCGTGCGTGCGTGTGTGTGTGTGTGTGTGTGTGTGTGTGCGCGTGTGCGTGTGTGTGTGTGTGTGTGTTCCAGATTGTGGCATCAGAACAAAGGGTCATGAGGTGAGGTTTGTGGTCTAACATTAGTCTCTTCTCTTTTCTCAGTCCCATCAGGGAAGAGACGTCTCAGTGTATTTGTTTATTCTGTCTTTCTGTCTGTCTGTCTCTGACGCACACACACACACACACACACACACACACACACACACACACACACACACACACACACACACACACACACACACACACACACACACACACACACACACACACACACACGTGCATACTGAATGTGCTCCCTGCTTCTCTAATAAGTCTTTCTTTACTCGCCCACTCCTGCCTCTTGATCTCTCTGCCTGTCTCTCCTTCTCCTAGTTTCTTTCTTTCTTTCTTTCTTTCTTTCTTTCTTTCTTTCTTTCTTTCTTTCTTTCTTTCTTTCTTTCTTTCTTTCTTTCTTTCTTTCTTTCTTTCTTTCTTTCTTTCTTTCTTTCTTTCTTTCTTTCTTTCTTTCTTTCATACTCCCACTCTCTCTCTCTATCTGTCTCTGTGTCTGTCCCATATGGTGATGAGAGAGTTGTTATTACTGGCAGCAGCTCCGTTCTTTAACTCCCACTAGAAGGCCAGGTGATTGTTTTTGCTGCTCAGTGGGTTCAAGCTGTACCTCTCCAGATCCCGTTACTGTGACCTTGAGCCGCTCCAGAGGGTCCCTGCTGTGTGTGTGTGTGTGTGTGTGTGTGTGTGTGTGTGTGTGTGTGTGTGTGTGTGTGTGTGTGTGTGTGTGTGTGTGTGTGTGTGTGTGTGTGTGTGTGTGTGTGTGTGTGTGTGTGTGTGTGCGTGCGTGTGTGTACAGTATGTGTGTGTGTGTGTGCATGCAAGAAAAGTGGGGAGAGAGAGTGAGAGAGATTTGTATTACTTTATTATTCCCCTTTTTAAAGTTGTTTTCTATCGTTGGTATGGTTAAGTTGCAGTGTTGCACAATGTTTTTGTTTGTATTTCACACTTGTTGCTCTGGCAGTGTAATGTATATTTCCCAATTGACTGACAGACAGAGAGTCCTGTATTGTATACACACACATCCTCTCGAGTGCCAGATCTGTAATTCCTGTTTTTAATAGAGCCGCACAGTAAAATCATCGGTGTTTTATTTATCTCCGAGAGGTTCCTCCGACCCATAGGGGCTGTTTTTTTCCCCCCTCGCAGAATGTTCTTATCCTGCGCGGCAGCAGCAGCAACAACAACAACAACGCCGTCAGAATTGAAACAAAAGCTGTCATGTGCGAGTTTATGACTCCCCGTGTGGTGCTGCGAACACAATATTTGTTTGTTTTGAATTTGTCATCGTGTCACCGTTGATGGAACAACTGAATGTAAGCAAGTCCAGCACACGTGAAACATGTTCTTTCAATGAAACTAAGATAAGGGGGCTTCGTCGCATGTGCGCACGCGGACGCACGCACGCACGCACACACACACACACACACACACACACACACACACATGCGCGCGCACACACACACACACACACACACACACCTGTCCCACATGTGTGTTTATTTTTAGCGGACGGCTCAAACAGCTGGTTGCCATTACTCATATCAGTATAGTGCGCTGCCTGCCTCCCACTGTTATTGTTTCCAAGTCACTCACTATACAGCCATAGCCAGGGTCCCTCTTTCTCTCTCTCTGGCTGCCTGTGCACGTTGCTCGGGTTCGGACAGCACTATTTTCCTGCAGGGCTGGGCTGGGACAAAAATTCAGCCCGGTCATATTTGGCCCAGACTGACCCATTTTCGCGCAAATTTGGCCCACACCAGCCCACCACAACCAGCGTCCACATACCTAGGCTTCATCAGCGTACACACAAACAAACAAGCCATAATACCACAATTTTACACAACAACATAAATAATACAAACCAACAGAACCCTTTGATGCTGGAAAAAAGCGCCCCCTAGCGCCACCCTACAGTCGCAGCTCATAGGGAGAGCTCCTGGTACTCCCTATGGCCAGTCCGACCCTGGTCGGAGGCCCATTAAAATCTGAGACCCGCACCCCTGTTGTTATTTTTTTTTTTACAATATTGCTTTGCCGCTCAGGATAATATGACTTTTCATCTAACATACTAACGTTAGCCGCAATGCTAACTCACTGAAAGGCCGCGGGCGACGTTGACGTCGTTCTGAATCATTCGCGGTTCATCATCGTCAAATAAGGGGTCGTTTAGTTTACATGTCACAACACCCCGAAATGTCAGAAAGCCAGAGAGGCGGTGTGTGTATAAAGAGAGGGCGGAGTATTCCCGCTGGGGGGGCTTGAGAAAGCAAAGAATTAACCGGTGCTAAGAAAACATAACAAACGTGGCACCGGTACACACGCTCACCTTCAAATGACTGACAAAAAGCGCTGAGCTTATTTCCTCCTCGACAAGGTTCAGGACGCTGGGGGTGACACTATAGTGAAACCCGACGCTGCGCGTCGCCGCGTAGGTGTGAAAACAACTGGTGGACAATGATAGCCTACCTTAATTGACACTCGTTAGCGTCTCAGAAGATCAAGTCCGGGTCAGCTTGAGGCCCGAAAAGGCACAGAGAGCTGCTGGGGAGCTTTATTACGTTTAATTAGGAAGGCATTAATGACTTCCCCTCCCCCTGGGTCGGGACATAAACATCCAGCCGCTGTTTTTTTATAGAGGGCTGATTATCCCACTGGCATGATGATTACCTCAGACCTCAACCTCCTCCAACTTCCTTTCACCAAAGCCAGGAAGAGCTTTGTTATAGTTGAACTGCTCCTTACCAGGGTTTAGACACGCCTGAGGACCTGAAGGATCAGGGAGGGAGAGAGAGAAACGTTGGTTACTTCATGTTGGACAAAAAGAACTGTGTACCCTGTAGGTTGTTTTGTTCTGGTGACCAGCGTGAAGCTGCTCAACAGTGATGCTTTAGGTCACCCAGGTCTTGTAGCTGTTTGTATTCAAACAAACGGACATACATAGTACAGTACATACATGCAGGCAGGTACACACATCTGTTCATTGGGGCAGATATCCACCGCTCAATGTCAACAGTTCGGTAGCCTGGCCTAACCCATTTGATCTCACCAACGTGTCATCATCCCCAGCCCCTCCCCTGCCCTGTGCAACACAGATGAAAATGAAAGCCTGGATGTCGAGGCTAACAGTTCGGTAACACTTTTTTCTATTGCGCACAAGGCCATGGCCTACTTGTGTGCGAGCAGAGTGAGTGGCCAGAGACACTCATACATTACTAAGCATTGCTTTGCACACTGATAATCTCAATCAGTTTTTCGTCTCGTTTTTTTTTTCTTTTTACATTTCGTCATATTCTGTGTGACGTAATTCTGTGACAAAATGTATCAAAAATGCAGGAAGGTTTGAAAATATTAAAATAAACATTATGAATTCATCGTATGAAATTAATGTTGAGCAACGTTGAGCAATGTTGAGCAGCTGAGCAATGGAACCATTGCTGGGTGGAACCCAGCTACTACTGATACTGTACTACTGATACATTTATGATTAATTCATGCTTAACTAATGGTTAATAGTGTATAGGGATTGTAAAGTGCTAAAAACAGTTCTACTACCGGACTACCGGTATATATCCAAAATTGTTGCATTATGTGAGCTTGTGCTCGTAGATCTGTAATTTTAGATATTTTTGACTTTTAGGTGGATTTTCAACTAAAATGTCCAGAGAAAGAAAGCAAGAAAGCAAGAAAGCAAGAAAGCAAGAAAGAAAGAAAGAAAGAAAGAAAGAAAGAAAGAAAGAAAGAAAGAAAGAAAGGGAAAGGGGGATAGAGAGACTAGTGTCCAAATCAACAGTGTAATAGGGGAGCTTGCAGTGATTAAACACAGGTTGTTTATGCTGAAGGACTTTGCAGATTATAAAGTCAGCAATCACCAGGCAAACATTTTAATCTAATTTCTGAGTTCCTAGAAACCATCATGAGAATGGCTGACGATCAGACGATCGCCATGCACGTGTCAAAACAGTGTTTCTGTGTTTCCATGTGACCCTAATCCCGTGTAACATCAACATGTTGTACTTCAGTAGTCTAACTCTGGCTCCAATTTGTCACAGTTCATTGACCAAGTGGAACGACTCACCTGTCAACAAAACCTGTACTGTTTCTCTTTTTTCACTGACTGACAAGTATGGAAATGGACGTGGGTTTGAGTAAATGGCTGCCCCCGTCCTATACTAGTAGTGAGGGATAAGTGAGGGATAGTAGTGAGGCGAACAAGTTCGCTCAGCCAAATCATCCCTGTTTGAGTTGCGACCCAATGTGGACAGTAAACCATGTTCTGGTGAGAGCGTTTGCCCCGACTGCCACTCAAACTGACCAATCACACGTCCTTGCACGAGTGCACTGAACAATCACTGTGTGCCCTTGCACACGAACCTTACCTTATTTGCAACATTGCATATAACTGTGCCTAAATCTAACCGTATTACTTGCACAAGCAGAATGAGCCAGTGAGTGCAAGTAAAGTGATTGGTTTGTGGTTGTCGACTGTTGACCGTCGACCATCCCTCGCAGTATTCCACTTTGCCGGTTTAGGTGTAATGGTGATGCAATTAGAGATTTAGAAGTATATCTGGTCGCTCGCTCTGCTCGCGCACATGTCGGCCATGGCCTACTCGTGCGCAATGTGCAAGTTGACACTCTACTGAGTGCAGTTCTAGATCTGACCTAAATGTAACCTCACTAAAACTATCCCTAAACTTAACCTAAACCTCACTAACAACATCTACAAGATAAAAAGAACCGGTGGGGGTGAGTGGTTTGCAGGGAGACACGTGTTAGGCTCATGATCCCTTTATGAACTGGACATGTTGAGAGCGTCCACTCAAAACAAAATATTAGCTTTGTCTCAGCACACTGTTACTTGAACAAGTCCAGTTCACAGAAGGTTCTGCTGTACAAATCCAGCAAACTGCGGTCAGTGGAGAACGTCCAGAAAGTGACGTTTTGGCTCTGCTGAATCTCAAGTTCTTGTTTAGACAGCCAAGCATGTTCATAACATACACAATTCCAATAGAAATTGTCGGCAGTGACAGCCCGGAGTTGCACACATTGCACACTGTGATTGAGGTCGGATTCTTCTGCTGTTGATTGAAGCTTATGCAACATGACCGAGTCCTGCAGTTCCCGGGAGATGAAGCCTTGTGTTCCAAAAGCCTCCGGGGCATGGAATTGGATTGGGGTTGACCACTGCATCAACCCCTCTTCAAAGATGTTTGTGGCATCGCAGCAGATAAGGGGCTTGTCTGCAGGGGCGGATCTAGGCATAGGTATGGGGGGGCAATGTCCCCCTAAATGCCCAGTTTGCCCCACCAAACATGATGGCATGCAAAACAACCCAAGATATTTCAGTGCTTATATTTAAAAGAATTTGAAACACTACTGAAAATGGTATGGGGGGCGAATATAACATTTTAAAATGGTAAGGGGGTGGCTTCATCGCCCGGGCGATGAAACTGCCCCCTTACCATTTTCTTCTGCCCCCCCAATTGGGAAATGTTATATCCGCCCCTGCTTGTCTAGAGGTTGATGAGATGAGCTCTGGCTGGTGGGCCGAATGCAGTGGTGGAAAGTAACTAAATACATTTACTTAAGTACAATGTTGAGGTATTTGTTGAAGTTTACTTTGTTTTTCCCAATTGCCAGTAGCCTACTTTACTTTACTACACTGCACTGTGGCAGTCTACATTTTTGAGGCAAAATTGTACTTTTACAACACTACTACATTCAAGACCCACCCAAAGGCCATGGGGAGTCTTTTTGTTCCCGATATAAAAATATCACAGAATATCTGTACCATTTATCATTTCTGATTGGGTGGCAATCAGTGCTACAAGAACCTCAGTGCTACGAGTCCCCCCCTCTGCCATTCTTCTAGCCCTCCCTCTTAGGGCTGGCTAAATCTGGCCCTGACTACATTTATTCAAAAAACTGGAGTTCGTAGTTATTTTGTAGATATTGATTATCACAAAAGATACAGTAACCACTTCAGGCCTATACGTTTCACTCATTTGAAAACAGCAAATTGACTATAAAGATTTTTGTTTTTATAATACATTTGCAATGTTTCTGCACAATGAGTACTTTCTACTCTTTGCACATTAAATACAGATTGATGCCAATACCTTTATCCTTTTAGTCAAGCACATTTTGAATTCTAGACTTTTTACTTATAACAGAATATTTCTATGTTGCAGTAACGATACTTTTACTTTAAGTTAAAAAAAAAAAAAAAAAAAAAAAAAACATCAGTGTTTTTTCCACCTCTGGCTGAATGTTGACATGGGGGAGGTGTGTGTGTGTGTGTGTGTGTGTGTGTGTGTGTGTGTGTGTGTGTGTGTGTGTGTGTGTGTGTGTGTGTGTGTGTGTGTGTGTGTGTGTGTGTGTGTGTGTGTGTGTGTGTGTGTGTGTGTGTGTGTGTGTGTGTGTGTGTGTGTGTGTGCGCGCACGGTGGTGATGGAGTGCCACGCTGTGCACAGGATTTACAGGCACTGTTTACCCTCAGGCCTCGCAGGGGGTCAAGTCATTAACCCTTTATTGATAGGCCCTAGTGGATGTTTAGCCTGCGGGCATCGCGGTAGTGTGCCAGTCTGCCCCACTCCTAATTATCAAAGCTTCTAAATCAATAAAAAGTTAAAAAACATATATCCTATCTTATCTATACCGCGCACAAAACCCAGGAACATATGTGGAGGATCTTTGGATCCACAGAGAAACGGCACAGCTCCAGTGTTTGAAGTGATAATTTCATGACTTTAAAGGTTTTGTGACATTCATTTTCATTTCGCTTCTCCGATGAAAACAAAATAGTGAAAACAGTCGTGTCTGCTGGGAAATCCTATACGGGATTTGCAGGCTGTGACATCACAAACAGCTGGAAAATCAGAGCACTTATTTCAGTTTTTTTTCGGTGCAACTGAACTAAAAAACAAAACAAAAAACAACAAACATAAAAATATAACTAGATCAGCACTTGGTAGAGTGCACACAAGTAGGCCATGGCCCACAATCCCTTGCAGTGAGCAAGATTACTATATAAGCCTTACCATGATATAAGCTCCAGCAGTAATGGAAAGAAAAGAAAAGATGCTATTGCATCAAAAGTAATTAACACTGACTCACTGGGTGAGTCTTTGGCTATGACCTGACCAAGTTAGTATAAAAAATATTCTGAAAATAGCCGACCTGCAGTAGCCTAGATCTTCACAATATTTGTCCGTGGAACCGAGTAAAAACAAAATTGAATCTACATTTTTGCGGTCATCATTTCAAATAATATGATTTCGGGCCCGAAAAAGCCTGAGAACCAGTAATCTATGGCATCCGTGGTCTGTGTCGCGTGTCAGGACACGACATTCACATGCAGAGAAACAAACGACAACGTTGAACAACACAGAACTAACACCGTCGCTGTCTGCCCCCAATGAAAATGCGTTTTGCGCGTGCACGTGTGTGTGTGTGCACGTGCACACGTCTCACTCGGACAGACGATATTCATGGAGAAACAACAACACAGACCGCGTGGCGTTAGGGTCCAGTGTGTTTATACAGAGCCATGCATCCAAGTGTTGCATGTAAACAAATCAGTCCACATGAAGACTTTGTCTATTAAACGCGCGTGCATCAATAAGCACATGACGTCTGCGTCGCATGTGTGTGATGTTCTTGGTTGTATACACAGACACTCACACACACACACACACAATCCCAGAGTCATATGGCACCGGGTGACATATAAATCACAAATAATGTGCTTTCTGTGTGATGATTATCACATTAATTTTCAAACACAAACCCTCCTTGTCTTGTGCAACAGCATCGGCATGACTTGGCTCCCACCCCCTAGAATCCGAGGGAATTGGTGGCGGCCATTGTAGCTCACTGGGCGTGATTGAAAGCGTGAGGTGTTGGTGTGTGTGAAAGCCACGTGAGAGAGTTTGTAGTGGACGAGGACAAAAACAGAGAGAGGGAGAGAGAGAGAGAGGGTCCCTTGTGTCTTGGTGTCAGAGGCCCAGCTGCTATAGTTTTCATTATTCAAATGCTGCAGCATGACATTGAATTAATACAACCACTACTTAACACACACACACACACACACACGCACACGCACACACATACACAAGGGGTCCGAGGCGCAAAACATTAACTTGGCCCCGGCGCTGCCAACATACATAAGTGAGTTAAATGATTTGCTGCGAGCGCAAGAGAGAGAGAGAGTAGGGGGGAGGAGGGGTATCGGGGGCCGTGCGATTGTGGGAGGAGATAATGTGATTAAATTTGATAACAGTCTTTTTTTTGCGAGCTCACGGCATGCACAATAATATGAGCGCGCACGAAATGTTAACTTAATTTAGCGGCGAGGGTCAGTGGGATTGCCGGTGCAGTGACCTAGCGCACCAAGCCAACAGTATATACTCCTTGAAGTACGAACTTCTCATGGAGTCCAAATTAAACGTTGCTTTTCCTTTTTAACAATGGATAATGACTCAACGAAAGCACAAGGCCAAATTGGGAAAGCGTGTCGTTTTGCCAGAAATGATGATTCACTGTTCAATGTCAACTTGCACCCTATACTCCCTCTCCTCTATACACGGATATGCATCGCGTGCAGCTTGTGCACGTAGAAGCGAACACTTGCATCGATAGAGAGTTCACTGCAAGGGAGGAAGGAGGAGGGGAAAAAATCTGCTCCATATGTCAACAACACGAGAAACCGAACCCCTGTGTGTTTAGATGGTGGGTGTGCAGAGGTCACTACCAAGCAGATGACCCCAAGGGTCACTTGGAGAGGGTGCGGATCAGGGGCAGATCTAGGCATGGGCATGGGGGGGCAATGCCCCCCTAAATGCCCTGACTGCCCCACCAAACACGATGACATCCAAAACAACCCAAGATACCCAAGAAATGAAAGTGCTTATATTTAAAATAATGTGAAACACTACTACTGCTATTAACTAACTACAGGTGTTTCACCACTAAACCAACAGCATTTCATCATTGAAAACAGAAAACTCTCTGAGTCAGACCTTTAGCTTAATGCATGCTGCGTGTCTGTTACAAATTGCGTAATAAAAGTCCTGTAACTGAAAATGGTATGAGTGCGACTTCATCGCCCGTGGCGCGAAGCAACACGGGCGATGAAGCCGCCCCCATACCATTTTCTCTTGCCCCTCCAACAGGTGGGGGGCTGTTTTGCAGAAGGATTTCTTTCTTGCTCTCCACTTGTGACTGCTAATGTTCTCATCCAGTGGACCCCTAAAACCTCTTAGCTCAAGATCCAAAAGACGTTCACAAACTAGGTCAAACAGCTGACCTGCGAAGATCTACAAACGCAATGTTTTGCGCCACATTGTAAGCTTGTAGATTGGCTGTTTTCACTAATTCTTTATGATTCTTAACGCGCTGCACAAGCTCATGCGATCAGCCAGAACAGCGCCCGTGCGGCTCTAGTGCCAACACCCGTTTAAACAAAACAATGCAACTCCTAAAGACGAGTGGAAAAACACTGGAAGGTGTTCAATGTGTATCTATCATGGCTCTGTGCAGTACCTCATATGTGCCAAGAGTGTTATTTATTTATGTATTTATTTATTGTTTATGGAATTTCTTAGATTTGCTTTTGTTTTAAAATGTATAACATTTCAGGGTGTCTGCACTGCAGGCTGAGATAAGTCAGATTTAATACCTTTATACCTAATATTGCGAACCTATAGATCTCTTCAGGCTGTTACTTTCGGCTTGTCTATCTGTAAAGACAGACGATTAATCAGACCAAATCATCAATCGGACTGACTGACAAATTGGACTGACGCCGACTAATCTAAAAACAAGTCAAATCGACCACCGCTGATGTGTTCAGCCATTAATCTCCCATCACTAATAACATTATATAACTTGTCTTTACGTTTGTGGGCCTGTGTTCTAATCTAGGGTGCAATGAGAATATAGTAACCCCCTCCCATACACACCCTCCCCCCCAACGGGGAGTAAAAACCTCTACACAGCGCTGCAGTGTGAGGTGAGGAGACGATGTCCAGATTCTCTCTCCCTGTTTAAATCTGTAAAAACAATCTTCATGAGTAGCCATTGTTCATATAACTAAACATGGGCTGTAACACAGTGCATATACTAAGGGAACCCAGCAGGTCCCTCAAGTCCCGTCGACCCGTTTTTTTTGTTTGGGCGCTCCGTGCCAAAGCTTTATGGCTGCCAAAACGCTTAAGCAGAGAGAGAGAGAGAGAGAGAGACGAGGAGAGCGAGTGAGAATGAGTGAAACAGACAAAGTGAGACGGATAGCCCTTTCTCTCTCTCTCTCTCTCTCTCTCTCTCTCTCTGGCTGTGTGTTTGCGATAGGTTCAAGAGTTCGAGATTTTGTATCTGGATAGTTTGTCTTTGCTGCTCGCAAACCACTTGACGCCACCCTGCCAACCAGCGCTGGTTTGGGGTGACTGACCATGATACGTAGATCATAAAAAAAAAAAAAAATCCCTCCGCTGCTCCATACGGAGGTTCGGTTCAATCCGAGTTCACGTGCCTGTGCAAGAGGTAACAGAATAACATGGAGGGAGCAGGGGCGGATCTAGGCATGGGCAAGGGGGGGGAGGCAATGCCCCCCCCAAATGCCCAGTCTGCCCCCCCCCAAGCACGATGCCATGCCAAACAACCCAAGATATTTGAAATTAAAGTGCTTATATTTAAAGTATTTTGAAACACTACTAGTGCTACTAACTAACTAACTACAGCTGTGTCAACACTAAACCAACAGCATTTCATCATTGAAAACAGAAAACTCTCTGAGTCAGACCTTTAGCTTTATGCATGCTGCGTGTCTGTTGCAACTTCAACAACAACTGATGTTATTATTGATGCTTTACTTGACTAATACAAGTCCTGTAACCGAAAATGGTATGGGTGCGGATGAAGCCGCACCCATACCATTTTCTCTTGCCCCTCCAACATGTTCTCTTGCCCCCCCCCCCCCCCAATGGGACATGTTACATCCGCCCCTGGGAGGGAGGGAGAGAGAGGGAGAGAGAGAGAGAGGATGAGTGAGTGAAACAACTCTATGCCAAAACCTTGAGCGTCAAATATTTCAAACTAGCTCAGCTCAACTCTCGCTCAGCTCCCTCCTATACAGCTCTATTATAGCAGCTGCAGCTGTTCTGTTTTTAGAAATGAGGAACAGGCGAGGTTGCTCACATTATTGGTTAATCGACTTCACTTCTACCACGTCATCATCACGGGAAGGAAAGAAAGAAAGAAAGGGTCTATATATATTTATATATAATACTTCTCCCCGCGCGCTGCTGAATCAGCACATTTTATAACCAACACCACAATATATTATTTGTTGTGTGACCCCCCCCCCCCCCCCCCCTCCTTCCCAAACATCCTAAAGCAAAGGAAACAAAGGTTCCCATTGGTCCGATAATGAATAAATAGCGCCCATGTGACCTGGGGTGGGGTGGGGGGGCAAGTCCCCCAGTCCTCTGTTTGTTTTCCCCACCATTGTAATTACCCCCCCACCCCCTCCCAGAAAAGGGCCCTAGCTGCTACCAAGTGGTAAACAAACCCAACAAACCCCAGGACCCTGACTCAGACCCATAAAAAAAAAAAAAACATAGCACAAGAAAAGCATTGGGGGAGGAGGAGGAGGTTAAGGGGGTTGGTGGGATAGTGGTGGCTTGTAGGGCAAATGTGGTGAGAGTGAGGGAGAGAGAGAGAGACAGAAGCACACTGGCATATGACACAAACATATCCACACTGTGTAACTGTGCGCACGGGTGCATACACAGTATAGCTGTGTATGTAAGCTGCAGATACTGCTCACACTGCATGCATTGCACAATGTACATACTGCACACCTTATAGCACAGAAGTGGGCAATTATTTTTCCCAAGGGGCCAAATGAGATACATAAAATATTGTGGAGGGCCAAGACTAAAGGCTGAACTAAAGTCTGCGTAATGTTAATTTAATTCAAGATAAGAGAGTAAGTCCAACCATTTTGACACCAGGGCCCTCTATTTATTCAGTATTTGAGCCACAGACCACCATTTGATGACATTTTAGCCCCACAGACCCAAAACTAAAGATTTCTTTTGCTTTTGTTAACAATTCCAGGCTGGGTTTCGCAAACAAAACAGGCAAACATAGATAAAAAATTACCAAGTAAAAGGTCAATTTTACATTCTCTGGCTAATTCAGATGGTGAATATTTCAACTCTTGAGGGTGTAAAAATGAAACCAAATGGACCCGCAAGGGTCCATTTGGTTTCATTTTTACGCACTCAAAGAGTTACATCTAGTTAACCAACTTTCCATATTTAACTGGTACTCTCTCAAGGACCTCTGGTGATCCTCGGACCACAGTACCCTTTCACGGGCCGGTCAGAGTCAGCCAAAGCGCCGCCCCCGGGCCGCACAATGCCCAGGTATGTTCTAGCACCTACAAAGCCTAGCTCTATACCTGTGCTTTCTTAAAGGGACATTTACCCTAACAACAGAGTTGAACCTCAAGTTTCAAGGTTAGCTTTATCAGTGTCCCGTGAAAGATCCTAATCCACCGCAGCATTCTGCACACATGATGTATACTACAAGTTGCCGCAGTTGTCGCTAAACAGATTGTGTTGTACATCTCTATATTCTTTTACGGGTGAGAACGGGGAACGGGAAGATATTATATTACCCTTGCAACCTTTCCCAACGCTGTTATACGTGTTTTTAGATATTTTATATTTTAGCTGTAATAAGATATAGAGACTGAAGCATAAGACTGGAGCGATAGCCCCACCCCCTTGCCGTTCATTTCAAAAGTTGCTCAGTGGCGTTTTGACGGCACCTGGAAGAATGCCGGAAGTAGGGTCTACTTCCACATTTGGGCACTAAAAGTTGTTGTCCAAATGCAGAAATGTTACCTCCATGAACACATGAACAAGTGCTCAGTGTTAAACTCCAGGGCGCTCCAGGTGCACAGGGTTTAGTCATGAATCCACAGCTCACACTCGAACCACTAGGGCCGAGTGCTTCAACATTAGAGAGGCTCTCTCTCCGTGTGTGTGTGTGTGTGTGTGTGTGTGTGTGTGTGTGTGTGTGTGTGTGTGTGTGTGTGTGTGTGTGTGTGTGTGTGTGTGTGTGTGTGTGTGTGTGTGTGTGTGTGTGTGAGACTCGTTTTAAAGACTCATTTGTGTAAAAAGAACATTGTATGTCAAATAATATACTCTCCAAATATAAGGATATTTCCATTGGGAAAAAAAAAAAACATTTCAGTGTTTCCCCCAAAATGGCGAAATGTCCCTTTAAGATGCCACTATTCTTCCTGTTATTTTTTGTTATTGCTTAAAAAAAAGAAAAAAAGAGAAGGATTTCATGCGTGTGTGAACTAGTCGTATAATAAAGTGACAATAACAAACATGAGAGAGAGAGAGAGAGAGAGAGGGAGGGAGGTGGAATCACGGGGCGTTCAGTATAGGGGAGGAGGAGCTGCCTCTACCAAAGCCCCTTCCTCTCTGACCCTGGCGTCCTGCCAGCAACAGTCACAGCCTAATTGCTGGAGCCTGTGTGCCCGCTGAAGCCATTGTAGGAGTCAGTATTGTCTGGGGGCCCACGGAGAGCAGTCACCATTCATCCCCGGGCGCCCGCTACTTACTGAGGTGGAACGCTTCGCCTTTACAGGGAGACGTGTTTCCTGCGAGAGCAACAACATGTTTGAATGACTCGTCCGAGCGAGACGGACGGCTCTGGTCTCCGCTAAATGATACAGTGCGACAGCTCACCTCGGCCGTGTTGAATCGGAGCTATATAGACCGTCCTCCCAACCAGACGGATTATTATGGGGGCCCCCCGCTCCCGCATGCATTGCCATGCGGAGACAAGCCCGTTGCCCGGGGTACGGGCTTCGCTGTGAGAGCGGGTTTTGGCGAGAATGATCGATAGTTTTAAACTTTCCTTTCTCGTTTAATCTCTCCCCGGGCCTGCCTCTTCAGAGGTTCAAGTTCAAGGTTCAAGCTTTTTGTTATCGGTGTTGTCAAAATATTACTTAAGCAGTAATCTATTACTTATTACTTATAAAAAGTGAAGTTACACTATACTTATTACTCCTTGGAAAAAGTAACACTGTCAAGGTTTCATGGTCTTTTCATTGGCATGCGTAGTGTGTTTGTTGGCTGACCTCTGCGTCTCTCAACATATCGCAACATCTTTGCATCTCATCATGGTGCATTTCCACACAACACAGTGTTCTGTATGACATGTACATGAGATGTCCATTTTTTTCTTATTTTTGTTACCTTCATGGTTAATTTAAAGTCTGGGATTTAGTTGGTCGCCAGTTCATAGCCTACTTAAGCTCCTCCAATCTTACTTACCAGTGTGTCCTTCGAGCAAGAGTAGGAGCCCATGACAGTAACCTACTGCTAGAAATAGTTAGCATTAGATACATTTTAGGTATGTGCAAATGTGCTTGCACCAACTACAACAAGAAGAAGTGCATCGGATAAAATATGCCTCCTGCAATGTTGGCGACAGCTGTGCTGTGTGTGTGTATATGTGGGTTTACAGTATGTAACAATAAACACCCTTCAACGTGCTGTCAGAGCTGAAGTCATATTTGTCCGGCGTGAAGTCCTGCAGCTCATAACCAGATTAGTGCTTGCACTGGCTTCTGTGTTAGAACCCGGCGGGCGAGGGTCTCTGATTGCCCATAGCCCCCGTCCCTCTACTAAAGCCCTGACTGGATTTAGTTGGACTGATCCCGTAAACCCTTGGGCACGCCGGCACAGAACTTATTTTCAGGGGCGGATCTAGGCATTGGCATGGGGGAGCAATGCCCCCCCTAAATGCTCAGTCTGCCCCACCAAACATGCAAAACAACCCAAGATATTTCAAATTAAACTGCTTATATTTAATTTAAACACTACTACTGTTACTAACTAACTACAGCTCTGTCACGGCTAAACCAACAGCATTTCATCATTCAAAACAGAAAACTCTCTGAGTCAGACCTTTAGCTTTTTGCATGCTGCGGACTTGCGTAACTTTCAACAACTAATGGTATTATTGAAGGTTACTTGCCTAATTTTTCTGTAACAGAAAATGGTATGGGTGCGACTTCATCGTTCGTGCCACGGGCGATGAAATCGCCCCCCCATACCATTTTCTCCTGTCCCCCCAATTGGGAAATGTTACATGCACCCCTGACTTATTTTTCAACTGTTCTCCAACAATCTGCCTTCAGGAGCGGAGCAATCTACATCGCCTGATTTGCTGCAAAAAAAAGCAGCAGATCTACAAGCTTTTTTGTGGTGACGCAAACCCGTCGCAAACTTATTTTGTTTTCGGCGTGCGAAGTAGGAACGGCCCTGGGGGGGACGCAGTGCGACGACGGGATAAATCAGGCTTATCTCTGATCTTGTCAGACGCGGAGAATTATCATATACTTTAGGTCAGGGAGTGTCAGGAAAACAATGGTGTTATCACTGGAACTGGAGAGGGGGCAGGGGCGGATGTAACATGTTCCATTTGGGGGGGCAAGAGAACATGTTGGAGTGGTAAGAGAAAATGGTATGGGTGCGGCTTCATCGCCCCTGTCGCTTCGCGCCACGGGCGATGAAGTCGCACCCATACCATTTTCAGTTACAGGACTTTTATTAGTCAAGTAAAGCATCAATAATAACATCAGTTGTTGTTGAAGTTGCAACAGACACGCAGCATGCATAAAGCTAAAGGTCTGACTCAGAGAGTTTTCTGTTTTCAATGATGAAATGCTCTTGGTTTAGTGGTGTCACAGCTGTAGTTAGTAAGTAGCAGTAGTAGTGTTTCACATCATTTCAAATATAAGCACTTTAATTTCTTCTTGGGTTATCTTGGGTTGTTTTGCATGCCATCATGTTTGGGGGGGGCAGACTGGGCATTTAGGGGGGCATTGCCCCCCATGCCCATGCCTAGATCCGTCCCCTGAGAGGGGGGAATGGTTTATGTCTCCGGCTATCTGCTTTGCGCCACATCAGCAGCATGCACTCGCGCCGAGCCGAGCGAGGAAACCTTGAACAACAGTATACCGGAGCGCATTCTCATCAGGAAAACACACTGTTGTTTATAAACACTGTCTGCACGAGGGGGAGGGAACTTGATATTATGGTTCTGTAACATCCTGGCAGCAGTGGCCTACCAGGCCAGAACTTCAGTTTTGGGTGGGCCTGCATGCACCCTCGTGTGGCACATTATATTATTTATAATAGGTACTGATCACATGACACTGATCACCGCCATGATACATTTGCACAGAATATTTAAACAAAGGCAATACATCTCAACAATATGGGCCTTAACGGTATTATAGATGAGTTTTTAGATAAAAAAAAAAAACACACACACACACACACACACTAATATGTGTTAAGAAAGTCTACGTTTGTCAACAGAGGTAATAAATATTACAGAGTCAGACATTTTTCCCTCAACGATATGGGACCGTATTACATTATGAACATTTATTACATTGTGTGCTGCCATGGGTTCATTCATAACATAACATTAATGCAATATAGAAAAATCTGTACTCATTTTTGTATTACATCACCAGCTGACATATTACATTATTTTTTTAAATATGCTGATTACATTTAAATTATTACATTATGAGCTATTACATTATGAGTTGCTACATACTCTATATATAACTTTATGTTGGCGCTGCACTGCTTGGCGACACGCTCAGTACAACCTGAGTTTCCCCCTATATGAGCAAAACAAATTCCAATTCATCGGGTTGAAATGGCAAATGAAGAAACCTTGAACCTTGATATTTATTCATATTTACTGTATTTATTTTTTATTTGTATCAATGCATGGTCCGGCTCTTGGGCCACAGCCCACCGCTGGTCCACCCATAGCTGCGCCACTGCCTGGCAGTGCAGTTCCGACGACCAAGTCCCTTTTTCTCCCCCTTATGTGTGTTTGCTCCGTCGACAGGCCACGTAATAACGCTCAATAAGACATAATAACATGGTGCTACACGACCGGTGGCTTCCAGAGTGGTTTTTGGGGCTAGTTGTTGAGGGCCTCCTGCCCGCCGCCCCGCTCCGCTCCGCTCTCTCTCTCTCTCTGGCCCCGGCGCGGTGGTGACTGAGTCTCGGTGGCCATGCATGCAGGGCTCCGTCTGCATGGCGCGCGACCACAGACAGGGCTGCAACCGCCGTCTGTCCGCTGGCGTCGCAGCAGCCGTTTTGGTGGGCAGGGTCCATCATCCTCACCACACCTCACCACACACCGCACGCCACACTGTCACGTGGAACCTGGACGCGACACGCGGGGTGAGCCATGGTGTCTGCCACGGTTCAGAAATGTTAAGTTTTGATTTCACACTGCTGTTTGATTTCAGTTTTGGTTTTGTTTAGTTGTATGAGAGGGCACGGGCAGTAGATTTTAGGAGTTGACCAGTTTAGACTTAGTTTACTTTTTTGTCTTATTTTGAGTTTTTCAGGTATTACGTGGAACCCACATGAGGAGTGCTTTCAATAAGCCCCATGGCCAAACTGGCCCCAAATGGTCCAATCCCAGCTAAGCATAGCATGTGATAGAAAAACAAAAAACTCTCCGCCTATATAGTTTTCCTATATGATAAAACATTGTTTTAAAAATTAAATGTCACACTCATATTTTTCCACTGTGCATGCCTTGCTGACGGATTTGAGATTTTGAAGGTCTGGTTCCAAAAATGAAACATATACTGTATGTGTTTCATGTGTAGTGTCCACGTATATTTACATTGGAATGAGTGTAAATATACATGTAAATATGTCCCCAATTTCCAACTCATATTTGGACTTTGGGGAGAGGGTGTGCCATACTGCAATGACTACTTTTGGTTTAGTTTAAGTCTTAGTTTTTTCAGGTATATGAAGAAACCTTGTGAACATAATGGAATGCATGCCTGAAAGGAAGATGATTTTTATGCAATTCCATTTGTTTTAGATTTGAACACTAAATACTACTTTTAGCTAATCTTCTATCCTTCATCTAGTACAAAAGCTCCACAAGTCCACTCACAGAGGCATTCACTGTGCCACGGTGTAGTTACATGTTATTGTGTATAGTGCAAAAGCACGGTGTGAAAGGGTTAACAAACAGCACATGTTGAGGTTTGTTGTCCTCCTCGGTGGAAGAAGTGTCGCTATGATTGAGATGATTGATGTGATCTGCCGTGCCGTGCGGTGGTGGTGCATCTGTGAGTCTCGATCTGCATCTCAGATGCAGCAGATTGAGACCAAATGCCGAAACCTTAAGCCCGGGAGGTCATGTTGGACAAGCCTTCCCCGCGATAGGAGCAGACACTGAGGTCGCGGGGTCAATGAAAGGCACGTTGCACGTAGTTAGCGCTAAGTAGTTCACAGAACTCTCACTGAAACATCATCTTATTAGGGTCGAACAACCCCCGAGGCCATAATGAGGTGAAGCCTCCCTGCAAATGAGGAATCGTTAAGGATGGATCCGTCTTTTCGCTGCCGCCGAGGCTGTGATCCATACTAAATCTATTCAGCCTGTCAGAGTCAAGTGTCAATGACAAATGTTGCACATCCCTTGTTATGCTCCGAGTTTGTTTTCCAGCCCACCCCTATACTCTCCATGCCTCATTTGAAATTCATCCGGCCTGCCTTGGAAGAGAATTATTTATGAGCCAAATCTGTTTGTTGGAAGAAGAGTCTTGTTTTTTGCTTTTTTTTTTGCCGTTGTCCTCCCCTCCCGGTGCGATTCTGCTGGGACCTCCTGCCAGAATCGCCGGTTTTAATTGAGTCAATAACGCAAAACACGATCTCTGTGGGAAGAAAAAAAAAACACTCTTGAAAACAGCAACATTATCACCGATGCACAGCTTCATTACGGATAGCGATATTGCTCTAATCCCTGACGCAAACTGCTTGGCACATCAACTCCCTGGTGCTTTTAATGAGACGTGGCGTATTTGTGTGTTTCGTGTGCTTTGCAGAGAGGTGAGCAGAGGTTAATAATGAGCCGTCAGCATCCAAGGCGACGGGTAGAACGTCTCGTCTTTTGAAGGCTCCATTCCCAGGCGGCTCCCGGAAATACCAGACGGTATCGGCATCACTCTTTGAGACGCGCGGGTTCAGAAGTTTACCCAGAGTCCACTGGGTAATTACGCGTCAGCCAGCCAACCGGCAGGCGGAAAAGGAGCGCCTGGCACAGATGTGATTGGACGGTCACTGTCTGGTCGCTGTCTGGGAGGTTTGAACATTCTGAAGCTAAAGTACTATCCTGGAACGGATGTTTTTGTCATAGTTTTTGTTGTAGTCCATGTGTCAACAAAATCAACAATAGATTTAGTCGATATAAATGTATTTTGGTGGGTCTTGTCGTCACAATTCCCAATTTCACACTTGGTCACACACTGAACAATGGCGGTCTGCAAGTGTTGTGAGCTAGTGTCAGATTGCAACATGTGAGTTCTACTGGATCTCTCACTATAGTATCTCAACATTTTAGTCTACTTTTTATTTGTTGATGAAATTGACAATATCATCTTATTTTTAGTCATTACCATAGCTTACTTTTTATTTGTTTCTATTTAGTCAGTGGAAAAATATAGACAAAAATCCACACAGCTGTACTTTCGATCGGATGACCTCACAGGAACACTGCACCCGTTTTCCTCCATTGTGCAACAGCGTGGCAAAGCGAAAAGCAAGCTCACAAATTGCCAATGCAGAACATATAGCTCTTAGCTCGTGGACTGGCTATTTTCAGGCTAAAGCCTCTGATAAGGTCACTGACAGGAAAACGCAAAGAAAGAGAGATTGTGAAATGTACAACGCATCACGTCATCCAGTACTTGGAACGTGTAGGGATTTCCAAGAAATTTTACACCTAAGCATCTACACTACGTTTTGAGCTCAAGGATGACGATGCTAATTACGTACGAATAGGGCACACGACACAAGGTGGAGAGATAGGAAACGATGCAATGGAATTCATGCGAAATATAACATGATGTTGTCTGATACTAGTTGGAACATTTAGGTATCCTTCACGCCCCCACAGAAAAAAAAGCTGTGCTGATGTTCAGTCCATAAATCAGTGTTAGTGTGACAGTGTGAACCTGAATAACCAGATAATCAGTGTTGCCCGCAGAGTTGGCATGGGGTGCTTGTGTGAATGCACACGTCGCGCCGATTCATAATTGTACAGAATAAGAATATGAAGCTTGATTAATGTCTCCTCTTTATTCAGTGTTATTGGTTGTTTACCCTCCGAGGGATGTCTAACCGAATTTATGCTAAGTACAGTGTGTGACTTTACTATACCTCTAGGAAATGACTCCTCCGTCATCACCACACTGGTGCGGTTGCACCACCACCACGCTCACCTCGGGTTTACACTAATCAGTGGTGGAGTACATTTACTTGAGTACTGTACTTTTCTTCCCCTTTTACTTCTACTCCATAGACCCTAAATTCCAGAGGCAAATCTTGTATTACAATGACTTGAAAACTTTATTTACTATACTTTTATGAATTTGGATTAATTCATCATTTCAAAACAATACAGTGGACACAGCACTATACATTTTGGCCATTTTCTTTACTTTTATTTTTTTCTACATTTAAAGGTTTAGATGTGATTTCACTGAATTCAAATGTGTTTTTTTTTCTTCTTTTTTATGGATAATCATCCTCTCTACTATAGAGTGGGCTGACCATATAAGGAGTTCCTCCCTGTCCCCAATGAGCCCCTGGGGTCACAAAACCTCACTTTCAGTTTGGGTATTGGAGAGAAAAAGTCTTTTGTCCAATTAGGATGAGAGGGGACCTTCGTCCAACGAGGATAGAGTGGGGTTGGGCCTTGGTGTATGTGCTGCTGACCTGTTGACCCCTACCTCAAGTACATCTTGAATAGCAGACCTTTACTTGTACGATACTATTTCAGCTACTGCTTGAATAAAGCCGTTAGAGGGAGCAGATTACCGTGGATTTTACCCTGGTGCGGTGTAGGCAAAATCCACAGTAGGCCCAACTTGGCTTATTGCTTTCCTAAAAGTGTTAGAATTTATGGCAAGCACCAATTAAAATAGTTCACAGTAGCACAATGTTGTCTCTAAGTTATGAAGCTAAAGAAAGTAGTTCCCACCTACAAGAAAGTAGTTACCGGCCAACCAGCTGTAGAAACAACATACCTGCGACAAGATTCCATAACAACAACAAAGCCAGTTCACGAGTCAGCAGTGGGTTGCCGCTGTCACGTGATGGCGACCAGCCTATCAGAGTCAAGTATTGGGACTAGCAGTTTTAGAAATTGCATTTTATTCCATTCCATGTGTCTCTATTTACGACTATTTACCATTTGTGTCAGTGCACTCAGAAGTTGTGCATTTTAATGTCTTTGTACGTGCAATGACAAACGGAGGAATTCAATGAATTATGAAATCTCCGGGGGACTCGATTCATTAAACGGCTCGTGTCTTTTTTTATTGTCACTCGATTATTTGTGACAATAAGAATGACATGCAATCACACGGGGGGTTGTTTTTTGCACTATAAAAGAAGAGCTCCCTTCACAGCTGCAAAGGGGCCTGGCGGTGAAGAGAAGAGAAGAGAAGAGAAGAGAAGAGAAGAGAAGAGAAGAGAAGAGAAGAGAAGAGAAGAGAAGAGAAGAGAAGAGAAGAGAAATGAAATTGCGGTCTTTGAGGGGGGAGAGGTGAGGAGAGAAGTGGAAAAGAGAAAGAAGAGAGGAAAGGAGAGGAGAGCTAGGGACGCGACGAGGAGCCAATATACTTCTTTGTTTATTACCATCCAAACTTGGCTCCGACCGGCCGGCCCTGTTGCTCCTCGTGCGATTGTTTGAGATGAGGCTGGCACGGTGCCGAGCCTGGAGTAAATCAGCACAGTCAGTCATCAACAAACAGCCAGCCAGGGAGGGGAGGGGAGGAGAGGGGAGGGGGAGGGAGGGGAGTGCATCTATGAAGGGAGGGTTAAGAAAGTGTGCATGCGTGTATGTGAGAGAGCGGGAGGAGGGAGGGCGAGAGAGGACGGAGAAAAAAACTGGAGGGAAAGAGAGAGTACAAGTGGAAAGTAGTGGGGGAAGGGAGTTAGAGAGAGAGCAAGAGAGAGAGAGAGAAGATTGGTGCTCTGTTGTGAAACTTGAGCTCGGAAAAATCGCTCCGAGTTTTAACACTCTCCTCCCAGTGTTTTTGCAGTTGTTACCGTGAGGAGGGGATCCGTTGCGTGAGCGGCAGGCGCACGCACACACCACGAGACCTTAGTAGCCGTACGCACACTCACGCACGCAAGAAAAAGAAAGCTCCACCCGCTTAGTTGTTTTTCTCTCCCTCAGTCCCTCCCTCCCTCCCCATCCACATCCACAGCACTGCTGTTATCAAGGTGAGCTGTGCTAACAAGACAGGCAGCCTGACATCCCTGTCTGGCGCCGTGCCAACAGGCTTGGTAAGAAAAAAATATATATATAATAACACCACAGTATAGTAACACACCGAACTGGCTCAGTTTTTTTTTAGCCAGGAGGCTTTTATCCCCCTTTACCAAAAGACACACCGACCGTCTCTCTCCCCAGCGAGGAGTCTGTCTGGAAAGTGGGCACGAGAAGCACTTCTTCTCTCATTACTGCAAAAACCGCCTCACGCGGTGCCATGCCGCCGCGCGCCTCCGCCGCACCGCATGGCTCGTGTGTCCTCAGGAAACCACAGCCAACTGCTTATTTTCATCTATACTGTATACAGGAACCAACTTTTTCCTGCCAATTAGTTATCTTACAATGACCTGGCCTTGTCCATGTGCAGTGTGGTCTCCATACAGTATACAACACAATCCTATGAGGGTTTAATTCGACCCACTTGAGCCTCTACTCTATTGCCGTTAGAATGATGTTGTCTCACAATGTGAATGTGGCCTATAATGATGCTCGAAATAGGGTAATTGGTTTTGGAAACAAAACGTAGAAGTGGAGCTGTAATAGTCCTAGTCATTTAGTCGACAAAGACTAGTCGACTGTGAGTCACCCAGGAAGATTATCTGCAATGTAATGTTTGCTTCATGGTGCTGTTGTGTCGGCGAGGTTGGTGAGGTTTAGTCAAGTGAACACAAAGACTTAATTGAACATGGAAAACTCAACTAAAAGCATTTTCACCAAAGAGCAATGGCAAAGTCTTGGTGGACTAATAAGAACAAAGCGTGTGTTTATTAAAGCACAAATAACATTCATTCCTAAAAAAATGTTTTAATACAACCAGTCTTGTCATTTCTTCACGGACCATTATATCTGCAGTACCACAATGTCCTGAGGTGGTGGGGGGGGCTGATACGCAGATTATTTTGTGGCATTATAGTGTTCATGCTAGATAAAACAAGGCTTGTTTGAGGAACAAGGCTTGTCCATTACAAATCAACAATGATGGACATTGTAAAAAAAATGGGAATGCACATTTCTAACTGAAGACTGAAGAAGAAGAGGAATTATACAAGGAAGGAAGGGTGCACTGATGACATCATTATGAGGCCAAAACCAAACAAGCTGTTCCAGAGAGCAATGTCCATTAAAGTTCAAACTCATGGTTATTTGTGGTGTGATAGAAAACTTGTTATTCTCCCTTTAATCGAGTATTCGGCTGTGGAGAGTACAGCACTACTAGAGGCAAACGGACCCTCTCTGTTGAGTGATATATCACCCCCATCAGTCAGGGGCCGTTGGGGCCGGTGGTGCCTCTCCGTCAGCTCGATGCCAAAAAATAAAAAAAGCATGGATTTTTCTTACACACACGGGCCAGAAACAGTTGCCCCACTGTGCGGAGGCTTACGGGGGTCTATATCTTTTAATTGGGGTTCCAAATGGCGGCGGCGGATAAGCACGAAGATTTGGAAGAGCGATAATAAAGTTGGAAGCTGCGCTGGAGGGGGGAGAACAATAGTCAGCCAAGAAAGACGCAGGAGAAGGCAAGTTCAGCAGGTTCACGAGCTGCGCCGCTCGGGAGGATTTCAGATCCCTCCCCTTGACCGCAGGATACTGCTAGTGTTTGTCAGAGTCAGAGATTTCTCTGTGTGAGTGTGCGTGCGTTTGTGTGTGTGTGCGTGTGCGAGCGTGCGTGTCTGTGTGTGTGTGCGTGTGCGAGCGTGCGTGTCACAGCTGTGACGCTGGGAGTGACTGCCGCTCAACAAAGCGTAGGGTTTCTGCCGGGGCTGCTCTGAGTAAACAAAGGGAACTCAGCACAGCTCTGTATGGCGGATTGCACAAGCTCTCCTTCACAGAGAGAGAGAGAGAAAGTAAATACTAGTGTGTGCCAGGGGCGGATCTAGGCATGGGCATGGGGGGGCAATGCGCCCCTAAATGCCCAGTCTGCCCCACCAACCACGATGGCATACAAAACAACCCAAGGTATTTTAAATTAAAGTGCTCATATTTAAAATTATTTGAAACACTACTACTGCTACTAACTAACTACCACTAAACCAACAGCATTTCATCATTGAAAACAGGAAACTCTCTGAGTCAGACCTTTAGCTTTATGCATGCTGCAACTTCAACAACAACTGATGTTATATTTGATGCTTTACTTGACTAATAAAAGTCTTGTTACCGAAAATGGTATGGGTGCGGCTTCATCGCCCGTGGCACGAAGCGACACGGGCGATGAAGCCACCCCCATACCATTTTATCTTGCCCCTCCAACATGTTCTCTTGCCCCCCCCCCCCCCCCCCGCCCCCAAATGGGGCATGTTACATCCGCCCCTGGTGTGTGTGTGTGTGTGTGTGTGTGTGTGTGTGTGTGTGTGTGTGTGTGTGTGTGTGTGTGTGTGTGTGTGTGTGTGTGTGTGTGTGTGTGTGTGTGTGTGTGTTGGGGGGGGGTTGACCGTGGCTACAAATAAATGAGTCGACTGACAAGAAGAGAAGTGCAGAGCAGAAGAACACGACTTACCGTAAATATGACAAACGGATTATTAAGAATAAAAAGAAAATAAAACTAAACACCCAAACGTCGTTGAGAGTTCCCGTTCCAATGTAATAAAAGAAGAATGTTTATTTGATTATGAGCCGCTAAGTAGCAGCAGATCGGCACGCACGTGTGCATGTGTGTGTGTGTGTGTGTGTGTGTGTGTGCGCGCGCTCTGTTGTCCCAGCTGTGATAGGATGGTCATGCATGCAATGCAGGCTGGGGGTTAGGGGTGGGTGGGTTGTTGGGTGGAAGGGGGGAGTGGGGTTAGTTTTTGCCCCAAGGAGGTCAGCTGTTAGGGGGGCATGCGAGGCAGGAAAAGGGCTTGGTATGTTGGGATGATTACTGCCCTACAAACGCATGCCCAGCAGGGGCGGATCTAGGCATGGGCAGGGGGGGGGGGGGCTAAATGCCCCTAAATGCCCTGACTGCCCCAACAAACATGATGTCATGCAAACGACCCAAACTTCAAATATACAGTATATCAAATTAAAGTGCTTATAATTCAAATGATTTGAATTACTGCTTCTCCACTACACTGTGTTCCAACTTATTATGCAAATCATGTTTTTGTTTGATTTTCCAACATAATTGATGCAAATGTTATCAGCATAATTTTCAAGTCATTAGCTGTCAATTTATATTTCAAATGTTATTGAACAAACCTCCTAATGAAAACAGAATTTAGAAAATAAATCAAAAACTTGGAACAGTGCATTTCGCACTGTTCCGGATTATTATGCACATCATAGTTTCAAGACATTTTCTTGTTTGTAAAGAACTGAAAATAGTAATTTGTTGAATTCATAGCAATAAGGAGGTCATATGTACTGGGAAAAAAAGCTATTTCAATCCAAAACATGTTAACAGGTCCAGTTACATGTTAACATGGGACCCCTTGTTTGATAGCAGCTTGCGTCCATAAAACTTGTGAGTTTATGGAGAGTTTCTGCTTGAATGTCTTTGCAGGGTGTCAGAACAGCCTCCCAGAGTTGCTGTTTGGATGTGAACTGCCTCCCACCCTCATACTGCACATTTTTCAAAACAGTCTTGTTCAGTGATGAGTGCCGTGCAACCCTGGATGGTCCAGATGGATGGAGTAGTGGATGGTTGGTGCATGGCCAGTTTGGCCACCATGTCCCAACAAGGCTGCGACGTCAGCAAGGAGGTGGCGGAGTCATATTTTGGGCCAGAGTCCTAGGGAAAGACCTGGTCGGCCCCTTTAGATCTTTCGCTCGAGGATGCTCCAGACATTCTCAATAGGATTGAGGTCAGGGGGGGTGGGGTGGGGGCCACACCATGATTTTTTTCCCCCTTTTATGCCCATAGCAGCCAATGAAGCTGAGGTATTCTTTGCAGCATGAGATGGTGCATTGTCGTGCTTGAAGATGATTTTGTTTTAGAAAGCATGATTCTTCCTTTTTGTACCGTGGAAGAAAGTGGTCAGTCAGAAACTCATCATACTTTGCAGAAGTCATTTTCACACCTTCAGGGACCCTAAAGGGGCCAACCAGATCTTTCCCTAGGATTCCGACCCAAAACATGACTCCGCCACCTCCTTGCTGCCGTCGCAGCCTTGTTGGACGGCACTCATCAGTGAACAAGACTGTTTGAAAATTGGTCTTCGTGTACAGTATGAGGTTGGGAGGCAGTTCACATCCAAACAGCAACTCTGGGAGGCTGTTCTGACATCCTGCAAAGACATTCAAGCAGAAACTCTCCATAAACTCACAAGTTTTATGGACGCAAGCTGCTATCAAACAAGGGGTCCCATGTTAACATGTAATTGGACCTGTTAACATGTTTTGGATTGAAATAGCTTTTGTTTCCCAGTACATATGACCTCCTTATTGCTATGAATTCAACAAATTACTATTTTCAGTTCTTTACAAACTAGAAAATGTCTTGAAACTATGATGTGCATAATAATCTGGAACAGTGCGAAATGCACTGTTCCAAGTTTTTAATTTATTTTCTAAATTCTGTTTTCATTAGGAGGTTTGTTCAATAACATTTGAAATATAAATTGACAGCTAATGACTTGAAAATTATGCTGATCATCATTTGCATCAAATATGTTGGAAAATCTAACAAAAACATGATTTGCATAATAAGTTGGAACACAGTGTATTGCTAACTAAGTACAATTCTCTCACCACTAAACCAACAGCATTTCCACATTGCAAACAGAAAATTCTCTGAGTCAGACGTTTAGCTTTATGCATGCTGCGTGTCTGTTGCAACTTCAACAACAGCAGATGTTATTATTGATGCTTACTTGCTTAATAAAAGTCCTGTAACCGAAAATGGTATGGGTACGACTTCACCGCCCGTGGCGCAAAGCGACACGGGCTATGAAGACGCACCCATATCATTTTCTCCTGAGCCCCCATTTGGGAAATGTTACATCCGCCCCTGATGCCCAGCTAAAAAACAGCTCTCCCTCATTCTCCCCTCATAGGTCACTGTTACAATTCAGGGGCTCCCTTGCAGGCTCATCGCTGCTCAATCCCGTTCCGTGACAAATGTTCCTCTGTATTGCAGTGGTTCTGGAAAATTGCATATTTGTAAACTCTGTTAACACTTGAAACCCACCAGGTGTGCGAGCATATTGTGTGAGCGCACGGACTGCTTTTTCCCCCCCTCCCACTCCATGTTAATGGATGCAGCTGTTCTCACTGGACGTGTGTGCATGTGCGGACGCTCCAACTCAGATTTTTGTCCCCCAACTCTCTGGGTGAAAGGGGTTCATAAGGGTCTGTTTCATTAATCCTAACTGTCAGACCCCCTGGAGACCCCCTCATGGACCCCCCTGGGGTCCCTGGACAGTATATTTTGAACAGCTGCCCTATTCGTCCTGTGAAGACTGATATCAAAACCACGGTGCAGGAGCAGGTTCAGTGTTTTACATATAGAAAAATGGCATGTTATTCAGCCAGGTACCTCAGACACATAAGGGTCCATTTGGTTACAAACTATAATTAAAGCTGCAGGGGAGTCAAACCCCAGGAACTCTACCAAGGAGTCAAGGACCCCTGGGCCTTTAGTTTAACATTGTAACCCAGCCAACCTGGCAACCCGCTGGTGGCAGCCCATTCAAATCCTTCCCGCCCTCTAGCATAAAAGACTGACAGCTCTCACACATTCCACTTCCTCTTTCCCCTCCACCATAGCAAGATGGCCGATTTGTTTGAGAGCACTACAGCAGCAGCTCTCCTCTCCACCATCCTAACTGTGCGTTAACTTTACTATACTCAGCGGTGAGTTAAAGGCTTGGTGTCAACACACATTGGATCAAATTGGTTACTTTGAGGTTATGTTTGAGATATGAAATACAGTATTTTATTTCAGATAAATAAATATGCTTAAAAATACTTTTGCTCTAAAAGATTAGAAGCATGCTAAAATGGATTGAATTGTTGAAATGTTAAAAGGGTGCCATTTTATTAGATAAAAGATAAAATTAGATTAAATTTTGCAATTCCGCAATTATAGATCTTAATAATTAGCCTGAATCTAGAGTTGCAATTCGGTCCAATGACTCCATAACAAGAATTTTCATCTGTGATTTGCTTGTATTAAACCATGATGAATTAAAAAAAAAAAAAAAACATTGCATCTGTATGGAAAGGTTGAATTATCCTCTTTCTATCTAAAAGTCCACCATAGACATGTTGTGAGCTACTTTCTGTCAAATTCTCTGCTGGTGATAGGCTACTGGAGTTCGGAAGTGCTAATCATTAGTCACTGAATGGCCCTGTGTACCACCTGTTTTGCACAGAATTTGCACATAATGCAGGAGGCACCAGCCCAACAAACGAATGCCTCCCAAGTCCAGCAAGTATCTCGATCATAACATGTCTACTGTGTCTACTTGTCTACTTATTTTTTTTTTTTATCAAACAAATGCTTTGCAACCTTTCCATACAGCTGCAAAGTTGGTGAGTTTAATGCCGTTTAAAGGTAGGGGAAGTGATTTGAAATTCATGGTGTAGTACCAGCCTGGTGCACTAGGGGCCCCCAACAGTAGCTACACTATGTGAACCTGCTGCTCGCTCCTGATTGGAGGAGAATTGGTGGTGACCTGGGGAACTTTTATTAGCTCCTCTGCTAACGTGGGGGAGGAGGAAACTCCATATGTGGTTTCCACACCTTCTAATAGAGCATTTTAACAGAAAAAAAATATTTTTTGGGTGATATCTGACAAAAGTGAAATCACTTCCCCTACCTTTAATACAAGCAAATCACAGATGAGAATTCTTGCTATGGGGGAGCTGGTTGATGGACAGAATTACAACTCTAGATTCAGCCAAGTTACAAAAGATTCTAGTTGCATTATGGCTAATGCCTGCCTATATCTTTCTTTTTTCCCCTTTCTTTCTAGGATGGAGCTAATGGTCTAGAGATGGTCAACCTGAGTATTGTCCTGGTGGTCTCCTGTGTGATTCCATCTGGTGAATAAAGTCTCAATACACTTCAAAGAACTGGCACTAAAAGTGCTGCTAAAATGTCACCAAGTCACAATAGCCTCAAAATACAACTTTGTGATAAAACACAAGAATTTCACAATCATGCCAAACAAAATGACCACAAAACCACCACGCCATCCTGACTGCCCAGATTATGAGTGTTGGTTGTAAGATGTGGACGTAATGAGTGTTGCTACAGAGGATATATGTCAAACTCAAGGCCCAGGGGCCAAATCAGGCCTGTGACTGAATCATCTTCATCCTGCAGGATGATATAATTACTATTAGAACTGGTCGTCTGGTATTTTTTATATTTAATTACTAGAACTGGACCTCTAATATATTGATATAGAATTACTAATGGAACTGACCCTTGACTTCTATTTTCCCATTTTGGCCCACTGTGTACTAGAGTGGGACAAAAAAATCGATATGCCAATATATCGTGATACTAAATGCCATGATAACAATATTGTATCGCCAGGTTCAAAATCGATATTTTTGAAATTTATGCATTTAATAATTTGTTCATGTTAGAAACACTGACGGTTATCTGGCTACAATGAAGTGTATGATTGCACTTTTCATTGAATATGTTGTTTCAAATTGCGTGTTGTAGTTGGTTGATCTTTTCATGGTCCATATTGTTTAGAAATGGTAAATGGTGCATTTATATAGTGCCTTTATCCAAGGCGCTTTACATAGCTGGTGCATCACATTCACCCATTCACACACAGATTCATCCACTGATTAAAGTGGAAACCATGCAAGGTACCTACTAGTTCAGTGTCTTGCTCAAGGACACTTCGACAGTAACTGGGTGGAATTCCCCTTAAGGGTGGTGGTGGTGGTGGAGCTGGCTCATTTTGGGTTTTAACCATGTTGAGATGTAAATGATTGCGTTTGAGAAAACACAAACAAAACTGGTGGCACTGGTGTCGGACTTCTGGTTTACCGGAACGGGGTTCAATTCCCTGCAGTGCCTTGCTCAATGTGTTTCTTTCTTTACATTACGTGTGTTTTGCCTGCTCATCTCGTTTCCTTTTCATAGTTGCTGACTCCTGGTTTCTTAACTGTTAGCACTCACTACAGTTGTGTTGTCTGTTCATTAGTTACAGCATGTCTATAGCCTATGTGATCCTGGGCTCTACACACCCTCCACCAACCTGGGGAGGCAGCGGACTGGCCTCATGCTTCCTTCAATGCATGAGGAGTCCAAGCTGCCTTTTCACCTGACAGGGAGGAGTTTCCCTGGTTGGACGTAGCGCTTGGAAGGGACACGTTATTCCAACCAGTTCCTGTCCCCTCCATCAGGCGCCCCGGCTGGCCAGGGGGAGGCAGTTTAGAGCCCCGCAGGTGGCTCATTTAGATAGCTCAGTTCCTATGGGACTGGGAGATGTGGGTTCAAACCCTGCTCAGTACATTGCTTTCAAGGCCTGTTTCCAGAATATCAAAACACCACAACAGCTGTATCAGTCAGGTTGTGCAGTGGACTAGTCTCAGGCACTAGTCGTGCAGGATACCATGACGGTAGTTGCAAAAGCAGTTGTTTTGAATCAGGAGTTGGCTATTGAAAATCAGACCATGTAGTGCCAATTTTTCGAAAATCCTAAAAAATAATGAAGAACGGCATACTATATACTATCGGCAAATACTGTATGGGTATCGGAAAAGTATCAGTATTGGCCCTTATTTGTCATTATCGCATCACATATTGGCAAATATGCCTGTCTAACCCGTCATCAGACACAGGGGTAAAGGGTTGACACCATGGCAGTTAAGTAAAATGTTGGGTCATGTGGAGTTTGCTGTGGACAAGTGCACATTTGTTATTGCCTGTTGGTGACTTCATATAGAGGTATTTTTTATTTTGTATGTTATTATATTTATTCTTCTCTGGTATCGGTATTTGGTATCGGTATCGGCTAACACAAAAATTGTGGTATCGGGATTGGATCGGAAATGGAAAAGTGGCATCGGGACATCAATACTATATAGAGTATAGTATGTTGTCCAAGACCATTTACTATAGCCTGTTGTTTTCCTCGATTAAGTCATTAAAAAAATCCTCAAACGATGAAAAACACCATACTCTAATAAAAGACACTATAGTTTGTCATTTTTCCTTGATTTTGCCATCTTTTGAGAATCCTCAAACTATAAAAAAGGGCATAGGCCTACTATGGTGTGTTTTTTCTCGATTTTGTCATTTGAAAATCCTCAAAAAAGATGAAACATGGCCGGCATACTATAGTATATTCTTCAAGGCCATGTACTATAGCCTTTGGTTTTTCTTCGATTTCGATATTTTTTTCAAAAATCCTCAAAAACGATAAAAACGCCATACTTTGTCTTTTCTTCAATTTTGACATTTTTTCAAAACTCCCAAACACTGAAAATCGGCATACTATAGCATGTTGTCCGAGACCATGTAGTACAGCCTTTGGTTTTTATTTGATTACAACATTTTTTCAAAAATCCTCAAGAATGATGAAACACGCCATACTATAGCATGTCGTCCGAGACCATGTACTATAGCCTTTGGTTTTTCTTTGATTTCATTTTCACATTTTTTTTTAAATCCCCAAAAACGATGGTTTTTCAAACAACGTTTTTGCCAGGCATCGTCCTTTTTTGGAAATCGTCAAAATCATGAAAAACCGTAGCCTTGCGTTTTTTTTCCCGAAATTTCGATATTTTTCGAAAATCCTCAAAATCCTCAAAAATCCTCAAAACGATGAAAAAAAGCATGCTGTGCAAGACCGTAGGCTATAGCCTTGCGTTTTTGCCAGGTTTCGTCTTTTTTTGAAAATCGTCAAAATCATGAAAAACCGTAAGGCTATAGCCTTGCCGTTTTTTCGAAATTTCGACATTTTTCGAAAATCCTCAAAATCCTCAAAAATCCTCAAAACGATGAAAAAAGCATGCTGTGCAAGACCGTAGCCTATAGCCTTGCGTTTTTGCCAGGTTTCGTCATTTTTTGAAAATCGTCAAAATCATGAAAAACCGTAAGGCTATAGCCTTGCCGTTTTTTCGAAATTTCGACATTTTTCAAAAATCCTCAAAACGATGAAAAAAAGCATGCTGTGCAAGACCGTAGCCTATAGCCTTGCGTTTTTGCCAGGTTTCGTCATTTTTTGAAAATCGTCAAAATCATGAAAAACCGTAAGGCTATAGCCTTGCCGTTTTTTCGAAATTTCGACATTTTTCGAAAATCCTCAAAATCCTGAAAATCCTCAAAACGATGAAAAAAAGCATGCTGTGCAAGACCGTAGGCTATAGCCTTGCGTTTTTGCCAGGTTTCGTCATTTTTTGAAAATTGTCAAAATCATGAAAAACCGTAAGGCTATAGCCTTGCCGTTTTTTCGAAATTTCGACATTTTTCGAAAATCCTCAAAATCCTCAAAAATCCTCAAAACGATGAAAAAAAGCATGCTGTGCAAGACCGTAGGCTATAGCCTTGCGTTTTTGCCAGGTTTCGTCATTTTTTGAAAATTGTCAAAATCATGAAAAACCGTAAGGCTATAGCCTTGCCGTTTTTTTTTTTTTTCGAAATTTCGACATTTTTCGAAAGTCCTCAAAATCCTCAAAAATCCTCAAAACGATGAAAAAAAGCATGCTGTGCAAGAGCGTAGGCTATAGCCTTGCGTTTTTGCCAGGTTTCGTCATTTTTTGAAAATTGTCAAAATCATGAAAAACCGTAAGGCTATAGCCTTGCCGTTTTTTCGAAATTTCGACATTTTTCGAAAATCCTCAAAATCCTCCAAAATCCTCAAAACGATGAAAAAAAGCATGCTGTGCAAGACCGTAGGCTATAGCCTTGCGTTTTTGCCAGGTTTCGTCATTTTTTGAAAATTGTCAAAATCATGAAAAACCGTAAGGCTATAGCCTTTCCGTTTTTTTTTTCGAAATTTCGACATTTTTCGAAAATCCTCAAAATCCTCAAAAATCCTCAAAACGATGAAAAAAAGCATGCTGTGCAAGACCGTAGCCTATAGCCTTGCGTTTTTGCCAGGTTTTGTCATTTTTTGAAAATCGTCAAATTTCGACATTTTTCGAAATTCGCCAAAATCATGAAAAACCGTAAGGCTATAGCCTTGCCGTTTTTTCGAAATTTCGACATTTTTCGAAAGTCCTCAAAATCCTCCAAAATCCTCAAAACGATGAAAAAAAGCATGCTGTGCAAGACCGTAGGCTATAGCCTTGCATTTTTGCCAGGTTTCGTCATTTTTTGAAAATTGTCAAAATCATGAAAAACCGTAAGGCTATAGCCTTGCCGTTTTTTTTTCGAAATTTCGACATTTTTCAAAAGTCCTCAAAATCCTCAAAAATCCTCAAAACGATGAAAAAATGCATGCTGTGCAAGACCGTAGGCTATAGCCTTGCGTTTTTGCCAGGTTTCGTCATTTTTTGAAAATTGTCAAAATCATGAAAAACCGTAAGGCTATAGCCTTGCGTTTTTTTTTTTCGAAATTTCGACATTTTTCAAAAATCCTCAAAATCCTCAAAAATCCTCAAAACGATGAAAAAAACATGCTGTGCAAGACCGTAGGCTATAGCCTTGCGTTTTTGCCAGGTTTCGTCAGTTTTTTGAAAATCGCCAAAATCATGAAAAACCGTAAGGCTATAGCCTTGCCGTTTTTTCGAAATTTCGACATTTTTCGAAAATCCTCAAAATCCTCCAAAATCCTCAAAACGATGAAAAAAAGCATGCTGTGCAAGACCATAGGCTATAGCCTTGCGTTTTTGCCAGGTTTCATCATTTTTTGAAAATTGTAAAAATCATGAAAAACCGTAAGGCTATAGCCTTGCCGTTTTTTCGAAATTTCGACATTTTTCGAAAATCCTCAAAATCCTCAAAAATCGTCAAAACGATGAAAAAAGCATGCTGTGCAAGACCGTAGCCTATAGCCTTGCGTTTTTGCCAGGTTTCGTCATTTTTTGAAAATCGTCAAAATCATGAAAAACCGTAAGGCTATAGCCTTGCCGTTTTTTCGAAATTTCGACATTTTTCGAAAATCCTCAAAATCCTCAAAATCCTCAAAACGATAAAAAAAGCATGCTGTGCAAGACCGTAGGCTATAGCCTTGTGTTTTTGCCAGGTTTCGTCATTTTTTGAAAATTGTCAAAATCATGAAAAACCGTAAGGCTATAGCCTTGCCGTTTTTTCGAAATTTCGACATTTTTCGAAAATCCTCAAAATCCTCAAAAATCCTCAAAACGATGAAAAAAAGCATGCTGTGCAAGACCGTAGGCTATAGCCTTGCGTTTTTGCCAGGTTTCGTCATTTTTTGAAAATTGTCAAAATCATGAAAAACCGTAAGGCTATAGCCTTGCCGTTTTTTTTTTTTCGAAATTTCGACATTTTTCGAAAGTCCTCAAAATCCTCAAAAATCCTCAAAACGATGAAAAAAAGCATGCTGTGCAAGACCGTAGGCTATAGCCTTGCGTTTTTGCCAGGTTTCGTCAGTTTTTTGAAAATCGTCAAAATCATGAAAAACCGTAAGGCTATAGCCTTGCCGTTTTTTCGAAATTTCAACATTTTTCGAAAATCCTCAAAATCCTCAAAAATCCTCAAAACGATGAAAAAAAGCATGCTGTGCAAGAGCGTAGGCTATAGCCTTGCGTTTTTGCCAGGTTTCGTCATTTTTTGAAAATTGTCAAAATCATGAAAAACCGTAAGGCTATAGCCTTGCCGTTTTTTCGAAATTTCGACATTTTTCGAAAATCCTCAAAATCCTCCAAAATCCTCAAAACGATGAAAAAAAGCATGCTGTGCAAGACCGTAGGCTATAGCCTTGCATTTTTGCCAGGTTTCGTCATTTTTTGAAAATTGTCAAAATCATGAAAAACCGTAAGGCTATAGCCTTTCCGTTTTTTTTCGAAATTTCGACATTTTTCGAAAATCCTCAAAATCCTCAAAAATCCTCAAAACGATGAAAAAAAGCATGCTGTGCAAGACCGTAGCCTATAGCCTTGCGTTTTTGCCAGGTTTCGTCATTTTTTGAAAATCGTCAAAATCATGAAAAACCGTAAGGCTATAGCCTTGCCGTTTTTTCGAAATTTCGACATTTTTCGAAAGTCCTCAAAATCCTCAAAAATCCTCAAAACGATGAAAAAAAGCATGCTGTGCAAGACCGTAGGCTATAGCCTTGTGTTTTTGCCAGGTTTCGTCATTTTTTGAAAATTGTCAAAATCATGAAAAACCGAAAGGCTATAGCCTTGCCGTTTTTTCGAAATTTCGACATTTTTCGAAAATCCTCAAAATCCTCAAAAATCCTCAAAACGATGAAAAAAAGCATGCTGTGCAAGACCATAGGCTATAGCCTTGCGTTTTTGCCAGGTTTCGTCATTTTTTGAAAATTGTCAAAATCATGAAAAACCGTAAGGCTATAGCCTTGCCGTTTTTTTTCGAAATTTCGACATTTTTCGAAAGTCCTCAAAATCCTCAAAAATCCTCAAAACGATGAAAAAAAGCATGCTGTGCAAGACCGTAGGCTATAGCCTTGCGTTTTTGCCAGGTTTCGTCAGTTTTTTGAAAATCGCCAAAATCATGAAAAACCGTAAGGCTATAGCCTTGCCGTTTTTTCGAAATTTCGACATTTTTCGAAAGTCCTCAAAATCCTCCAAAATCCTCAAAACGATGAAAAAAAGCATGCTGTGCAAGACCGTAGGCTATAGCCTTGCATTTTTGCCAGGTTTCGTCATTTTTTGAAAATTGTCAAAATCATGAAAAACCGTAAGGCTATAGCCTTGCCGTTTTTTTTTCGAAATTTCGACATTTTTCAAAAGTCCTCAAAATCCTCAAAAATCCTCAAAACGATGAAAAAATGCATGCTGTGCAAGACCGTAGGCTATAGCCTTGCGTTTTTGCCAGGTTTCGTCAGTTTTTTGAAAATCGCCAAAATCATGAAAAACCGTAAGGCTATAGCCTTGCCGTTTTTTCGAAATTTCGACATTTTTCAAAAATCCTCAAAATCCTCCAAAATCCTCAAAACGATGAAAAAAAGCATGCTGTGCAAGACCATAGGCTATAGCCTTGCGTTTTTGCCAGGTTTCGTCATTTTTTGAAAATTGTCAAAATCATGAAAAACCGTAAGGCTATAGCCTTGCCGTTTTTTCGAAATTTCAACATTTTTCAAAAGTCCTCAAAATCCTCAAAAATCCTCAAAACGATGAAAAAAAGCATGCTGTGCAAGACCGTAGGCTATAGCCTTGCGTTTTTGCCAGGTTTCGTCATTTTTTGAAAATTGTCAAAATCATGAAAAACCGTAAGGCTATAGCCTTGCCGTTTTTTCGAAATTTCGACATTTTTCGAAAATCCTCAAAATCCTCAAAAATCCTCAAAACGATGAAAAAAAGCATGCTGTGCAAGACCATAGGCTATAGCCTTGCGTTTTTGCCAGGTTTCGTCATGTTTTGAAAATTGTCAAAATCATGAAAAACCGTAAGGCTATAGCCTTGCCGTTTTTTTTCGAAATTTCGACGTTTTTCGAAAGTCCTCAAAATCCTCAAAAATCCTCAAAACGATGAAAAAAAGCATGCTGTGCAAGACCGTAGCCTATAGCCTTGCGTTTTTGCCAGGTTTCGTCATTTTTTGAAAATCGTCAAAATCATGAAAAACCGTAAGGCTATAGCCTTGCCGTTTTTCGAAATTTCGACATTTTTCGAAAATCCTCAAAATCCTGAAAATCCTCAAAACGATAAAAAAAGCATGCTGTGCAAGACCGTAGGCTATAGCCTTGCGTTTTTGCCAGGTTTCGTCATTTTTTGAAAATTGTCAAAATCATGAAAAACCGTAAGGCTATAGCCTTGCCGTTTTTTCGAAATTTCGACATTTTTCGAAAATCCTCAAAATCCTCAAAAATCCTCAAAACGATGAAAAAAAGCATGCTGTGCAAGACCATAGGCTATAGCCTTGCGTTTTTGCCAGGTTTCGTCATTTTTTGAAAATTGTCAAAATCATGAAAAACCGTAAGGCTATAGCCTTGCCGTTTTTTTTTTTTTCGAAATTTCGACATTTTTCGAAAGTCCTCAAAATCCTCAAAAATCCTCAAAACGATGAAAAAAAGCATGCTGTGCAAGACCGTAGGCTATAGCCTTGCGTTTTTGCCAGGTTTCGTCAGTTTTTTGAAAATCGTCAAAATCATGAAAAACCGTAAGGCTATAGCCTTGCCGTTTTTTCGAAATTTCAACATTTTTCGAAAATCCTCAAAATCCTCAAAAATCCTCAAAACGATGAAAAAAAGCATGCTGTGCAAGAGCGTAGGCTATAGCCTTGCGTTTTTGCCAGGTTTCGTCATTTTTTGAAAATCATCAAAATCATGAAAAACCGTAAGGCTATAGCCTTGCCGTTTTTTCGAAATTTCGACATTTTTCGAAAATCCTCAAAATCCTCCAAAATCCTCAAAACGATGAAAAAAAGCATGCTGTGCAAGACCGTAGGCTATAGCCTTGCATTTTTGCCAGGTTTCGTCATTTTTTGAAAATTGTCAAAATCATGAAAAACCGTAAGGCTATAGCCTTTCCGTTTTTTTTCGAAATTTCGACATTTTTCGAAAATCCTCAAAATCCTCAAAAATCCTCAAAACGATGAAAAAAAGCATGCTGTGCAAGACCGTAGCCTATAGCCTTGCGTTTTTGCCAGGTTTCGTCATTTTTTGAAAATCGTCAAAATCATGAAAAACCGTAAGGCTATAGCCTTGCCGTTTTTTCGAAATTTCGACATTTTTCGAAAGTCCTCAAAATCCTCAAAAATCCTCAAAACGATAAAAAAGCATGCTGTGCAAGACCGTAGGCTATAGCCTTGCGTTTTTGCCAGGTTTCGTCATTTTTTGAAAATTGTCAAAATCATGAAAAACCGTAAGGCTATAGCCTTGCCGTTTTTTCGAAATTTCGACATTTTTCGAAAATCCTCAAAATCCTCAAAAATCCTCAAAACGATGAAAAAAAGCATGCTGTGCAAGACCATAGGCTATAGCCTTGCGTTTTTGCCAGGTTTCGTCATGTTTTGAAAATTGTCAAAATCATGAAAAACCGTAAGGCTATAGCCTTGCCGTTTTTTTTTCGAAATTTCGACATTTTTCGAAAATCCTCAAAATCCTCAAAAATCCTCAAAACGATGAAAAAAAAGCATGCTGTGCAAGACCGTAGGCTATAGCCTTGCGTTTTTGCCAGGTTTCGTCATTTTTTGAAAATCGCCAAAATCATGAAAAACCGTAAGGCTATAGCCTTGCCGTTTTTTCGAAATTTCGACATTTTTCGAAAATCCTCAAAATCCTCAAAAATCCTCAAAACGATGAAAAAAAGCATGCTGTGCAAGACCGTAGGCTATAGCCTACACCAGCGGTGACCGCGGGGAATATTTTTCAACTTTTCGGACCTCCGGGGGGGCTCGCCGAGTGGGACGCCCAGCCTGACCGGCCCAGGGTAATCCTGGGCCGGTCAGGCTGGGCCTCCCACTCGGCGAGCCCCCCGGAGGTCCGAAAAAAAGGCCAATTGTTTTCTAAGTACTCAGGGACTTTGAAATTTTCATTTATTTATTTATTTATTTATTTATTTATTTATTTATTTATTTATTTTTGAGGACCAGGGAAGCGGGGCGTAGGGGGGGCAAGCGCCTCCCCTACGCCCCGCCGCCCCGGGTCAGAGACCCAGGGCGTCCCTCCGGCCGGGAACCACCACCCGGCGGCCTGCCCTGGGCGGTGACCCGCCGGCCGGGGGCTCGGGCCCCGGGTCAGAGACCCAGGGCGTCCCTCCGGCCGGGAACCACCACCCGGCGGCCTGCCCTGGGCGGTGACCCGCCGGCCGGGGGCTCGGGCCCCGGGTCAGAGACCCAGGGCGTCCCTCCGGCCGGGAACCACCACCCGGCGGCCTGCCCTGGGCGGTGACCCACCGGCCGGGGGCTCGGGCCCCGGGTCAGAGACCCAGGGTGTCCCTCCGGCCGGGAACCACCACCCGGCGGCCTGCCCTGGGCGGTGACCCGCCGGCCGGGGGCTCGGGCCCCGGGTCAGAGACCCAGGGCGTCCCTCCGGCCGGGAACCACCACCCGGCGGCCTGCCCTGGGCGGTGACCCGCCGGGCGGGGGCCCGGGCCCAGGCCCTGGGTCAGGCACCCTCCCGGCCTAAGGCCACCACCCGGCGCTCCGTGCGAACACGTGCACCCACCCTTAAGCACCCCTCTTGGGGGATCAAGAGTGATGTGCCGCGCCGCACGGACCGCACGCCCCTGGGCATACCGAGGGACTTAGAAAAATTTCTGGCAGGGGTCCGCGCCCCTGGGCATACCGAGGGACTTAGAAAAATTTCTGGCAGAGGCCCGCGCCCCTGGCCATACTCTAACACTTAGAAATATTTCTGGCAGGGGTCCGCGCCCCTGGGCATACTCTAACACTTAGAAATATTTCTGGCAGGGGCCCGCGCCCCTGGCCATACCGAAGCACGAGCCACCCCAGAACGCCCCAGGGCGCACCGGGGCGCACCGGGGCAGGACCAACCGAGCAATCCCCCGCCCGCCCGGTACCAAGGCCGGCTAGGAGAGAGACTCGGAGACGAGCGACCCCCGCCGTCGGCCGTCCCCCGAGGGGGCTCTGGGCACGGCGGCGGGGGAGTTGACCCCCGCCACCGGCCGACCCCCGAAGGGGCTCTGGGCACGGCGGCGGGGGTGGGATTCTGACAAAGGCCTCGGCGCCGGAGCGCCTCGGCGAGGGTTTAGGGACACGACTCGGCCCGCGCCGACCGCTCCCCGAGACTACCCCCGCCGCCGGCCGACCCCCGAAGGGGCTCTGGGCACGGCGACGGGGGTGGGATTCTGACAAAGGCCTCGGCGCCGGAGCGCCTCGGCGAGGGTTTAGGGACACGACTCGGCCCGCGCCGACCGCCGCCGGCCGACCCCCGAAGGGGCTCTGGGCACGGCGGCGGGGGAGGTAGTCTGAATCTGCAGAGGGCAACTCGGGTGTCTGAACCTGCACGCGGACCGCCGCAGAGTGCCATACAGCGCCCCGGAGCGGGACTTGCTTACATGGGGAGAGCAGAGCTCTTTGCCCGCCCCGTGTACGCAAGTCCTGCTCCGGGGCGCTCCAAGGCGCTCTGGGGCGGTCCGCGCACAGATCCAGACACCAGGGTTGTCCTTGTCTGCACTGTGGTGGGTAGACGCGGCCCGCCGAGGCGGGACTCGCGTACACGGGGAGGGAAAAGAACTCCCCCCGCGCCCGTACGCGCTGGTACTCGGTCGGAATCCGCCGGAGGCCTCGCCGGGCGGCCCCAGACAGGCAGTGCGAGGGACGCGAAGTCCACAGGCAGCCTTTAGGGGCCGCGTCGACGGGGCGCGGCGCAGAGCCGGCTCCGAGACGCGGGCGAGCGGGCGCGGGGAGGAGAACCCCTGCGTCTGTACTTAGGGGGACGAAGCGCCGGAGCGCTGCGACTCCCCAGCCGCGGAGAGCCCGGCGGGCTCTCCGATAGATTCACCATCTTTCGGGTTATCCGTTGGTCCGTGTTTCAAGACGGGGGCGGCCCGCCGAGGCGGGACTTGCGTACTTGGGGAGGGAAAAGAACTCCCCCCGCGCCCGCACACGCTGGTACTCGGTCGGAATCCGCCGGAGGTCCCGCCGAGCGGCCCCAGACAGGCAGTGCCAGAGACACGAGGTCTCCAGGCAGCCTTTAGGGGCCGCAGGCGACGGGGCGCGGCGCAGAGCCGGTTCCGAGACGCGGGCGAGCGGGCGCGGGGAGGAGAACCCCTGCGTCTGTACTTAGGGGGACGAAGCGCCGGAGCGCTGCGACTCCCCAGCCGCGGAGAGCCCGGCGGGCTCTCCGATAGATTCACCATCTTTCGGGTTATCCGTTGGTCCGTGTTTCAAGACGGGGGCGGCCCGCCGAGGCGGGACTTGCGTACTTGGGGAGGGAAAAGAACTCCCCCCGCGCCCGCACACGCTGGTACTCGGTCGGAATCCGCCGGAGGCCTCGCCGGGCGGCCCCAGACAGGCAGTGCGAGGGACGCGAGGTCCACAGGCAGCCTTTAGGGGCCGCGTCGACGGGGCGCGGCGCAGAGCCGGCTCCGAGACGCGGGCGAGCGGGCGCGGGGAGGAGAACCCCTGCGTCTGTACTTAGGGGGACGAAGCGCCGGAGCGCTGCGACTCCCCAGCCGCGGAGAGCCCGGCGGGCTCTCCGATAGATTCACCATCTTTCGGGTTACCCGTTGGTCCGTGTTTCAAGACGGGGGCGGCCCGCCGAGGCGGGACTTGCGTACTTGGGGAGGGAAAAGAACTCCCCCCGCGCCCGCACACGCTGGTACTCGGTCGGAATCCGCCGGAGGTCCCGCCGAGCGGCCCCAGACAGGCAGTGCCAGAGACACGAGGTCTCCAGGCAGCCTTTAGGGGCCGCAGGCGACGGGGCGCGGCGCAGAGCCGGTTCCGAGACGCGGGCGAGCGGGCGCGGGGAGGAGAACCCCTGCGTCTGTACTTAGGGGGACGAAGCGCCGGAGCGCTGCGACTCCCCAGCCGCGGAGAGCCCGGCGGGCTCTCCGATAGATTCACCATCTTTCGGGTTATCCGTTGGTCCGTGTTTCAAGACGGGGGCGGCCCGCCGAGGCGGGACTTGCGTACTTGGGGAGGGAAAAGAACTCCCCCCGCGCCCGCACACGCTGGTACTCGGTCGGAATCCGCCGGAGGCCTCGCCGGGCGGCCCCAGACAGGCAGTGCGAGGGACGCGAGGTCCACAGGCAGCCTTTAGGGGCCGCGTCGACGGGGCGCGGCGCAGAGCCGGCTCCGAGACGCGGGCGAGCGGGCGCGGGGAGGAGAACCCCTGCGTCTGTACTTAGGGGGACGAAGCGCCGGAGCGCTGCGACTCCCCAGCCGCGGAGAGCCCGGCGGGCTCTCCGATAGATTCACCATCTTTCGGGTTACCCGTTGGTCCGTGTTTCAAGACGGGTGCCGAGCAATCCCCCGCCCGCCCGGTACCAAGGCCGGCTAGGAGAGAGACTCGGAGACGAGCGACCCCCGCCGTCGGCCGTCCCCCGAGGGGGCTCTGGGCACGGCGGTGAGGGAGGCGACCGGGCTCGTTCGGTAATGATCCTTCCGCAGGTTCACCTACAGAAAACTTTGTTACGACTTTTGCTTTCTCTAGATAGTCAAGTATGAATGAATCTGATCTGCGGAGGGCAACTCAGGTGTCTGAATCTCCACGCGGACCCACCCAGAGCGCCCTGGATCGCCCCGGAGCGGGACTTGCTTACAAGGGGAGAGCAGAGCTCTTTACCCTCCCCTTGTATGCAAGTCTTGCTCCGGGGCGCTCCAAGGCGCTCTGGGGCGGTCCGCGCCCAGATCCAGCCACCCGAGTCGCCCTCGTCTGCACTTAGGGGGACGAAGCGCCGGAGCGCTGCGACTCCCCAGCCGCGGAGAGCCCGGCGGGCTCTCCGATAGATTCACCATCTTTCGGGTTATCCGTTGGTCCGTGTTTCAAGACGGGGGCGGCCCGCCGAGGCGGGACTTGCGTACTTGGGGAGGGAAAAGAACTCCCCCCGCGCCCGCACACGCTGGTACTCGGTCGGAATCCGCCGGAGGTCCCGCCGAGCGGCCCCAGACAGGCAGTGCCAGAGACACGAGGTCTCCAGGCAGCCTTTAGGGGCCGCAGGCGACGGGGCGCGGCGCAGAGCCGGTTCCGAGACGCGGGCGAGCGGGCGCGGGGAGGAGAACCCCTGCGTCTGTACTTAGGGGGACGAAGCGCCGGAGCGCTGCGACTCCCCAGCCGCGGAGAGCCCGGCGGGCTCTCCGATAGATTCACCATCTTTCGGGTTATCCGTTGGTCCGTGTTTCAAGACGGGGGCGGCCCGCCGAGGCGGGACTTGCGTACTTGGGGAGGGAAAAGAACTCCCCCCGCGCCCGCACACGCTGGTACTCGGTCGGAATCCGCCGGAGGCCTCGCCGGGCGGCCCCAGACAGGCAGTGCGAGGGACGCGAGGTCCACAGGCAGCCTTTAGGGGCCGCGTCGACGGGGCGCGGCGCAGAGCCGGCTCCGAGACGCGGGCGAGCGGGCGCGGGGAGGAGAACCCCTGCGTCTGTACTTAGGGGGACGAAGCGCCGGAGCGCTGCGACTCCCCAGCCGCGGAGAGCCCGGCGGGCTCTCCGATAGATTCACCATCTTTCGGGTTACCCGTTGGTCCGTGTTTCAAGACGGGTGCCGAGCAATCCCCCGCCCGCCCGGTACCAAGGCCGGCTAGGAGAGAGACTCGGAGACGAGCGACCCCCGCCGTCGGCCGTCCCCCGAGGGGGCTCTGGGCACGGCGGCGAGGGAGGCGACCGGGCTCGTTCGGTAATGATCCTTCCGCAGGTTCACCTACAGAAAACTTTGTTACGACTTTTGCTTTCTCTAGATAGTCAAGTATGAATGAATCTGATCTGCGGAGGGCAACTCAGGTGTCTGAATCTCCACGCGGACCCACCCAGAGCGCCCTGGATCGCCCCGGAGCGGGACTTGCTTACAAGGGGAGAGCAGAGCTCTTTACCCTCCCCTTGTATGCAAGTCTTGCTCCGGGGCGCTCCAAGGCGCTCTGGGGCGGTCCGCGCCCAGATCCAGCCACCCGAGTCGCCCTCGTCTGCACTTAGGGGGACGAAGCGCCGGAGCGCTGCGACTCCCCAGCCGCGGAGAGCCCGGCGGGCTCTCCGATAGATTCACCATCTTTCGGGTTATCCGTTGGTCCGTGTTTCAAGACGGGGGCGGCCCGCCGAGGCGGGACTTGCGTACTTGGGGAGGGAAAAGAACTCCCCCCGCGCCCGCACACGCTGGTACTCGGTCGGAATCCGCCGGAGGTCCCGCCGAGCGGCCCCAGACAGGCAGTGCCAGAGACACGAGGTCTCCAGGCAGCCTTTAGGGGCCGCAGGCGACGGGGCGCGGCGCAGAGCCGGTTCCGAGACGCGGGCGAGCGGGCGCGGGGAGGAGAACCCCTGCGTCTGTACTTAGGGGGACGAAGCGCCGGAGCGCTGCGACTCCCCAGCCGCGGAGAGCCCGGCGGGCTCTCCGATAGATTCACCATCTTTCGGGTTATCCGTTGGTCCGTGTTTCAAGACGGGGGCGGCCCGCCGAGGCGGGACTTGCGTACTTGGGGAGGGAAAAGAACTCCCCCCGCGCCCGCACACGCTGGTACTCGGTCGGAATCCGCCGGAGGTCCCGCCGAGCGGCCCCAGACAGGCAGTGCCAGAGACACGAGGTCTCCAGGCAGCCTTTAGGGGCCGCAGGCGACGGGGCGCGGCGCAGAGCCGGTTCCGAGACGCGGGCGAGCGGGCGCGGGGAGGAGAACCCCTGCGTCTGTACTTAGGGGGACGAAGCGCCGGAGCGCTGCGACTCCCCAGCCGCGGAGAGCCCGGCGGGCTCTCCGATAGATTCACCATCTTTCGGGTTATCCGTTGGTCCGTGTTTCAAGACGGGGGCGGCCCGCCGAGGCGGGACTTGCGTACTTGGGGAGGGAAAAGAACTCCCCCCGCGCCCGCACACGCTGGTACTCGGTCGGAATCCGCCGGAGGTCCCGCCGAGCGGCCCCAGACAGGCAGTGCCAGAGACACGAGGTCTCCAGGCAGCCTTTAGGGGCCGCAGGCGACGGGGCGCGGCGCAGAGCCGGTTCCGAGACGCGGGCGAGCGGGCGCGGGGAGGAGAACCCCTACGTCACTTTTACACCCAGAGGCGAGCCTCTAGGCGCCATGCACCACTACCATTACAGGGCCTCCAAAGAGTCCTGGATTGCTATTTTTCGTCACTACCTCACCGTAATTTATCTTCCTTGGATGTGGAGCCTTTCTTGTTGTAAAGACAAGCATATGCTACTGGCAGGATCAACCAGGTAGGCCTCCTGTTGCCGCCGCGCGCCGGCCCAGGTGAGGTCTCGGCGCTCGGGGTTGCCGCGCCGCGGCAGGCAGGGGCCGGTCCCCTCCGGGGGCCGGAGCCGGAGCTCCGGCGGAGGGGGCCGGCGTGCGAGCCCGGGGGCGTGTGCCGGACGGTCGGCTTTGCCGCGTTGCCTCGTAGCCGGGTCGAGGGCGTGTTACCAAGGATTGCGGCTCCACCCGTTTCGCAGCTGTTCGGTTCGGTGGCCGGAGCGCGCCACGCGATCTGGGGGTTTGAGAAAACGAGTCTCCGGAGCTCGCCTCGGGAAAGCTCCGCCGGGGCACAGGCCGGGCTCCGACGCGCCCCCGGAGGAGCGCGAGGGGCCGGCGACCCAACGGCGTGAGCCACCCGGGGCGTTCCGTGGAGGACCGCTTGGACAGACGGGGCTACTCGGTCTCGCTAGGCCGGGGTCGGCCGCGGGGAGGCCCGAAGAGCTGGCTCTCCGGGCGTAGGTTCCACCGCGCCTGGTCGGGCCCGCAGGCGGCGAGCAACCGTCCGCCGGAGCACAGAGTGCCGGCGGGGCCCTCGCCAGAGGCGGGCTTCGCGTTCCAATCGATCGGATGGGGAAGCTCCGGAGCTCACGCCAGGGGCGAGGCTCCCGAAGTCTTCCCCAGGCCGGGGTTCTGCGGCCCGGCCGGCTTACTTCCAGGCCAGGTCGGCCGCCCGACCTGGTTCCCATATACATGATAGGAAAAGTCTGCGATTGGTCTTGTGGGTTTCGGTGGAGAGGGGGGGAGAGGGGGGAGAGCCCAGGAGGTCCGGGCTTCCCCCCTCTGTTTCCTTTCCCCTCTCTCCTGGGCTTCCCCCACTCGAGCCTCGAAGCTGGCGAGACTTCCAGGACCAACACCCAGCATTGGCGAAAACGAGCACCCACTCTTCCCTGGGCAAGGCCCCGCGGCTCGCCCCCTGAAAAGCTCCAGGCCGGAGCCCCTGGAGGGGGACGCTCCCCCTGGGGGCCCGGGGCGGCTCGGGGGGCCGCCCGGGGGTCGACAAGGGCCGGAGGAGCGCTCTCCTATATACGGGATGGCAAAAGTCTGGGGCTCCTTTGGTCCCGTAGTACAGAGGGGGGAAGAGGGAAGCAGAGCCCAGGAGCTCTGGGCTTCTGGCACTCGAACTAACACAAAATCAATGGGCGCTCCCAAATATGGAGGTGCAGCTACATGACTGGAAATGCTGTTGGTTGAGGGGGAGACTCCGCGTGTAAGCAGGCACCTTGGCCGGGCATGAGCCAGCCGCCCGCCCCCCGGGGGGGGGCCTGGAGGTCAGGCGCCGCCCTGTGGCCAAACTGGGAACTGCGCCCCGCACCAAATGGACCCCAGAGGACCTCCGTCCAGGGGCACTTTCTCCAACCTTACCCCCAGAGGTGAACCTCCGGGGGCCATGCACCACTACCAGAGGGCCGCCGCCCCAGAAGGGCGCCACCAGGCGGCCGCACGCGGTACTGCGCCCCGCACCAAATGGACCCCAGAGGACCTCCGTCCAGGGGCACTTTCTCCAACCTTACCCCCAGAGGTGAACCCCTGGGGGCCATGCACCACTACCAGAGGGCCGCCGCCCCAGAAGGGCGCCACCAGGCGGCCGCACGCGGTACTGCGCCCCGCACCAAATGGACCCCAGAGGACCTCCGTCCAGGGGCACTTTCTCCAACCTTACCCCCAGAGGTGAACCTCCGGGGGCCATGCACCACTACCAGAGGGCCGCCGCCCCAGAAGGGCGCCACCAGGCGGCCGCACGCGGTACTGCGCCCCGCACCAAATGGACCCCAGAGGACCTCCGTCCAGGGGCACTTTCTCCAACCTTACCCCCAGAGGTGAACCCCTGGGGGCCATGCACCACTACCAGAGGGCCGCCGCCCCAGAAGGGCGCCACCAGGCGGCCGCACGTGGTACTGCGCCCCGCACCAAATGGACCCCAGAGGACCTCCGTCCAGGGGCACTTTCTCCAACCTAACCCCCAGAGGTGAACCTCTGGGGGCCATGCACCACTTCCAGACTGCCGCCCACCCCGAAGGGCGCCACCAGGCCGCCTGTCCTGGGTACTGCCGCCAGTATCCAGTGCTCCCGGCACACCTCCGTGCAGGGGCACGTTCTCCAACCCGCCCCCCAGAGGAGAGACTCTGGGGGCCATGCACCACAACCACCAGGCCACCGCCTAGGCCCAGGGCCCACGCCCTGGGCACTGACGCGCCGGGCGGGGGCCCAGGCCCAGGCCCAGGCCCTGGGTCAGGCACCCTCCCGGCCGAAGGCCACCACCCGGCGCCCCGTCCGAGCACGTGCACCCACCCTTAAGCACCCCTCTCGGGGGATCAAGAGTGATGTGACGCGCCGCACGGACCGCACGCCCCTGGGCATACCGAGGGACTTAGAAACATTTCTGGCAGGGGTCCGCGCCCCTGGCCATACCGAGGGACTTAGACACATTTCTGGCAGGGGCCCGCGCCCCTGGCCATACCGAGGGACTTAGACACATTTCTGGCAGGGGCCCGCGCCCCTGGCCATACCGAGGGACTTAGACACATTTCTGGCAGGGGCCCACACCCCTGGCCATACCGAGGGACTTAGAACATATTTCTGGCATACCTGACCATGCCGAGGGACTCGCCAAAGTGTGTGAAGGCCAGCCAGCCCTAAGCACCCTTTTCCCGGCTGACCTTTACACACTTTGCCGCTCATGGAACTTTAATGATATATAATATAATATATTCAACTATAACCAATGTATACAGTTAAAGGAGAGGCAGAGCAAGGCAGGTACAAGGGTTTTATTATTATTATTATTATTATTTATTTTTATTGCACAACACAACACCGACAACACCATCAGTCCCTCTGCTTGCGCGGCCGTCCGCGCGGCCTCTTAGCGGGCGGGGGGTTTTGCACGGTGGTCGCCGGGTGTTTTCTCGGCCGTCCGCGCGGCCTCTTGCCGGGGGGCGGCGGGGTATCCTGCGCGACGGCGGGCGGCCGCCAGGCCAGGATGTCTGCATCTGCGGGTTGAGAGGATAGCAGTCTATTAGTGACTTGAGCAAAACCCATTCTCAAAACAGATTTTGTCCCTGGCCTCTGGAGGGACTTTGTCCCATTTTGAACTCACCTGTAAGACGCTGGACCGACACTCGGAGCTCCTGGGCGGGGGTCTCTGGAGGCTCTGGAGGCTGCGGGGTCTCCTCTGGAGGCTGCGGCGGCGCACGGGACGTGGGCTGGGGGCGGCGATGGATCTCTCCTGTCACGGCGCGGTCCAGCAGGTCCCGTGTGGCGATGACTTCTTTGTTGCTGCGTTGGGCGACATAATACCTGTTCATGGTGGCCAAGCTATGGCCCATGGAGCGGCTCACTTCACTCTGTTCATCCGGACTGAGGATTCTGTCGGCGACCGTGGCCACGGCGCTGCGGATGGACGTCATGGTGGTACCCGCGCGGTTGATACACTTCAGGATCTCGGCTTTCACGTGCGTTCCCAGCTTGTAAAACGGCCTCCCCGTGGAGCTGAAGAAGAAGGTCGCCACTTCGCCGCTGTAGCCGCACATGAACGGCCGTTGGTCCAGGAAACGTCTCAGCCATCCGTGCTCCGTTGGCGTGAGAACCAGCTTCGTGGGGCCATAGGTGCGCCGTGTCTTGTGATGTTCCAACCGCATGACCCGACGCGCCGCCGTCGCCTCCACCTCCAGTGCGGAAGAAACGTCCACGTCCGTCATCCAGAGGAAGCACCCGCGCCGCAGCCCGCTGATGGCGGCCAGATAAGCCGCTAGCAGGCCCATCGCCGAGCGGACGGCTGACCGACATCTCGGGTCTTGTTCGACGCGCGCCAGGGCAGCTGGGATCCTTCGAGCGGTTTCCTGGCGTAGTCGGTGGAGGTCGGAGCGGGTAAGCATCGCTTCCGTCTTGCGGTCCATGATCCTTCTACGGTGTTGGGCCACAGCATCGGCCAGTCCCTCTCGCTCCATCTTTAACCAACGGAGCGCGCGATCCAAGTCGCGCAGGGACGGTGAGATGCCGGCTGGCTGACGCTCTTTCAAGTACACGATGAACCGCCGGCAGTCCTGGATGTAGTTTTGTACGGTCGTTGGACACCAGCGGGACTGGAGGAGCTTGAACCACTGGAGGAAGCGCGCACGGTTGGTGATGAAGTGAAGGTCGGCGGACGCTGGGGTGGCCGGTGGTCCGGACATAAAATCCAAAAATGACTCCACATGGCGTCGTCTCTGGCGCATATTCTTTTTTCTCTGTTCCGTGGGGCTGGAGGGGAGCAGATCCGCCTCAAAGTCATCCATCAGCGCCTTTAAGTCAGCGAATTCCATCTTCAACCTGTTGTGGTGGGAAAAAAATAATATAAGTATACACAGAGCTGCTCTACCGCCATGCACACACATACACACGCCGGTACCGGTGGGAGCCCACAGCCATGCCCGCTGGAGACCGCTCTCTAGCAGGCAGAGATCGCACCGGTGGTCCCCGAATCACTCTGGAGCTCAACACACAACCACACACACACACACACCCACACACCCACCCACACACACGCTAAAGTTACCCACCTTTTAAGTGCTGAAACTCCGGCAGAGTTGCTGCTGATGCTTGTCTCTCTCTGGTCTTCGTCTGGTCCGTCGTCTCTCTGATCTGTCACGGCTCTCTGAACTGTCACGGCCATGACCCCTGAAATACACACACACAGACGCCCCGCTTCCTGTGCCACGTCGACAGCCACGGGGTTCCGGGGTTGCGTGGGTACCCCGGAAGAAGCGGGGTGACGCACACACACGCAACCCCGGAACCCCGTGGCTGTCGACGTGGCACGGGGCGCCCGCACCGCAGCGGCCGCGACCGGGAATTGCAGCGGGGGAAAACGCGGCCACCGCGCGCCTACACCAGCGGTGACCGCGGGGAATATTTTTCAACTTTTCGGACCTCCGGGGGGGCTCGCCGAGTGGGACGCCCAGCCTGACCGGCCCAGGGTAATCCTGGGCCGGTCAGGCTGGGCCTCCCACTCGGCGAGCCCCCCCGGAGGTCCGAAAAAAAGGCCAATTTTTTTCTAAGTACTCAGGGACTTTGAAATTTTCATTTATTTATTTATTTATTTATTTATTTATTTATTTATTTATTTATTTTTGAGGACCAGGGAAGCGGGGCGTAGGGGGGGCAAGCGCCTCCCCTACGCCCCGCCGCCCCGGGTCAGAGACCCAGGGCGTCCCTCCGGCCGGGAACCACCACCCGGCGGCCTGCCCTGGGCGGTGACCCGCCGGCCGGGGGCTCGGGCCCCGGGTCAGAGACCCAGGGCGTCCCTCCGGCCGGGAACCACCACCCGGCGGCCTGCCCTGGGCGGTGACCCGCCGGCCGGGGGCTCGGGCCCCGGGTCAGAGACCCAGGGCGTCCCTCCGGCCGGGAACCACCACCCGGCGGCCTGCCCTGGGCGGTGACCCACCGGCCGGGGGCTCGGGCCCCGGGTCAGAGACCCAGGGTGTCCCTCCGGCCGGGAACCACCACCCGGCGGCCTGCCCTGGGCGGTGACCCGCCGGCCGGGGGCTCGGGCCCCGGGTCAGAGACCCAGGGCGTCCCTCCGGCCGGGAACCACCACCCGGCGGCCTGCCCTGGGCGGTGACCCGCCGGGCGGGGGCCCGGGCCCAGGCCCTGGGTCAGGCACCCTCCCGGCCTAAGGCCACCACCCGGCGCTCCGTGCGAACACGTGCACCCACCCTTAAGCACCCCTCTTGGGGGATCAAGAGTGATGTGCCGCGCCGCACGGACCGCACGCCCCTGGGCATACCGAGGGACTTAGAAAAATTTCTGGCAGGGGTCCGCGCCCCTGGGCATACCGAGGGACTTAGAAAAATTTCTGGCAGAGGCCCGCGCCCCTGGCCATACTCTAACACTTAGAAATATTTCTGGCAGGGGTCCGCGCCCCTGGGCATACTCTAACACTTAGAAATATTTCTGGCAGGGGCCCGCGCCCCTGGCCATACCGAAGCACGAGCCACCCCAGAACGCCCCAGGGCGCACCGGGGCGCACCGGGGCAGGACCAACCGAGCAATCCCCCGCCCGCCCGGTACCAAGGCCGGCTAGGAGAGAGACTCGGAGACGAGCGACCCCCGCCGTCGGCCGTCCCCCGAGGGGGCTCTGGGCACGGCGGCGGGGGAGTTGACCCCCGCCACCGGCCGACCCCCGAAGGGGCTCTGGGCACGGCGGCGGGGGTGGGATTCTGACAAAGGCCTCGGCGCCGGAGCGCCTCGGCGAGGGTTTAGGGACACGACTCGGCCCGCGCCGACCGCTCCCCGAGACTACCCCCGCCGCCGGCCGACCCCCGAAGGGGCTCTGGGCACGGCGACGGGGGTGGGATTCTGACAAAGGCCTCGGCGCCGGAGCGCCTCGGCGAGGGTTTAGGGACACGACTCGGCCCGCGCCGACCGCCGCCGGCCGACCCCCGAAGGGGCTCTGGGCACGGCGGCGGGGGAGGTAGTCTGAATCTGCAGAGGGCAACTCGGGTGTCTGAACCTGCACGCGGACCGCCGCAGAGTGCCATACAGCGCCCCGGAGCGGGACTTGCTTACATGGGGAGAGCAGAGCTCTTTGCCCGCCCCGTGTACGCAAGTCCTGCTCCGGGGCGCTCCAAGGCGCTCTGGGGCGGTCCGCGCACAGATCCAGACACCAGGGTTGTCCTTGTCTGCACTGTGGTGGGTAGACGCGGCCCGCCGAGGCGGGACTCGCGTACACGGGGAGGGAAAAGAACTCCCCCCGCGCCCGTACGCGCTGGTACTCGGTCGGAATCCGCCGGAGGCCTCGCCGGGCGGCCCCAGACAGGCAGTGCGAGGGACGCGAAGTCCACAGGCAGCCTTTAGGGGCCGCGTCGACGGGGCGCGGCGCAGAGCCGGCTCCGAGACGCGGGCGAGCGGGCGCGGGGAGGAGAACCCCTGCGTCTGTACTTAGGGGGACGAAGCGCCGGAGCGCTGCGACTCCCCAGCCGCGGAGAGCCCGGCGGGCTCTCCGATAGATTCACCATCTTTCGGGTTATCCGTTGGTCCGTGTTTCAAGACGGGGGCGGCCCGCCGAGGCGGGACTTGCGTACTTGGGGAGGGAAAAGAACTCCCCCCGCGCCCGCACACGCTGGTACTCGGTCGGAATCCGCCGGAGGTCCCGCCGAGCGGCCCCAGACAGGCAGTGCCAGAGACACGAGGTCTCCAGGCAGCCTTTAGGGGCCGCAGGCGACGGGGCGCGGCGCAGAGCCGGTTCCGAGACGCGGGCGAGCGGGCGCGGGGAGGAGAACCCCTGCGTCTGTACTTAGGGGGACGAAGCGCCGGAGCGCTGCGACTCCCCAGCCGCGGAGAGCCCGGCGGGCTCTCCGATAGATTCACCATCTTTCGGGTTATCCGTTGGTCCGTGTTTCAAGACGGGGGCGGCCCGCCGAGGCGGGACTTGCGTACTTGGGGAGGGAAAAGAACTCCCCCCGCGCCCGCACACGCTGGTACTCGGTCGGAATCCGCCGGAGGCCTCGCCGGGCGGCCCCAGACAGGCAGTGCGAGGGACGCGAGGTCCACAGGCAGCCTTTAGGGGCCGCGTCGACGGGGCGCGGCGCAGAGCCGGCTCCGAGACGCGGGCGAGCGGGCGCGGGGAGGAGAACCCCTGCGTCTGTACTTAGGGGGACGAAGCGCCGGAGCGCTGCGACTCCCCAGCCGCGGAGAGCCCGGCGGGCTCTCCGATAGATTCACCATCTTTCGGGTTACCCGTTGGTCCGTGTTTCAAGACGGGGGCCCGCCGAGGCGGGACTTGCGTACTTGGGGAGGGAAAAGAACTCCCCCCGCGCCCGCACACGCTGGTACTCGGTCGGAATCCGCCGGAGGTCCCGCCGAGCGGCCCCAGACAGGCAGTGCCAGAGACACGAGGTCTCCAGGCAGCCTTTAGGGGCCGCAGGCGACGGGGCGCGGCGCAGAGCCGGTTCCGAGACGCGGGCGAGCGGGCGCGGGGAGGAGAACCCCTGCGTCTGTACTTAGGGGGACGAAGCGCCGGAGCGCTGCGACTCCCCAGCCGCGGAGAGCCCGGCGGGCTCTCCGATAGATTCACCATCTTTCGGGTTATCCGTTGGTCCGTGTTTCAAGACGGGGGCGGCCCGCCGAGGCGGGACTTGCGTACTTGGGGAGGGAAAAGAACTCCCCCCGCGCCCGCACACGCTGGTACTCGGTCGGAATCCGCCGGAGGCCTCGCCGGGCGGCCCCAGACAGGCAGTGCGAGGGACGCGAGGTCCACAGGCAGCCTTTAGGGGCCGCGTCGACGGGGCGCGGCGCAGAGCCGGCTCCGAGACGCGGGCGAGCGGGCGCGGGGAGGAGAACCCCTGCGTCTGTACTTAGGGGGACGAAGCGCCGGAGCGCTGCGACTCCCCAGCCGCGGAGAGCCCGGCGGGCTCTCCGATAGATTCACCATCTTTCGGGTTACCCGTTGGTCCGTGTTTCAAGACGGGTGCCGAGCAATCCCCCGCCCGCCCGGTACCAAGGCCGGCTAGGAGAGAGACTCGGAGACGAGCGACCCCCGCCGTCGGCCGTCCCCCGAGGGGCTCTGGGCACGGCGGTGAGGGAGGCGACCGGGCTCGTTCGGTAATGATCCTTCCGCAGGTTCACCTACAGAAAACTTTGTTACGACTTTTGCTTTCTCTAGATAGTCAAGTATGAATGAATCTGATCTGCGGAGGGCAACTCAGGTGTCTGAATCTCCACGCGGACCCACCCAGAGCGCCCTGGATCGCCCCGGAGCGGGACTTGCTTACAAGGGGAGAGCAGAGCTCTTTACCCTCCCCTTGTATGCAAGTCTTGCTCCGGGGCGCTCCAAGGCGCTCTGGGGCGGTCCGCGCCCAGATCCAGCCACCCGAGTCGCCCTCGTCTGCACTTAGGGGGACGAAGCGCCGGAGCGCTGCGACTCCCCAGCCGCGGAGAGCCCGGCGGGCTCTCCGATAGATTCACCATCTTTCGGGTTATCCGTTGGTCCGTGTTTCAAGACGGGGGCGGCCCGCCGAGGCGGGACTTGCGTACTTGGGGAGGGAAAAGAACTCCCCCCGCGCCCGCACACGCTGGTACTCGGTCGGAATCCGCCGGAGGCCTCGCCGGGCGGCCCCAGACAGGCAGTGCGAGGGACGCGAGGTCCACAGGCAGCCTTTAGGGGCCGCGTCGACGGGGCGCGGCGCAGAGCCGGCTCCGAGACGCGGGCGAGCGGGCGCGGGGAGGAGAACCCCTGCGTCTGTACTTAGGGGGACGAAGCGCCGGAGCGCTGCGACTCCCCAGCCGCGGAGAGCCCGGCGGGCTCTCCGATAGATTCACCATCTTTCGGGTTACCCGTTGGTCCGTGTTTCAAGACGGGGGCGGCCCGCCGAGGCGGGACTTGCGTACTTGGGGAGGGAAAAGAACTCCCCCCGCGCCCGCACACGCTGGTACTCGGTCGGAATCCGCCGGAGGTCCCGCCGAGCGGCCCCAGACAGGCAGTGCCAGAGACACGAGGTCTCCAGGCAGCCTTTAGGGGCCGCAGGCGACGGGGCGCGGCGCAGAGCCGGTTCCGAGACGCGGGCGAGCGGGCGCGGGGAGGAGAACCCCTGCGTCTGTACTTAGGGGGACGAAGCGCCGGAGCGCTGCGACTCCCCAGCCGCGGAGAGCCCGGCGGGCTCTCCGATAGATTCACCATCTTTCGGGTTATCCGTTGGTCCGTGTTTCAAGACGGGGGCGGCCCGCCGAGGCGGGACTTGCGTACTTGGGGAGGGAAAAGAACTCCCCCCGCGCCCGCACACGCTGGTACTCGGTCGGAATCCGCCGGAGGCCTCGCCGGGCGGCCCCAGACAGGCAGTGCGAGGGACGCGAGGTCCACAGGCAGCCTTTAGGGGCCGCGTCGACGGGGCGCGGCGCAGAGCCGGCTCCGAGACGCGGGCGAGCGGGCGCGGGGAGGAGAACCCCTGCGTCTGTACTTAGGGGGACGAAGCGCCGGAGCGCTGCGACTCCCCAGCCGCGGAGAGCCCGGCGGGCTCTCCGATAGATTCACCATCTTTCGGGTTACCCGTTGGTCCGTGTTTCAAGACGGGTGCCGAGCAATCCCCCGCCCGCCCGGTACCAAGGCCGGCTAGGAGAGAGACTCGGAGACGAGCGACCCCCGCCGTCGGCCGTCCCCCGAGGGGCTCTGGGCACGGCGGTGAGGGAGGCGACCGGCTCGTTCGGTAATGATCCTTCCGCAGGTTCACCTACAGAAAACTTTGTTACGACTTTTGCTTTCTCTAGATAGTCAAGTATGAATGAATCTGATCTGCGGAGGGCAACTCAGGTGTCTGAATCTCCACGCGGACCCACCCAGAGCGCCCTGGATCGCCCCGGAGCGGGACTTGCTTACAAGGGGAGAGCAGAGCTCTTTACCCTCCCCTTGTATGCAAGTCTTGCTCCGGGCGCTCCAAGGCGCTCTGGGGCGGTCCGCGCCCAGATCCAGCCACCCGAGTCGCCCTCGTCTGCACTTAGGGGGACGAAGCGCCGGAGCGCTGCGACTCCCCAGCCGCGGAGAGCCCGGCGGGCTCTCCGATAGATTCACCATCTTTCGGGTTATCCGTTGGTCCGTGTTTCAAGACGGGGGCGGCCCGCCGAGGCGGGACTTGCGTACTTGGGGAGGGAAAGAACTCCCCCGCGCCCGCACACGCTGGTACTCGGTCGGAATCCGCCGGAGGTCCCGCCGAGCGGCCCCAGACAGGCAGTGCCAGAGACACGAGGTCTCCAGGCAGCCTTTAGGGGCCGCAGGCGACGGGGCGCGGCGCAGAGCCGGTTCCGAGACGCGGGCGAGCGGGCGCGGGGAGGAGAACCCCTGCGTCTGTACTTAGGGGGACGAAGCGCCGGAGCGCTGCGACTCCCCAGCCGCGGAGAGCCCGGCGGGCTCTCCGATAGATTCACCATCTTTCGGGTTATCCGTTGGTCCGTGTTTCAAGACGGGGGCGGCCCGCCGAGGCGGGACTTGCGTACTTGGGAGAGGAAAAGAACTCCCCCCGCGCCCGCACACGCTGGTACTCGGTCGGAATCCGCCGGAGGCCTCGCCGGGCGGCCCCAGACAGGCAGTGCGAGGGACGCGAGGTCCACAGGCAGCCTTTAGGGGCCGCGTCGACGGGGCGCGGCGCAGAGCCGGCTCCGAGACGCGGGCGAGCGGGCGCGGGGAGGAGAACCCCTGCGTCTGTACTTAGGGGGACGAAGCGCCGGAGCGCTGCGACTCCCCAGCCGCGGAGAGCCCGGCGGGCTCTCCGATAGATTCACCATCTTTCGGGTTACCGTTGGTCCGTGTTTCAAGACGGGTGCCGAGCAATCCCCCGCCCGCCGGTACCAAGGCCGGCTAGGAGAGAGACTCGGAGACGAGCGACCCCCGCCGTCGGCCGTCCCCCGAGGGGGCTCTGGGCACGGCGGCGAGGGAGGCGACCGGGCTCGTTCGGTAATGATCCTTCCGCAGGTTCACCTACAGAAAACTTTGTTACGACTTTTGCTTTCTCTAGATAGTCAAGTATGAATGAATCTGATCTGCGGAGGGCAACTCAGGTGTCTGAATCTCCACGCGGACCCACCCAGAGCGCCCTGGATCGCCCCGGAGCGGGACTTGCTTACAAGGGGAGAGCAGAGCTCTTTACCCTCCCCTTGTATGCAAGTCTTGCTCCGGGCGCTCCAAGGCGCTCTGGGGCGGTCCGCGCCCAGATCCAGCCACCCGAGTCGCCCTCGTCTGCACTTAGGGGGACGAAGCGCCGGAGCGCTGCGACTCCCCAGCCGCGGAGAGCCCGGCGGGCTCTCCGATAGATTCACCATCTTTCGGGTTATCCGTTGGTCCGTGTTTCAAGACGGGGGCGGCCCGCCGAGGCGGGACTTGCGTACTTGGGGAGGGAAAAGAACTCCCCCCGCGCCCGCACACGCTGGTACTCGGTCGGAATCCGCCGGAGGTCCCGCCGAGCGGCCCAGACAGGCAGTGCCAGAGACACGAGGTCTCCAGGCAGCCTTTAGGGGCCGCAGGCGACGGGGCGCGGCGCAGAGCCGGTTCCGAGACGCGGGCGAGCGGGCGCGGGGAGGAGAACCCCTGCGTCTGTACTTAGGGGGACGAAGCGCCGGAGCGCTGCGACTCCCAGCCGCGGAGAGCCCGGCGGGCTCTCCGATAGATTCACCATCTTTCGGGTTATCCGTTGGTCCGTGTTTCAAGACGGGGGCGGCCCGCCGAGGCGGGACTTGCGTACTTGGGGAGGGAAAAGAACTCCCCCCGCGCCCGCACACGCTGGTACTCGGTCGGAATCCGCCGGAGGTCCCGCCGAGCGGCCCCAGACAGGCAGTGCCAGAGACACGAGGTCTCCAGGCAGCCTTTAGGGGCCGCAGGCGACGGGGCGCGGCGCAGAGCCGGTTCCGAGACGCGGGCGAGCGGGCGCGGGGAGGAGAACCCCTGCGTCTGTACTTAGGGGGACGAAGCGCCGGAGCGCTGCGACTCCCCAGCCGCGGAGAGCCCGGCGGGCTCTCCGATAGATTCACCATCTTTCGGGTTATCCGTTGGTCCGTGTTTCAAGACGGGGGCGGCCCGCCGAGGCGGGACTTGCGTACTTGGGGAGGGAAAAGAACTCCCCCCGCGCCCGCACACGCTGGTACTCGGTCGGAATCCGCCGGAGGTCCGCCGAGCGGCCCCAGACAGGCAGTGCCAGAGACACGAGGTCTCCAGGCAGCCTTTAGGGGCCGCAGGCGACGGGGCGCGGCGCAGAGCCGGTTCCGAGACGCGGGCGAGCGGGCGCGGGGAGGAGAACCCCTACGTCACTTTTACACCCAGAGGCGAGCCTCTAGGCGCCATGCACCACTACCATTACAGGGCCTCCAAAGAGTCCTGGATTGCTATTTTTCGTCACTACCTCACCGTAATTTATCTTCCTTGGATGTGGAGCCTTTCTTGTTGTAAAGACAAGCATATGCTACTGGCAGGATCAACCAGGTAGGCCTCCTGTTGCCGCCGCGCGCCGGCCCAGGTGAGGTCTCGGCGCTCGGGGTTGCCGCGCCGCGGCAGGCAGGGGCCGGTCCCCTCCGGGGGCCGGAGCCGGAGCTCCGGCGGAGGGGGCCGGCGTGCGAGCCCAAAGTGTGCCGGACGGTCGGCTTTGCCGCGTTGCCTCGTAGCCGGGTCGAGGGCGTGTTACCAAGGATTGCGGCTCCACCCGTTTCGCAGCTGTTCGGTTCGGTGGCCGGAGCGCGCCACGCGATCTGGGGGTTTGAGAAAACGAGTCTCCGGAGCTCGCCTCGGGAAAGCTCCGCCGGGGCACAGGCGGGGCTCCGACGCGCCCCCGGAGGAGCGCGAGGGGCCGGCGACCCAACGGCGTGAGCCACCCGGGGCGTTCCGTGGAGGACCGCTTGGACAGACGGGGCTACTCGGTCTCGCTAGGCCGGGGTCGGCCGCGGGAGGCCCGAAGAGCTGGCTCTCCGGGCGTAGGTTCCACCGCGCCTGGTCGGGCCCGCAGGCGGCGAGCAACCGTCCGCCGGAGCACAGAGTGCCGGCGGGGCCCTCGCCAGAGGCGGGCTTCGCGTTCCAATCGATCGGATGGGGAAGCTCCGGAGCTCACGCCAGGGGCGAGGCTCCCGAAGTCTTCCCCAGGCCGGGGTTCTGCGGCCCGGCCGGCTTACTTCCAGGCCAGGTCGGCCGCCCGACCTGGTTCCCATATACATGATAGGAAAAGTCTGCGATTGGTCTTGTGGGTTTCGGTGGAGAGGGGGGGAGAGGGGGGAGAGCCCAGGAGGTCCGGCTTCCCCCCTCTGTTTCCTTTCCCCTCTCTCCTGGGCTTCCCCCACTCGAGCCTCGAAGCTGGCGAGACTTCCAGGACCAACACCCAGCATTGGCGAAAACGAGCACCCACTCTTCCCTGGGCAAGGCCCCGCGGCTCGCCCCCTGAAAAGCTCCAGGCCGGAGCCCCTGGAGGGGACGCTCCCCTGGGGGCCCGGGGCGGCTCGGGGGCCGCCCGGGGGTCGACAAGGGCCGGAGGAGCGCTCTCCTATATACGGGATGGCAAAAGTCTGGGGCTCCTTTGGTCCCGTAGTACAGAGGGGGGAAGAGGGAAGCAGAGCCCAGGAGCTCTGGGCTTCTGGCACTCGAACTAACACAAAATCAATGGGCGCTCCCAAATATGGAGGTGCAGCTACATGACTGGAAATGCTGTTGGTTGAGGGGGAGACTCCGCGTGTAAGCAGGCACCTTGGCCGGGCATGAGCCAGCCGCCCGCCCCCCGGGGGGGGGGCCTGGAGGTCAGGCGCCGCCCTGTGGCCAAACTGGGAACTGCGCCCCGCACCAAATGGACCCAGAGGACCTCCGTCCAGGGGCACTTTCTCCAACCTTACCCCCAGAGGTGAACCTCCGGGGGCCATGCACCACTACCAGAGGGCCGCCGCCCCAGAAGGGCGCCACCAGGCGGCCGCACGCGGTACTGCGCCCCGCACCAAATGGACCCCAGAGGACCTCCGTCCAGGGGCACTTTCTCCAACCTTACCCCCAGAGGTGAACCCTGGGGGCCATGCACCACTACCAGAGGGCCGCCGCCCCAGAAGGGCGCCACCAGGCGGCCGCACGCGGTACTGCGCCCCGCACCAAATGGACCCCAGAGGACCTCCGTCCAGGGGCACTTTCTCCAACCTTACCCCAGAGGTGAACCTCCGGGGGCCATGCACCACTACCAGAGGGCCGCCGCCCCAGAAGGGCGCCACCAGGCGGCCGCACGCGGTACTGCGCCCCGCACCAAATGGACCCCAGAGGACCTCCGTCCAGGGGCACTTTCTCCAACCTTACCCCCAGAGGTGAACCCCTGGGGCCATGCACCACTACCAGAGGGCCGCCGCCCCAGAAGGGCGCCACCAGGCGGCCGCACGTGGTACTGCGCCCCGCACCAAATGGACCCAGAGGACCTCCGTCCAGGGGCACTTTCTCCAACCTAACCCCCAGAGGTGAACCTCTGGGGCCATGCACCACTTCCAGACTGCCGCCCACCCCGAAGGGCGCCACCAGGCCGCCTGTCCTGGGTACTGCCGCCAGTATCCAGTGCTCCCGGCACACCTCCGTGCAGGGGCACGTTCTCCACCCGCCCCCCAGAGGAGAGACTCTGGGGGCCATGCACCACAACCACCAGGCCACCGCCTAGGCCCAGGGCCACGCCCTGGGCACTGACGCGCCGGGCGGGGGCCCAGGCCCAGGCCCAGGCCCTGGTCAGGCACCCTCCCGGCCGAAGGCCACCACCCGGCGCCCCGTCCGAGCACGTGCACCCACCTTAAGCACCCTCTCGGGGGATCAAGAGTGATGTGACGCGCCGCACGGACCGCACGCCCCTGGGCATACCGAGGGACTTAGAAACATTTCTGGCAGGGGTCCGCGCCCCTGGCCATACCGAGGGACTTAGACACATTTCTGGCAGGGGCCCGCGCCCTGGCCATACCGAGGGACTTAGACACATTTCTGGCAGGGGCCCGCGCCCCTGGCCATACGAGGGACTTAGACACATTTCTGGCAGGGGCCCACACCCCTGGCCATACCGAGGGACTTAGAACATATTTCTGGCATACCTGACCATGCCGAGGGACTCGCCAAAGTGTGTGAAGGCCAGCCAGCCCTAAGCACCCTTTTCCCGGCTGACCTTTACACACTTTGCCGCTCATGGAACTTTAATGATATATAATATAATATATTCAACTATAACCAATGTATACAGTTAAAGGAGAGGCAGAGCAAGGCAGGTACAAGGGTTTTATTATTATTATTATTATTATTTATTTTTATTGCACAACACAACACCGACAACACATCAGTCCCTCTGCTTGCGCGGCCCGTCCGCGCGGCCTCTTAGCGGGCGGGGGGTTTTGCACGGTGGTCGCCGGGTGTTTTCTCGGCCGTCCGCGCGGCCTCTTGCCGGGGGGCGGCGGGTATCCTGCGCGACGGCGGGCGGCCGCCAGGCCAGGATGTCTGCATCTGCGGGTTGAGAGGATAGCAGTCTGTTAGTGACTTGAGCAAAACCCATTCTCAAAACAGATTTTGTCCCTGGCCTCTGGAGGGACTTTGTCCCATTTTGAACTCACCTGTAAGACGCTGGACCGACACTCGGAGCTCCTGGGCGGGGGTCTGGAGGCTCTGGAGGCTGCGGGGTCTCCTCTGGAGGCTGCGGCGGCGCACGGGACGTGGGCTGGGGGCGGCGATGGATCTCTCCTGTCACGGCGCGGTCCAGCAGGTCCCGTGTGGCGATGACTTCTTTGTTGCTGCGTTGGGCGACATAATACCTGTTCATGGTGGCCAAGCTATGGCCCATGGAGCGGCTCACTTCACTCTGTTCATCCGGACTGAGGATTCTGTCGGCGACCGTGGCCACGGCGCTGCGGATGGACGTCATGGTGGTACCCGCGCGGTTGATACACTTCAGGATCTCGGCTTTCACGTGCGTTCCCAGCTTGTAAAACGGCCTCCCCGTGGAGCTGAAGAAGAAGGTCGCCACTTCGCCGCTGTAGCCGCACATGAACGGCCGTTGGTCCAGGAAACGTCTCAGCCATCCGTGCTCCGTTGGCGTGAGAACCCGCTTCGCGGGGCCATAGGTGCGCCGTGTCTTGTGATGTTCCAACCGCATGACCCGACGCGCCGCCGTCGCCTCCACCTCCAGTGCGGAAAGAAACGTCCACGTCCGTCATCCAGAGGAAGCACCCGCGCCGCAGCCCGCTGATGGCGGCCAGATAAGCCGCTAGCAGGCCCATCGCCGAGCGACGGCTGACCGACTTCTGGGTCTGTCAATTTTCGACGCGCGCCAGGGCAGCTGGGATCCTTTCGAGCGGTTTCCTGGCGTAGTCGGTGGAGGTCGGAGCGGGTAAGCATCGCTTCCGTCTTGCGGTCCATGATCCTTCTATCGGTGTTGGCCACAGCATCGGCCAGTCCTCTCGCTCCATCTTTAACCAACGGAGCGCGCGATCCAAGTCGCGAGGGACGGTGAGATTGCCGGCTGGCTGACGCTCTTTCAAGTACACGATGAACGCGGCAGTCTGGATGTAGTTTTTGTACGGTCGTTGGACACCAGCGGGACTGGAGGAGCTTGAACCACTGGAGGAAGCGCGCACGGTTGGTGATGAAGTGAAGGTCGGGGACGCTGGGGTGGCCGGTGGTCCGGACATAAAATCCAAAAATGACTCCACATGGCGTCGTCTCTGGCGCATATTCTTTTTTCTCTGTTCCGTGGGGCTGGAGGGAGCAGATCCGCCTCAAAGTCATCCATCAGCGCCTTTAAGTCAGCGAATTCCATCTTCAACCTGTTGTGGTGGGAAAAAAATAATATAAGTATACACAGAGCTGCCTACCGACATGCACAACATACACACGCCGGTACGGTGGGAGCCCACAGCC